>VXAZ01006436.1:37780-61090 GCA_013399875.1 Gymnorhina tibicen
TTTTTTTTAAGATGACTGTAGTAGAGCGCTTCCTGGTCGCAGCGAATCAAAGGTCAGGGAAACACTTGGGCGTTGCTGCCCTATTAGGAAAGGGTGAGGTTCCACCTTTATTCTCCAGGAAAGCTTTGCTTTGTTAAGCTGTGTGTGGCACCTCCCCTCACTGCTACAGTCGCTGCCCGGCTCAGGGAAGCGCGGAGGAATGGTGCCGTGGAGCAGGGCGGTGCTGGCTCTTTAACCACAGCTCCCGTAACGCAGCACCCGGGTGCCCGAGGCACCAGAGGGAAGCAGAGCGCTGAGAGCGCGGTTTGTCTGCCTGCTTCACCCTGTGCCTTGGGAGAGCCTCAGCCCTTGCAAACCCACGGCCATACAAGCAGCGGGCCCTAAGCTGCCAAGCACTTCAACATGATGTGTTGGAAATGTTCTCTTGAGAGAAAGCTGGGATATAATAGGTAGAGCTGTTAACTGGCTAATCTTCCCAGAACTAGAGGCAGAGTAGCAGGAAACAAGCAGAATAGCAATACTCATCTCCACCCTCTATAAGCTTTACCGAGCTTGTGCTTAGCAGTCTTCCTAAAGAAGCAAAAACAGCTGAGAAGCAAAGGCTCAAAGGCATTTATTTAATCACTTCACTGCCTTTGAGAATCTGGGGTTGAATGAAGGACCTGGATAAAACAAGCTGTCTGCAGCACAGCTGCTGTCCCAGGGCTGTTACGACACCATCATCACTTGGCAGTCTCTGACGGACAAAGCCACAGGGCAAGACGGTCCTCAAAATCTTCACGGTCACCGTTGAGAACACAATGCAGAACTGGTCATCTTCTTCAGACTATTTTGTATCTCCTAATTCTGTCTGGAAAGGAGGAGCCTGCTAAGGCCTGTATGTGTGTGGGTACTGTGGGGGGGCCCCAGTAGAGAAACGGGCAATCTCTTGCCTTGGTCAGCTGCCCACACACATCCTCTTAAAGCCATGCTGGAGTTTGCTAGATTCCAATCAAATAAGGTGATGGACAGACACCGTAACAAACAGTATGACTACAGGCAAGCTTTTCCAAGGGAAGGGCTTTAATTCCATCCATAGAGACATATATATCTTTGCTTTCAAACTCTAGCTAACTCATAACATTAAAAACATTGAAAATTTTCACATAGTCATGGAACAGGCAGAAATGTGCATGGATGTTCAGGCACACAACCCGTGGTTGGGCTGGTTTCCCCTCCCACCACCACTGGTTTTATGTTGGTGATGATGGACATTGGCTACACAAAAACATATTTTGTGTCCCTTTCTCTTCTGTTACCAAAATGAAGACTCCACTAAGGCAACTACTGCTATAGTTAGGTAGCCAACAGGTACACACAGTAGATTAAGGACAAAGAAGTCACATGTGGTGGGGAGCTCTCTGTGGGCTTGATGTGAAAGGACCATCCCAGTGGACGTGATCCGTAGTTAAAATGCACAGACTGACCTTTGGTCAGTGCAGCTTTCTGTTCATCTGCACTGAAAGTCAGGGAGGGAGAGAAGCTGCTACACTGTGGAAAAGGACAAGAGCCACTACCAGAGAAACCCTTTGGGGTTGTATCTTTTAATTCTTGGGTATTTCTGTTTATTCTTTGCTCTTCTCTTTACTGATACTTAGAGCCTAGGTGCTTCCAAGAACTGGATCTGGCCCACCTCTGCCCTTTCCTCCCTCCAAGCTGCAAGCAGATTGCTTCTACAAATCAGAGCCTGCATTTCAAACATCCCCACTGACTTTTGCTCTGGGTTTCTTCCAGCCAGAGCGCCTGTAGCAGGAGGAGGTGGGTACTGGAGCCTGTGAGGCTGCTCTGTGGTTAGAGGTGTGCCCAAAGGGCTGATCTGCAGACCAGCAACTGGCAGCGAGGTGGAAAGATTCCAAAGAGCTGATTTGGCAGCTGTGGTGCCCTACCTTGCCTAGACACAAACCCACCTGACGCCGTTCCTGAACACAAAACACTGCGCGTTACGAGAACTCCACAATGAGCACGGGGCAAGGAGGGGAAGGGAAGGCAGCAGGGAAGGAGCAAAACAAAGGTGTCTCCTCTGAGCCTTGTACTTGGGATCACAGGATTCCACATGCTCTTCAGTATTCCTGAAACATGATTCCAGGACTACTGATCTGGCATGGGTAGAACTTTCCTAAAGTCAACATCCAGCTACAGGCACCAATACCTTATTTCCCTTCACAGACTCAAGACACAGTTCCTAACAAAGCAAGCAAACCACAGAAACACTGAATGGTTTAAGTTTAGGTGTTCATTTTTGCTCATAAACAAAAGCAGAGACAAAAAACCTGCAACATTTTTTGGACAGGTTTCAAAACTCGAAATCCATGGGGCCCCTCTGAATTGAGAAACATTTTTTTTTGTTTGGTATTTTTGTTTGTTTGCTAATGAGGCTCTCCAAAGGAACAGTGGCAGGAAAATTCCCCGTAAGAAATTTCAGTTTTCCAGTGGTTTCAGTGTATCCCAGTTGGCATTTCCAGGCCTCTCCCCTTGGAGCATAGGAATCAATCCTCTTGGATTGCATTTTCCACACACAACGTTGCAGTGTTGACATCCAAAGTCCTAGGGATAAACACACCAGCATGTTCCAGCTCTCCTGTGGCAGCCAACATCCTCCACCGAAAGCTGGGGGAGGTTTTTGGATGGATTGGGCTTTTCCCAGCTCCCCAGACACCTCCGGCAGCTCAGCGCCGCAGCCTGAGGAAGAAGGCGTGCTTGCACTCCTTGCTGTCCAAGGGGTAATACTTGTCATAAAAATCCAAAATGTACTCCTCGGTCTTAAATCCAAACTTCTGGTAGAGCAGCATAGCAGGGTTGCTTGCAGAGACGTGAAGGGTGACGTCCTTGCCCATGCAGGTCTGCCAAGGGAAGGGGGGGAGGAAAAAAGAGATATCACTGCGAGAGAACGAGACAGCCTCTGGGGGAATGCGGAGGTGAGGAGATTCATCAGCGCAGGGATCCAAGGAACTGTGGAAATGTGAGAAAAGTCACAGGCCCCGACACAGGAGTTACCACACATAGCAACAGCAAAGGGAACGCTGCTGCTGCTCCTCCAAGCCTTTGTTTCTGGGAAACGTGGATTCTCTGACAATGAAAGCAGGTTTGGGATTATAATTTGTCATCTTTCCATTGTCAATTACTAAAGTAATTGTTAATTAAAAATAATCTCGGTGTACAGCACTAATCCCAAATGCAATGGCCTGAAGAAAAGACAAAACACGCCAGAGGATCAGGCTGTGCACTCCTCCCTGTCAGCAAACAGAGCTGAGCTCTCTGGGACTGCCTGAGCACCTCTGCGCTGTCACGCTGGAATTCCTGCCTATCCCACCCAGCTCCTCTCCCATCCTTCAGGGCACAGCACTCGCCTCCTGAGAAGGCAGGAAATTCAGTTCAGACAGCAAATAATAGCACGGCTGAAGTTACCTTGAAGATCCTAAATTATTCTAACCAGCAACAGTTTGATAAAGATGCTGAAATAATTTATTTTCTGCTTTCATCAAGTGTTTTAATAGCATTCCATGTATATTGAGTATAAGTGGGAACAGTAATGCCCTCTAGGAACTCTCCAAGACAGAACATTCAAGGGGAAAACTCTCGGAGGGATTTAAGGAGGGAAGGAAAAAAGACATAATTGGAAGCTGTTTTGGGGAAAAGAAAATTGGAACGAGATCATTAAGAAAATATAGTTTGGTCCTCTGGGCCAGATGCACAAGAGGGTAAATTCTGACAGCAAACCAGCCACCAGCATTTGCATCAAAACATTTTCCTGTTAATTTATGCTTTTCCCAAGAATTCAGCCCCAAACTCAGCACACTGATCCCAAAGTTAGCGACCTACCCTTAATCCAAACAGTGCATCAAAGTGTCTCAAGCTACAGCCAGGAGACCCCAAGCCCAAGCAGGCTGCAAAGCAGCACCTACAACCTGGAGACTGAGGAGCAGAAGGTGACAACCACCATTTATTCCACAGGACTAAACCCCTTCTACCACTGTCAGAAAGTCAGCAACGGCAAAACAAATCAAATGTGAGCCAAACATACAGTGCTGATCTCTCATTGCTAGCGTGCCTAATCAGCCTCAAATCTCTCAAATCTGCTTGGCTTTCCTCAACATGGAATTTCATGCCAGTCTACCTGCAAGCAGGATTAGGTTAACTGACGCGATACATCCTACAAAAAGGTGTGAGGATTCTCTATGATTTGCCAACTCCAGCATGCCCGCTCTGCCGCAGAGAGAAGTCTCTGAGAGTCCACCTGCTGGATCCCTGCAAACCTTGGCGCCTGTTCCCACTGGGTGCTGACATCTCCCATCAACACACTGAGCTGAGGGCAATTTCCTTCAACACTTCACACAGAGCTGCCTGGGAAATGCAAGGGGTGAGTTTAAAGAATATTGATTGGAGGCCTGTGTCAACACTGCAGAGCTGTGCAGGTAGCAGAGTTACCCTCGGGCGGCCCAGGAGCGGAAAGTGCTTTTCCGAAGCATGGATCACTTTCCCCAAGGTTCTGCCAGCACTCCCTACCTTGCTTCAGCCAAAGAAGTAAGAGAAAAAAACAGTTTCAATGGTGAGTTTTTGTTAGCACAGCTCATCTTGACTACAGCAAATTAAGCAATGTTTCCCACTGGCAGCTCTGCCAAGAGAGTTCAGGGAGTGGTAAAACTGTGGGTCCTAAAGAGGCAGAGTTGGGCTCTGCAAAGGACATATATCTGCATCCTTCCTTACTTAAGCTGCCTTTCCTGCAATTTAATTCAAGAAAGTCAATGGAATTGAGGCCACTTGAATAACAGTATTCATTCAGAGATTTAAAGAAGTTTAACTCCATTAATACCTCCCGTTTAGTTAGCTGGGATTAATTTTCCCAAGTGTTCCTGTGGAACAAGGCCCAGTACAAGCCAGTTTAAACAAACAATGAGGTTGCAAACAGTTTCTCCTTATCATTAACTTAGCTGTAGTTGAACCAGAGTATAAAAGTGAAAGTGAGTGATTGAGATCAGTAAGTGATTTAATGCATGGAATAAACCTCCAGGAGTAGCCAAGAAAGCTGCAATAATTCTAACTGACCCTCCCCACTCTTACCTCACTCTCTCCTTTAAACCTCCCCATTTACAGTATTCCTTTTACACAAACTATTGACCACTGAAGAACACAGAGTTAATCCCAATTCCAGCTGAACTGTGCAGCATCCCACTGATTCCGAGGACATGACCACAGTGGCTGTTTTCCTAAATACGTTTTAGCTTCCAAAGCAGAAGCTACTTCCTCCCATAAACATTCACACAAAGTGTTCCTGCTCTCTAGTATCTGCATGTGTGCACACAAGGAAGAAGGCAGAGCTGGTTCTTTGGCAGATTCACGGGATGGTTTCATTACCTGGATAAGATGGTAAATCATGAAGGTTGCAATCCCAGCTCTTCTCCACTCAGGGTGCACCAACAGAAAAGAGATGTAAGCTTCGTTGTACTTCACATCTGGCACCATAAAGCCAAAGGCAATGATAACTTTTTTGTAAAGGACGACAACACTGAAGTCTGGATACTGCAGGCACTCTGACAAATCGATTCCTATGGAGAAAGAGGGAAACAGCAGTTGGAAGCACTGCAAACCAAAAGTGTCATGGAAATCCAGGGGCTTAAGGCTTTTTAGAAATAATCCCTTCTTTTTACCTTTATTTCAAATCTCTGATAGCAAGAGATCATGGAATCATAGAATAGTCCAAGGCCCCTGCTAGAGCAGTCCTCTGTCACTACAAATTATGCAGTCAAATTTCCCACATTTTGGGACACCCAGAGTGCAGGGGATGAACCCTGCCTTGGGAAAACCAGCTGCCTGATCCTGGTGTCTCCCCTGCCAGGTAAGTATGCAAGGGGAAAGGAGACAATACAACAAAACAGACAAAACAAGATCTGCTTACTTAGCAGGGAAGCTTGCATGGAAAAACTAACAAAGCTGATTTCCTTTCAAATGACTCAAGGATGAAACTGAAACTTAACTCTCTTCAGAAGCAGCGCACATGAAACTGGACTTTAGCTTTGGTAGCATTACCTGCCTATGGTTCCTATCTTTTTTCTCCACCTTGCCTGGAGCTCTTACTTCTGTCTCTTGTGCACGCTCAGCTGGTTGTGGAGCTGCACTGTGAATCTGACCACAGAGCTTCCAATGCTACCAAACACTTGCTTTTAGCATGCAACTTCTCCAACCTGGGGGACGAAGCAGCCTCTCAGGCAGTGGTGCTTCTGTGAGTGAGAGGCTGGACACAAAAAGAGGCTGGGAGTTTGTTCCCTTGCCTCTTCACCCTGCTGCTGCAGTCCCAGAGCATCCACATAGCCTGTCAGCACCAAGCAGCGCAGTTCGAGGCAGCGCACACTGACTGCTTGGCAATTTGTGTGGACAGACCCCACTAAGATGGAAGACAAAGGAGATGTGCCAGAAACGTTTGCTTCAGCCTCAACTCGGCAACTGCAATATATTTGGAACATGAGGTAACAAAATAGCAGAGTGTGTTTTCCAGTAATCACTCTTGATGAGATGCAAGACTTCACAAGGCACCAGGCACGAAGAAGTGGGTGAGTTATTTTCTTGCTCGAGAGTAAGCTGGGTGGAGCAAGACGTGGGAGGAATCGATTGGCAATAGGGAGCTAGGTTAATTAAGCCAAGGCTGCCACTGCCTGTGGAGTGCCTTGCAGCGTGTCTGGACAGGAGCACTCATTGCCCCAGGCACACTGGCGTCTCTGCAGTGGTGCAGTTTTTCCTGTAGGAAGATGCTTAGCTCAGGATGGTTCACCCATGGGGATGTTTCCCGCTAGGGAGAGGTTTCCCGTTAGGGCACCAAGGCACAAGGCACTCTAAGGAACAACACCGGGGAATCTCTCTTCCATCAGCTCGTTTGCAGTCACTACCTGCAAACCTGGTTCTCCCTAGGGAGAGGGAAGAACAGCTCTGAAAGGAAGGATTTGGAGGGATGGAAGAACTAAGTGCTGTTCCAATGATGCTCACCCAGCTGCATATCCCTGCCCACCACCCACAAGTTGTACCAGCTAAACCCTTTGCATCCAGGGCTTTACCTCCCAAAGCATCACCTCCTCACTTCCCTCTCCTTCTAAAACCAAGGTGCAAAAATCATATCCCAGCCTCAGAAATTTTTCACCATGGAAAAGATTTGGAATCGTGTTTGGAGACTGATGGGAGTGTCAGTTTTCTGATTTAATGATGAACAGTTCACAGTTGGGTGGAACACACCCATGCTCCTTATGTTAAATAAAACAGGGTGAGTCCTGAAGAACTTAATGAAGGTGCAACCCAACTTGGCCAGAACTTCAAATGCATTATCAGGACAGGAGAGACTATGACAAAGCGGTTCAGCCTCTGCTGGGATTGCAAGTGTCTCTCACGAGCTCTGAAACAGCTTGTGAAAGGAAAGGTGTGCCAGGTTATTTCCCCCCACACTGTGCCATTTGCATAATGAGCAGCACAAAGAGCTCCCATCCTGACTGCGGCATATGGGCACTGCTGAACTACAACCCTGCTGAATCACTATCTGCAAATCAAAACACAAAGTTACCTGGAATAAAGGTGTGGACTGTTTGTACTGGGCTTTTCTAAATTAGTCTGCTGCGTTGTTTGCTGATCAGAAGCTGATGCATGCAGCAGATGAACATCCCTATTATTATTTCAGAAGAACTAAAGAGTGCAGCCTCATAACTGCCCCCAGAAAGGGAAGCCACTGTCCCCAGAGAGTCTGCAGTTCCAGAAATGACACAGAAAAATTCAAACCTAATCTTGCTCATACCTTGGAAATACTGAGGGGCTTGAGGAGATAAAGGACATCACAGCAGAGCCTGCAGTTGTAAAAGCAATTCATAGAATCACAGAATGAGCTGAGTTTTAAGAGACCCTCAAGGATCATTGAGTCCAACTCCTGCCCTGCACAGGACAACCCCAAGAGTCACACCATGTGCCGAGAATGTTGTCCAAACTTATGCTGGGCAGGCTTGGTGCTGTGACACTGCCCTGGGGAGCCTGTTCCAGTGCCCAACCACCTTCTGGGTGAAAAACCTCCTCCTAATATCCAACCTAAACCTCCCCTGACACAGCTTCAGAGCTGTTCTCTCGGGTCTATTGAGTCCTGTTGCCACAGAGATCAGTGCCTGCGCCTCTCTGGCTTCCCCTCCTCAGGAACCTGTAGGCCACGATGAGGTCTCCCCTCAGTCTCCTCTCCTCCACGCTGAACAGACCAGGTTACCTCCGCCACTCCTCATATGACTTCCCAATTTTCACTCCCAACATATCCAGCTTATGACTGCTAGGAAGAAACCTTCTTACAAAGGTATTGAACAGTAATCTCTGGTATAAAACTGTTTATTTCAACTCCTGATTCTGCAAGACATTTCACTGGATGCTTAAGTTCAGTTAACTACTAAACTACCAGACTACTCCTACTGGCACCTATTTTTGTAAATGCTGTGCTAATTAGGGCCTAATTGCCCAGTTCTACATGATCTGAAGAGACAAAGACACCAAACCCACGTCTCCACCTCAAATGCATTCCTGTGACATCCCATAATGGGTATCTAAGAAGCGAGCCAGACACCAACTGAAGAAAAATTTGGCCCGAGAACACTTTTTTTCTGAACAAAACCGCTTCCTTCGTAGAAACCCGAGCACTGGAGAGGAATCTTACCAGGCCAGAAGAACTCGTGGCACATGGAGTTTATAGTGGGGATGTGATTAGGACGAACGTAGCAGTAATCAATGGGTGCTTCTGGCTCAGCCTTCCAGTTGAGATCATTCCTGTGTGGATTTGCCCGGATTTCTGCCAGCAGCCTGAGTTTTGGGGGCTTTGTCTCATAATCACGTCTGCCAGGAACGTGAAAAGGAAACACAAGAAGCAAGTGAGCAACAAGAACTGCCACTGCAGCTAAATGGGTACTGCCCATGAAATATTTTCTGATGTGCTCGATTTAAATAAAAAAGAACAGTCTTCCATTCATGTGGGAAAACAGCCCCCAGCTCAGCAAAAACACCCTTGTGCCAGAGGCCAGGACACTTTCCAGACCCGCCATGTGTCCAGCCAGTCTCTCCTTACAGGAGAGCAAGGAAATGAGCAAGGAAATCACGGTTCTGACCCAAGAGCAGGTGCAACTTGCATTGAAAGGCTACAGCAATGCCCTCTCTGCCCTTGCCCCCTCTTGGAGATTCCCCTTCCCAATGCAATCCGTTTCACTACTCAGCTAAATCAAACACTATCCCTTCAGGGTTACCATGGTGCACTGGGTTGTACTTTGAGGAGGAGTGAGGAGCACTGCCCAAGAAAGGTGTCCTCTCCGTGGGCTGGCGGTGCACAAGCCAAGAGCAAGCTCAGACCCTCTGTACCTGATGTAGGGTTTAAGGACACGGGAGGTGTAAGGGCTGACAATACTGTGGTCTGTCAGCAGGTCTTCTGAGCCTACCAGGCGATACAGAAACTTGGTTGTCTGCTGGCGATATCCCTTCGTGGCCGGCAGCATTGTCTGGATGCACAAAAAAATGCAGAACAATTGCAGGAAGATTAGTCAGTGATTAACAAGGGAGTAACATGGAGGAAGAATAAGGACCTTTCAGTGTGATAGGATGGACTGGACCACGATGGTCCCACCTCTGCACTCTGCTGTGCACTCCCAAATTTGGTGCCCAAACCTAAAAGTGCTGCAAGTCCTCTCCCTCCTACACACATGACAGAGCACCTGCCTGTTTGGGTACGTCCAGGCCTCCACCATCAGCATTTGGGCAGGGCTGGAGTACAAATACATCGACATTTGTGGTGCTGACACTGATAGACAGCAGTGCTGCACCAGCATGTCCCAAGAAGAAAGGGACTTAGGAGAGCATTGGTGGGGACACAGCCCCAAGCCAAAATGAGTCTTGTTCACATAATCCTTTTCACTTTAGGAGTCAGATAACCTCAATGTGACACTGCTGTCTGCAGCAAAAGCTTTAAAATAACCTGTGCCAAAAGCTAACTTAGATATGGGAACACCCACCTGGTATCTGTCCAAGATTCTGAAGTCCTGGCTAGTAGTTCTGTATGTTGCTTGCCCTACTGGGGACCTGGAGACACCGCCTTCTTTGGCTCCATAAATCCCATCAACCAGGAGCAGTGCAGCATTCACAACCTGGTCCAAGTCAAAGAGTGGGAGTCCTCTTTCCCTCTTGGCCTGCCTGACCAGCAGCTTGCGCCTCAGCCTCCGGGCCTCTGGGGTCATGCTCAAAGCATTGGGACAGGCTTCCAGTCTCTTCAGCAGCAGCTTTTCCTCATAGATGCTAACTGAGGTGTGCTTGGGAACTCTGGGTTTAGCATCCTTCTCCAGCTGTGGCTTCCCCTTGTCTCGTCCTCTCACCTGCAAGGGTGTGCTTGACTCTTCAGGATCTTCACTGTCACCTTCCATCCGTTCTGTTTTTTCTTCTTCACTCTCCACCTCTTGCTTGATTTGCTCAGCTGTCTTCACTTTTTTTCTGCTTGCTATCATGGTGCTAGCACCAGCTGTCCCACTGGGAGGGGGCACATACTCTATTCCTGGGTCTATGACTCCATCTCCTTCCATCTCCTCATCATCTGTGGAACAGATCAAAATAATCCGGGGAGAAAAAAATAATTTAAACATCAAAGCCCCATTTCAAAAATGGTTGTCACAGCATTTTTCTGCTAAGGAACAATAACGTGGGTTTACCCAACTCACTTCATTTTCTATGTACTCCTGGATCTCCTGATTTTGGACAGGAGATGCTGTAAAGAGTCCAATTACAGGACACAGAATCAATCCTGCTCCTGAAGTGTCTTGTCGTGTGGCATCTGGAAACAGAGGCCCTCCCGAGCTGCAAGCTCATGTTCTTTGAGGAATGTTAAGCTGCTGAAAATTCCCAAAGACTGGGGATCAAAAGCTCAAGCTGGTGAGCTGTATCTTCAGCTAGCATACCCTGGAGAGGTTCTGTCCTCTACATAACCTCACTGTTCCTCCTGTCACCCAGAAGTCTGGCTCCTTAAGGAACTAACAGCATTGAGCCTGCATCGCTGCTTTGCGATCTTGCTGACATTTAGCATCCATTAATCAGCACATTCAGACTTATAAAATATTGGGACATTACCATGGGAGTAAAATTTCTCCCATGAAAAACATTTGAGACAAAACTAGAGTTGCTGTCTAACAGTGTAATCTGTGTTGCAGTGAAATGCTTATGCTGAGTGGTCCAGCAGTTGCTGTGTGAATTCTACCCACTGTTTATTCAGGATCCCTCAGTAAATGATAATGGGGGTTTCTTCTGGCCTTAGAAGCTGGTGATAGAACTGTGGAAAACCAGTCAATTCTCACTCTCAACTAAGACAACAGAATATTACCAATTACTTTCCATCTCATTTTGAAAGGATCCTGCAGCTCATTGGGAGCTTCCTTTTATAACATCTTCCTAGAAAACTACACAGGGTTCATCACTGAACAAAACTCATAGTGGCTCTTACCATGGAACAGCGCCTGTGGTGGCATGACATCTGGGATGAGATCTGCTTCCGAGAGCAGGCTGGGAGTGGCCGAGTGTGAGGCAGGAGTGCCGGGAGCAGAGAAGTCCAGGGACGGGGAAGGAGAGGGGCTGGTCAGAGGCGTGCGGTCGGATGAGCTCAGGGAGGAGAAGTCGATGACCTCTCCTTTCTCCAGGACGATATCGGGCCGGCGGCAGCGGCTGCTGAACTTCACGGGAGTGGAGGAGGTGCTCCGGTCCAGGAACCCGGCCGCCTCCTTCTGGGCCCTCCGAATGTCCTTGGCTTCCTGAGTGCGAGACCTCTTCTCCTTCAGCTCCATGGCTGACTCCACTGGATTGCGGCTCACCCGCTTCCGAAGGCCTTCCACGGTAATGATGGGATCCAGGGGTGGCTTGGAAGCTGCTAAAGAAGGAGTTTGCTTATTCTGACAGACGCTGAGCTCCTGCAGTTACTGGATACCCACTACAGAGTCCAAAACCACACTGACTACAGAGCTTAAAAGGTGGGTTTTCAGTGTGTACAAGAAATTCACTCTGGGACACGTAGCATTAAGCCAATGTGTGACTAAAGCCTCATTAAAGCCCAAATTTTGTTTGTCTACACAGAGGAAAATTTGTATCCAGCGACAAAAGATAAAAGACATTCCCCAGGGTAAAGAGAAGTGGAAAAATTGTGGATTTCAGCTAAAAAAACCCAACCCAAACCACTCTGCACAAGCCTCAAAACCCTTTAAATCAGCACAATGCAAAAAGGTAATAAAATATTACACTACAGTACATGCACCACAGTTCTCTTCAGTCAACCATGACAGCAGAAAAAAACTAAGGAACTCTCCATGCACACAACACATGGACTTTAACTGAACTTTTCTCACGTCTCCCAGCTCTGGCCCAGCAAGGAATCTACACACCAATGGGGACAGAGTTACCTTTTGCCTTCAGTGCAGATGCTGACAGCTTCTCTCCTTCAGGTTTCAGCGTCGGGGGTTTGTTATGAACCAGCTTCCACCATCCCGGTTCTCCAAATTCCTGTGCCCCCGAGCGGAAAAACAAGGGGCTCCCCACAGAGAGGCAGCCAGCAACTGTGCTCCACCATGTTGAGGTCTTTTTCCTGTGGTGGGAGAGAGGAAAACTGATGAACACACACTGAACTGCTCCTGAAGCACTTTTTTGGCCCCTTGGAGGCAGGGAGCTGCATTTAAGCCTTTTCCTCTGCCGGGCAGTGCACTCTTACTGGGCATCTGAGCGCTTTTTGTTCCTTTAGAAACTGGTCACAGGGCTAACTCAGATGTCACTTAGGGAAGAGGTGAGAAGAAATACTGAAGAATTGCCCTTGTGGCCAATAACTGAGGTACTCAGACTCTGGAGAATCAGGTTCATGGTGCACAGAATCTCAGGATTTCTTCTTGCCTTTGCACCCCACCACTGGCAGAAACTTTTGAACTTGCCAAGGCCGAGTTGGTGTTCACTGCTGCCCAAGTGCTGCACTTACACACCTTGGGGTACTGAACCTCAAAGGTGGGGGATCAAACCCAGGTGCCCCAGCTCAAAGTCTGGAGTGTTACAGTAAATCTGGATAAGCTGCACTTCAATATGCCACGGAAGAAGAGCATTGCCTGGCTTGTACCGCTACACACACATTTCAGCTGTCTCTGTTCCATCAGTGGCTTGTCCAGGCAAGTGGGAAGGCTGTGTCTGGGGCCAGGAATCACTCTGAATTTTAATCAGAGCAAGGAGTGCCCAGTTCCCAGGGCAAGTCTCAAAAGGCAGCAGCAAACCCTGGGAGGCAGTGGCTCCTTGAACGAGGGACAATGGGCCATCAGCTGCCCTCCTGTCAGGGTCCCTGTGGCTTCCAGAGAGGACAAATGCTAACATTTCTGAGAACAGTGCAAGGAGGCACAGACAAGCACTGAAAGCAAAGCCAAAGACCAAATCTGGTTAGGAAGAAAGGCCAGATCTTACAACAGAGAAATCCCTGGGGAAGAAAAGAAGCTGTGAAGTCAGTCAAATCTACAACTTCCAAGGATTGCTCAGTTCCTTCCCTGCCTCCACAACACATGCATTAACAGTGAGGCTTGGGTTTGACAACTTCAGCGTGCTCAGAAAAAATGTGCTGTTCACCTGGGAAATGAGGGCTGCCCTTTACGAGAGGGGTTCCTACTCCGACAGTGTCTTTACACACAGTGAAAAACGTTTCAATTGTTTAACACCTATTGTGCAAAAGCCATTTCATTAAGATCCAAAACAATCTAAAAGGTGAGGCTCAGTTCTTGTTGAAGAACTTGGTCCTTGCAAGCTTTATAGCTAAGGAACGTAGCACTTTGCTGGACCACTTTTTTGTCCCTAAAGTTTGGCAATACCAGGATTAGCCCATCCATTGTGACTGTTTAGAAAAACTCAGTCTTTGCAGGTTCTATGCTGCCTAAAGGAAGATAAGAAACAATCCAAAAACATGTATTTGTATTGCTATTGTGTGACAATCCTGGGATTGTTTTTCCCCAGTAAGAAATGCTGATTCTTAAGTGTACCCCTCATGCCTGCATTCAGATTCTCAATATTAAATCCTCCCATTTTATCACTTGTAAGGCTCAACAGAGATGTCACCAAATTAGCCAGGATTCTTGTCCATCTGTATAACAGGTTTTAATTCCTTTGGCTCACCAACCAGACCCTCAGGGAAATATCATGCCTTTACCTGTTCCCTAATAAAAAAGTCCAGTGTTTCTCAATAAAAGCACAAATGTCTTCTTTCCATCTGAAGTACCCCTGACGGCCCGTTCCTTCCAGAGACAAGTTGTACATTGCCAGCATGACAACCTGGAACAGAAAGTGTTGGACACAAGTGAACCCTTTCTGCTTTTTCTGCTCAACAGACCCCCACAGCTGCCACACAAAAATCTTTGCTCCCTCATAAATATCTTATTTTTGCAACATCTCATAGGCAACTTCTGCAATCCATCTTCTTCCTGCTTTCATGCTGCCCATTCTTGTCTTTCTATTGTTAGATGCACATTCTTCCAGAGATTTCTCCATCCCAGGGGAATAACAAGCTGCCTAGTTATGCAGGTTTGTGCTGAGACACAAGAATTGTGCAGCTGTTGTATAAATGAATTACAGTACGGCTGGGGTCTGAATGTAATGTGGAGGTAGGGAAACAATCTTTCAAAAAAAAAGGTCAAAAAAAAAAGATCAAAAGAAAGAAAAAAGGTCAAAAGTAATCCCACTATCCAGTACATCAGAAACATTGTGACAAGGGTCTTGCACACACTTCACAACCAAATTCACTCTGACCTGTTACATACCCAAACTAAAGGGCAGGTTTGAAAAATATCTCACCTCTTTCAAGTAAATCCTAGATGACCAACTGTTAATTACATTTACTTAATTAATTTTAATTAATTTATTAAAACTAAACTAAAATCAGCTAGGCTGGGATCATCTTTCAACAATCACATAGCCTTGGTTTGGCACTACTTCCAACAGGGACTTCACCCTCAGAGAAGTCTGAATTGTGTTTTGCTTAGGGAGATGGGTCTCCTCGCAGTGGACCTTGGCTTTCTGGGATGCATTGTCAGAGATGTCAAAATGAGGAAGTATGGAGAGCTTTAATGTCCCATTCACTCTGTTTCTACATCACAACCCCTCTCAGTTTGATAACTAGGATTTTTTGGATTTTAAAGTCATGTGGGACCGTGTCTCAGGACATCAAAAATAATTCCCTTTTCAACTGGCTAAAGATACGGATCTGTTGAGATCACGTACTCTGAAAAGAATCCAGAAATCACTGTCCCCATTTTTCCTACTTCACATAACTTAATTTGACCACTTCCCTCAATTCCACTTACCCAGAAGCAGCAGCAGCTCTGGCTGCTGGAAGCCCGAGGAGGTGGTCACAGCTTTCTTCCTCACCCATTTTCATTTTGTCTGCCCCTTCCCCATGGCACTCTGAAGAGACCTAGGCAATGCCAGCAGCCTCTGTTTTCCCAGTCTGGAACCTGGTGAAACTCTGCCAGTCTGCCAGCACAGACCCCTACACCAACCTTTTCCCCTGCACTGGCCACCACGAGAAGGCAGTGCAGGAGTTACAATTGGGGTTTCCAGATTATCTTATATGACAATAAGGCTGAGTGCCTATGGGTGAGAATCAGGAGAAGGCCAACAAGGCTGGTATTTTCAACTATCAGACAGCTTGTCCTCAGGATAAGTGGCCTCCTGAGCTGGTAGATGGGGACAGGGAGCAGAATACCCCCCAGTAATCCAGGAGGAAGCACGCTCACAAGTCTATGGGACCAGATGGGTTCCATCCTAGGGTGCTGAGGGAGCTGGCAGAAGAGCTTGCCAAGCTGCTCCCCATCATTTACCATCACTCCTGGCTCACCAGGGAGGTACCAAGTGGCTGAAGGTTGGCCAGTGTGACACCCATCCGTAAGAAGGGCTAGAAGGAGGATCTGGGAAACTTCAAGCCTGTCAGCCTGACCTCAGTGCCTGGTAAGGTTATAGAACAGATCATCTTGAGTGCCATCACTTGGCACCTACAGCATGGATTTGGGAGGCGCAGGTCCTGCTTGACCAGCCTGGTGGATCCTGGGAAGGCTGTGGATTACAATTGTCTACCTGGACTTCAGCAATGCCTTTGACACCATCTAGAGGGGTCAGGCTGGATACATGGGGGTTTAACAAGACCAATTAATCTAACAAGAGGGGGTTTAACAAGACCAGGTGCTTGTTCCTGCACTTTGGCCGCAACAACCCCCTGCAGCACTGCAGGCGGGGGACAGTGTGGCTGGACAGCAGCCAGGCAGAAAGGGACCTGGGGGTACTGATCAATGGCAGACTGAACGTGAGCCAGCAGTGTGCCCAGGTGGCCAAGAAGGCCAATGGCATCCTGGCTTGGATCAGGAATAGCGGCCAGCAGGAACAAGGCAGTGATTCTTGCCCTGTACTTGGCGCAGGTGAGGCCGCACCTCGAGTGCTGTGTCAAGTTCTGGGCTCCTCAGTTCAGGAAGGACTTTGAGATGCTGGAACGAGTTCAGAGGAGGGCAACGAAGCTGGTGAAGGGCCTGGAGCACAGGTCCTATGAGGAGCAGCTGAGGGAGCTGGGCATGTTTAGCCTGGAGAGGAGGAGGCTCAGGGGAGACCTTATCACTCTCTACAACTCCCTGAGAGGAGGGTGCAGCCAGGTGGGGGTTCACCCTCTTCTCCCAGGCAACAGTGACAGGACAGGAGGACACATCTTAAGCTGCACCAGGGGTGGTTTAGGCTGGACATTAGGAAAAATTTCTTTACAGAAGGGGTGACTGGACATTGGAATGGGCTGCCCAGGGAGCTGGTGGAGTGACCGTCCCTGGAGGTGTTTAAGGAAAGCCTGGATGGGGCACTCAGTGCCATGGGCTGGTTAACACGGTGGTGTTGGGTCATAGGTTGGACTTGACAATCTCATAGGTCTTTTCCATCCTAGCTAATCCTGTGATTCTGTGATCTTCTGTGAGACAACACACCATTACTGTCCCAAAGGATGCAAACAGATGTTATTTTGATTGCTCAGGTGTGCAAATGATTGAAACAGTGAATTCCAGCAAGGACTGATGCTAGTGCATAAGCAGCCAGGTTGGAGCTTTGTATGCAGGGAGCTGGCAAGCTTTCTGTTTCTATGTTGCCAACTCACTAATTTTACATTTTCTTATATACAAAAAAACTGTTCATGCCTAGCAGCCAAATTGCATTTCTTTTGCTTTTCCAAACCTGCTTGAAGCCATGAATTCATGAGCAACATAAGGGGAAGGAAAAAAAAAAATAAATAAAAGGAATGTGGTTTGTATGATTATCTTTCAATTTCCCTGCCAAATGCTGAAGTTCTCATGTGCAGGCAATCCTCAGCTAATTAATTTCTGAAGTTCATGCAAATGCTCCTTTGTTACCAATACCTGATCCTTTTTCCAGGTAGCATACACACAACAAACAACAATTTCAGAAAGTCCCACGGTTGTTCTGCTGGCACAGACATTTCACTTACTTGTTGCCATGTTAATCTCAGGCGTTCAAATTGCTCCTTCCCATCTTCTGAGCAATCAGAGCAAGTAAATCTGAAAAAGTTATCTCCTTTGAGGTAGCTGAGCTGTTCTCTCAGTTGACCTAAAATGAAAAGGCAAAAATCAATTTTTTGTCCTTTTATAGGAAAAAGTGCTGCAAAGGGAATTTGGATTTCGTCCAAGATCACGTTTGTCTGAAAAAAAGCGAGAGAGCCACCTGTGAACCCCCATGCACCCAAAGTTACAGGCTCTAGTTCTGTGTTTCTGCAGCAGAAGAAAAAAAAAAGTCGTATTAATTGGGGCTTCTAAACTCACCAGAAGTTAATATACACAAGTATGATAAATTGAAAAATGACATCAGGGGACAGGGAAACTCTTATGACTAGAGTGTTTCTGAAAAGTCACACTCAAAAGGTGTTTCTCCACAAGGATCTCTAACTGTGTAACAACACCAGATCAAGCATTTTTAACATATGGATGCTCTGCTTTCATAGCAAACTGCAGAATTAAAGCTGCAACTGTGTCTGATGGGGGGAAAACCCCCCACACTTGGTAGATTAAGAGAGTATCTAAACGGCAATTCAATGTAAAAAAGTGATTATTTGCAATTTTCACAAGGGACAACTGAACTCCCTAGAAATGAATGATGAGGAAAGAGCACAGTATTTCCCTTTTACAGTCGTTTACTCTGCACATTTGTATGTGGCTATTGTTGCTTTGCAACTGGCCTTTTCTGCTCCTTGGATTTGTTCCACAGCAATTGCAGAGATGAACATTATTTGTAAAATAAAACAAATTTAGTGTTAAATCAAGTGCTCCAGCATGGGGTAGCTCATGCTACCTTTAACTCTGCTCCATTTTTTAATTAATACATTTCAAATTAATATTTCCCTTTACTGCATAGTAATTTAATAGTCTGATGCTGGTTTCATTACATTAGCACCTAAACATTCACTAACACGCCTCAAGAGGAGATTTTTACACTATAAATTTTGGCAAATTCTAAGAAGGCAAAAAGGGCAGCTCTGACTTATCTGTAAGGCAGGTGCCACCTAAACAGTTCATTATTTCTAACCACAAACAAACAAACTCGCCACAAAACCCCCATATCAAACCAAACAAAAAACCCCCCCCACCAAAACCAAAGCCAAGCAGTGCTTAGCAATATCTGGCTTTTGGATGTAGCAACAGATCAGATATTCCAGAATTTAGAAAGTAAAGTTTCTATTACACTGCTAACAGCATATATTTTATGTCAAGTGTCAGAGCAGAGGCATCAAGTTCTGCAGCTTGCTCCAAACACCCCCCAGAGCCAGCTGCTGAAAGCTGGGCATGTTTCTGTGAAAGCCAACTTAAATTCACATTATTGGGAAAACATTAAGGTTGAGATTTAGCCATATGCTCCAAAGATGTGGCAAATCTACAGGGAGGAAAAAAAAATTAACACACAAAGTCCTTTTCCTCCCCAGAGCTTTATAGCAAGGGTCATTTTCTTTCTCTGAGTGAGCAGAGAGGTCAGGTCGCTTGGCCCAAGCCCCTAAACAGCTGCAAGAATTGTGAGGGTGGGTGCATTTCTGAACTTTAATGTTCTCTACTAATGAAAGAAGACAGTTTGACTTCCTTACAGAGAGCACCAGCTCTGGACATACACAGCTCAGGGACTGAAGTGTCTAACACACCCGCTGCCAGCAGGCATCATCCACCAAGACAGGATGGGGTACAGCCAAACAAGCTGCAAAACACGAATGCAGGACAGCACAAACACCTTGCAAACACCCACCGCAGCCAGGCACAACACAACTGGCAGCCTTACTTGCTGGGATCCACTTCTGGCACTTCTCACAGTAATAGGACATCTCCTCCATCCAGGATGCTTCCCCCTCGTCGCTGTTCAGGGAGTCCCCGCTCTGGTCGTGCGATAAATCCACGGAAGCCTGGTCCTCGGACTCCACGATCAGGAGAGTCTCCCCTTCCACCTCGCCCTCCTCCAGGCCCTCGGAGGTGGAGGTCCTGGTGGCTTCATCGTCGTGCCGGCTGAGCAGCCCGCTCATGTGAACGTTGTTAGCCATCCTAGAGGGAGCTGGCAGAACAACGAGCTGTTCCTCCCCACCTTCAGTCCATCCACACGGGATGTGCCACAGCCAAGTCTGCCCAGTCCAAGTACCAATCACAGAGGAAACGGGTTTTTGTCTGCCCTAAAGCTTTAGAGGCTGGATTATAACTTACACAAAATATGCAGTCTTTCACAGACTGCCTCTGTTTGTTAAAACACCTGCAAGAAGTGAGATGCAAATGACCTCCAAACGTCTTTAATCAAACCTCTAAGGAGCCAGGGCTGTGCCTAGGACTGCTGGGAACGTTTTTCCATTAGCGCCTTGTCTCTTTCTTCCACGAGCTGCTTTGTCAGAGCAATCTGCTCTTCTAACAGGCGAATGTTCTCCTTTTTCTGATTCTGACGCTCAAGATCTCTGACAACGCCACTTCGCAGCCTCTGAAAACACAAGGGACAGGGTTTATCACAGCCCGAGGTGATGCGGGATCAACCCCACCCAGGCTTCACCCCTCCTGCGAGGCTGTTCCCTCTGCTGCCTTTGCAGGGTCTTTGCCACAGCAACTTAACGTGGCTGGAATCTTCAGGAGCCAATATACAATACCACTACACCAAAAAGTGCTTTATTTGCACTCACTTCAGTTGGGTGGGTTTACCAAGTGACAAAGCTATTGAGCAAATAAATGCTAGGAACCGGTAATTCCCATGCCATGCAGGATGCACGTGATCTAAAAAATCCTGTTATCTCTGACCTAAATCTTTACCAAATCAGAATAATCTCCTCACAACTTCTCTGCTTGGAAGCAATTTTGTGACAAACTGGAAATTACTTTAGGAAAAACTGGCATGTGTCTTCGTTTGCTTCTTTCTGCTCATGTCTTAATCTTTACAAAAATACCCACAGCCTGCTTGTGCCAAACTCTTGAAAAAGCAAGGCGCTTGCTTCAAAAATATCCCCTTTACCTAAAATGTTCGTTATAAATCATGTAAATATATAACATATATATAAACAAATACATAATGTGCAACACACACCAGCAGCTTTCAACCTGGGGTGCAAGCCCTGCAATGGGTGTAAAAAGCCCTAAGAAAATCCCAGCTGCCCTTTGTTTCCTCCATAATCTTCTCTCTCTCTTACCTAGACATTTTTACTCACATTGATACTTTGATAATTAGGTAAAAGATCAGTAATTTATTCGACCAATTTGAATGATGCCAAAATGCACCTTCAAAGAATTTATTTGAAAGTTGACCCTGAAGTCACTTGAGAGGATGTTTGTGACTAATATTTGACAAATTATCACAGGGTTTTATTCCTCACCTAGCACGCCAATAACTGCACGCTTCAAATGCAATCATTTCTCCTGTCAGGATCAAAACAGAAAGGTTTTGTTTAAGAAATAATTTTATCTTGTGAAGAAAATGCAGACACATATGTCAGCCAATAACCAAAACTCTGTCCAGAAATTAATCTAATAAAACCAGTTCGTTACCATCAGCTTCCATCAGCTGAACTCAGGCTACAAAACAGTAACCTGAAGCTGAAGACAAAGGTCATAAACTTATTATTATGTTACTATTAGCTAATAACAATAAAGATGTGGGGAGATACAAGGTAACTGATCAATTACACCAAGAAACGTAATCCTTTTTCCTTCACAGAACACTGCAATCTTTCACATGGTGGATGTATTTACTTGGAAAATGCACAGTTTGCAAAAGACACCTTTATAAGTGCCACAAGTGACAATGACCTATGAAAAAGTTAATCTTCTCATCTTCCTCGTGGAACTTAGCCCTGCTTGTCTTCTGCACACACGACAAGCATGTGCAAGCTCAAATCACTTTGGGCCTGGCACATTAATTTATAAAAGCCAAAAGTTTATTAATCTGCATAAAGATAAACCTGAAATAATCTCTACGACAGGACTGTAAAATATCCACATCGTTTATTTCCACTATGTTATCTAAATAGCTCGATCTGTTGAACATGAAGCCATGACTGCCTGACTTGACCATTATAAAAAGAATTATAAAAAGAAAATCTCAGATTTGATTTACAAAACATAAGCTTTGAGCCTTGGTCCTTCTGAATATGTACTAGCCAAGGATTTAGGTCAAAAAGATCCACAATGTTTAGGTGTCCCACTGAAACACCCAAGGGTGATGCTTATCCTGCAGCACATGTTCAAAGTACAACTGCCATTAATTGCAGCTGAAGTTTAGGTTAGGAGCATTTAGCAGATATTCCTGCCAGATCCTCGGTGGCTCAAGGCAGGCACACTGAACTAGAGAGCAGCCAGCTACAAAAATGTGAGCTTAGGGGATCTACCCAGCATATCCATCAGCTCTGGCAAGTGCAGAGCCACCACTGATTGCCACTCCAGGAGACCAGCCTTCCTCTCCTTGCTACTGCCTGTGCCATTCAGTGTTCTCCAACTCTTGCTCACATAAACCTGACTCTTTCCTTACACAGACCAGTCTCCTCCTCCAAATTCCATCATTCTCAAGCTGACAGAGACAACCTCTTGAGGGGAGGAAAATATAATCCTCTAATTACAGAATGTATCATAAACCAGGCAGCAGCCAGCTGAGCTGGGCTATGGACTGGGAATTTGAACTCTGGTGTTCTGTAACTTCTGACTGCTTCAGTATCATTTAACACAGGCTTTTTCTGTGTGCATTTTCTAGATTTGTTTGTAAATAAGGGGAGAAGGATCAGATGTGTGCCCTCACATCAGTAACCCCTTGGTTCATCAGAAGGGTCCAAACCAGCACCCTCACTGCCCACACAGCACACCTTTGCACAACCACACGGCTTTTAGTCCCAGGCAGGATTTTTTATCTCTATTAGGACTCACCATGGTCAGACCTGACACTTTTGACTGTGGGCTCTCTGGCACACAGGGTGCCTGCCACGAATTCCCTGATTTTTGTAAATGTAGCACAAGAGAGCCTGCCTGTTAAATTACCACGTGATGCTTTTGGCAGCTTGCACTGTGCCTGCCCTGGCAGAACAAGAAGGGAGCTGGGGCAGGGGCATAGCACAGTGCTGTCTGTCCTTCAGCAGGGTGCACTTGTGGGGCTGAGGAAAAACAGGGCACACCAGTGGGACAGCACAGACAGATGGGGAGAGCCCTGGGAACAATGCCAGCGTGGTGGCCTTAGCCTAGAAGCTGCAGGATTACATCCTCCCTGCATGCTGGCTGCTGGAGAGGGAGGGAAGCACCTCCACCGAGCCTCACCTGGGGCTCCTCGCCGCTATTTGCCACTGAAGGGAAATGCAAAAGACAGCACTGGGGAGCTGGTGCAGCTAAAAGAGCATGGAAAGCACAGGTGCCAAGGCAGGAAAACGTGGGGAAGGGGTAGCTTGTGGAGAGACTACCATCGGGGACAGTGCAGCCGAGGCAGCACCAGTGGGGCAGCGCTGGGCAGGGGCGGCTCCGGCCTCTGGGCCCCGGGCTGGGCGCACCCAATGCCCGCAGCCCCCAGTGCTGGGCACGGAGGGTGACAGGACGCTGGGGCACCGGCTCAGGCGCGGGCAGGGACAAGGACCTGCGGGAACGGAGGGATGGATGGAGGGAGCAGGGACACGTGGAGCTCAGGTGCGGGTCCGCAGCGCGCACGGGGCGGGGCTTGGCGGGGTGGGCGGGGCTTAGCGGTGGGCGGGGCTCCGCGCAGAGCCCGCAGGTGGAGGATGTTTGT
>VXAZ01006436.1:61136-144726 GCA_013399875.1 Gymnorhina tibicen
GAGGCGGCGCACCCCGCCCCCGGCCGAGCGCCGAGCGCAGCGAGCCAGGCCGGAGCAGCCGAGCGCCGATGCGGGGCGGGGCGCAGCGCCGGGAGGCGGGATCGGGAAGCGGCTCCTGGAGCAGCCGCTCCCGGCCGCCGGCACCGCACGGGGAGCGCCTCCCGCGCTCTTCGGGGCCGCGGCAGGATCCTCGTCCTGCCCGGGCTGGGCACTCGCACCCTTCTGGCCAGAAACTGTGACATGGGGTGCTAAAAACGGGCCTTTGTTCCATCAGTGCCACTGGGGAGTGGGTGCCCAGCTGTGCCCAGTTGTGCCCAGTTGTGCCAGTGTCTCCCGGCGCTCTCTCTGGAGGGGCTCTTTGCTGGAGCTTCCTGCCGGCATGCGCTTGCATTTCCAGTGTGGTCGCAGCTCTGAAACACAAACAAAAGGAGGTTTCTTCTGCGTGCAAGAAACATCTCTGGTTTTGTTGTGTGAAGACCACCAGTTCTGCACTTTCCTCGCCCAGAAATCCCGAATTGCATGGGAGAAGCAGCTGGAGAAAGCTGCTCTTTAATTGTTTGGTTTCTTCTCATTGTTCAGTGTGTGGCCTTAAGGCCTCGCGTTTGCCAGTTTTTCGTGCTCCGAAGACAGAATTATTCCTCTCCCTGGGGGCTTTTCCCTGGCACCTCCTCGCTGAAGTATCTGAGCAGAGGCTCAGTCCTGCTCCTGAGGAGCAGAGAACCTGTCAGCAGTCACCATCCGCTGCCTTGCCACCCAAATTAGCACACCAGAGGTGCACAGGAGTGACTCCTAGGAATGTATCACGCAAAAGGATGTCTGGTGGGGAGGCGGGATTACACCACAAGGAGAAGGTCAGGGAACAACCATTCCCCATTTCCCACTGCCAGTGGGTAACAAGCTCAAGCCAAGCATTGGCCCAGTCCTTCAGAAACCTACCCATGCGATCAGAAAGGATCTGTACAAATTCCTGGAGCACCCTTGGTGTCTGGATGCTGTTTTTGTCTCCTGAGCTCCCTAAACCACAAATGAACACTGAGGTGGGAGGTTTACTATGACAGGTGTAGGCTTATTCCTGCCTCCTTCCTGTACTTTTTTCTTCTCCGAGCATCTGCCACAGCTTGCTGCCAAGCAGGATGGTAGGACAAAAGGAGCCCCAGCCTCAGCAGGTGCCATAGTCCCTGTCTCCAAATCATGCTTGGATATTTCTAGGTAGAGCCTAGAAGAGTTACAGAGCAGTTACTGCTGGAGGATGCCTGGGTCTCATCCCCAGCCCTGTCCGCAGTGGAAGAGGAAAACCAAACACATCAGGCTGATCCCTCCTCATTATAATCTTTTTAATCTCTCTGCTGAATGAACGTGCTTAAAATGAAAGGTGAAATTAGTGGGAATGATAATATTTCAATTGAGTCTAATGGTTCTGCTCACGTTGGTGTGTTTACTGTTATTAGGGTTTGTGCATAAGTGCTTGTAATGTGTCCAACGCCACTGGAGTGCCAAAAACAGGGTCGAGCCAGGAGCCTGGTGGATGGGAGCCAACACAGCGCCCTTGGCACTGGGGAAGGGTGCAGCTCCCCCCGAGTGCCTCTACCCAACCCTATCATTAATCACTGGAGGGGCTAAAATCCCCAGGCAGGGAGCATTCAGGCTGTACTTTCACAATCTCAGCTTCTGCCCTCGTGGTTCAGGTGTTCCTGCTCTCCTCCCCGCCTCCCGAGGGCTGGGCCTTGCTGAAGGGCTCAGCTCCCCTGCTGTGACCCTGCTCTTCTCTTTGCCCCCTTTCCATGCTCTGGGGTGAGAGGGGACCTTTTCCAAGCCCAAATTAGCAGCTGGTCTGCTTTAAAACCTTGCAGCAGCCGCAATGTGGAAAAGCCATTTTCCTTTCTCGGAACCCAGCTGCGGGGGCAGGGAGGTGGTGTGATGGAGGTGGGAGGACAGAAGTGCCCAGAGGGGCACCACTGGGGAAAACCTTTTCAGCTGGTGGTGGGCAGAAGGACACGAGAGAAGATTTCAGCCCAACGAACACAAGCCTGGTGGCTGCATCCATGGGACTCCCAAACAGAGAGTGAGGCAGAGGGTGGGCTTGAGCTGAGGGAAAGGTGGATCGGGAGGGTTTCTCAGCAGGTGAAACCTGTGCTACACCCAGAGCTTTGGTGCCCTCTTTCCTGTGCCTGGTTCCTCCTTTGCTGGCCTGGGAATAGCGGCGCCGCCGCTCATGGAGGCGGGGCCAAGCGCCAGGCGGGAAAGGGTTGGGTCACACCTGAAGGAGACTCTGGAAAGCTCAAGGCCATTTTTCCCCTGGGCAAACAGCTCAGATCTGGATAATGGTCTTGGATAACATCTGCAGTCCATCCTTAGGGGGCACTTTTATCCCGGATTTCAAAGAAAGATCAGCTTGTGCAACCTCTGTGCCTCATCCACCCTATCCCTCCCCTCCACGCTCTTTCACAGGCATTTGCCACCCTCTTGATAAGGCTGCCTTGCAGGCCATGTCTTTAGTAAGATTTCCATGTTTATGTCCCTGTTCCAGGCGTTTCGATGGATGTGGAGGAATTCTGGCTAAGCTTTATGTCGTGGGTGGTTACTCTGGTAGCATCCCGTGAAGAGAAGGGGTGGCAGTGTCAGCTCAACCCTGTACTAGCCACCAGGGAATCCAGAAAACAGGGTGCTCCGTTGGGGCTTGCCTTAGCGGCAAAAGAAGAAGGACTGAAGCCTAAGGAAAACCCTGCAAGATATGGAAGGGGAGGGAGAAAAGTTCAGACAGAGCCCGAGTTCAGGTTTGTGTCCTAAACCACAGCCCTCTCCTGCTCCGTTTGTCCCGTGTAATGTGAGGAACCAAGCTCTCTTATCGAACTGCAAACAAACAAAATAATAATAATAATCCTAAAAGTATGTTTTCACACAGCTTTCAGGGTTTTCCCCCAGGGTTCTGGTGAACTGCTGGCTGTCCTTCCCTCTTTGCAGAGGCAGCTCTCCCTCCTTCCCTCCCAGTGCATGCGTGTGTGTGCACACGGGGGGACTTTGCACGCACCCAGAGCTCTGCACTGGGACACAGGGGCTTGGCCACCTCAGCGGCAAAGAGGACAAAACCAAAACCTGAATTCAGCCTAACCCAAGTTTCCACGTGCTCTGTGAAGCTGAGTGTGGCTGACGAGTGCGGGTGTGGGTGCCTGCATGGCTTTGCCAAGGTCTCGGCGTAGAGGCAGAGCTGAGGAGGGGAGCAGGCTGTGCCTGCTGCTGTTAGCATTGATTTTCTCCTGATGGCAGTGCTAATTATAGCAGCAAAAATAGCGAATTGATGTGTTGTAGGCACGTTTATCTCACTACGATACCTTTTCCCCTTCAAGTAATGGAATTATTCCCATCCCTTCGCCACAGGGATGGACCTGGCTGTGGCAGTGTGGGCATTGATGGTCCAGCTGCAGCCATCCTGGCCCTGCAGGAAATGTTTCTGTAGGATTTGCTGGCAGGGTCGTCTTGTTGGTATTCAAATGTGCGTTATGCAGAGGAAAAAATTGTAATGTGCTACTTTTTGTGTCCCTCTTCTGTAATGCAGAGGGGTCACTGAGGGCTCCTCTGTGCACAGAAACTCCAAAAATAGTTTTGATTCATGAAATGTACGTATTAAAAATGCTTTATTTTGACCAGGTCAGCCTCCTCTCCACGCAGGTGGAGGTGTGCCTGGCTTGGGTGAGTTTTATTTTCTGATGAGCATGAATGAAGTGAAAGCCCTTGGAACTCATCCCCTCAGCACTTGTACAGGAAGGAGCTCCATGAACCTGTTCTCACCAGCAATTCGGATGAATTTTGCTGCTCCTCCCATTCAGACAAGCCCCAGGGCCCTCTGATAGTTCTTCCCAGGGAGCTGGAGGGAAGCAGATCTGATTGTCCTGAGATTTGAATGATGGAGGAAAGATAAAGCTATAGGGGAAGATGACAGCATTCTTTAACGAACAAGGAGAGCACTGAAAGTTTCCTTCTATTTGCAGGGCAGCCTGTGAAACAGTTACTTTTGATTTTCTGTTCTCCGTGCACTTCCTCCTCCCAGCAGTGAGGGCAGGAGCTCCGGGCAGCCGCTATCGGAGCCTCGCTGGTTTTATAGCCGGGCTCGTGTGGTTACACGTTAGCCAGCCAGCCCTGGGGACGCCGGCGGGTCACCTCCAGCTAAATCAACTAAGGTGTGGGGCTGCCACCAGGTGCCAACACCTCATATTGCCCTGGCCAGAGGGAGCAAAGGGGCCCCCCATGACCCCAGACACCCCATGCACCTTCCCCGGCATCACCAGGATGGGGGGACTGAGGAGGAGGGTCTGGATGCTGCCTCCCCACCACACCTCTCCCCGCTTTCTCTGCGGCATGGCTGGTCACTGCCCCTCGTTTTGGGGCGCTGCAGAGGGTACCCGACCCCAGGGAGTGCACCCTGGCTCCCTCCTGCGAGTGCTTCCCCCGAGAGGGGAATGAAATGCAGGCAGAGGCCAAAGTCTACCCGCTGTGCAGCAGGGAGAGGATGTAATCCCAGCACGTAATAATTATATTGGTGGCAATTGCACAGACCCTTGCCCGCGGCCAGCGGGAACTGCAGCAGTGCTGCTGAGAACTGAGGGCAGGGGTGCTTACAGGCTTAGGGTTGGGTGTTTTCTTTCCTGGAAATCATTGTAAAAGGCGCCGGGAGATAAAAACCATCGTGCATGGAACCCCAAAGCATTGGCAGGGTAATTCTGCAGTCACCGTGCAGCTTGCAGGGCTGCTGGAAGTCAGGAAGGCGTGGGGGTGTCCTGGCCCCCAAAGCAGGGTGAGCTGCACCCCCCAGCTCACACCCTCCCAGGGCTCTCCTGTGAGGAGGAGGGATTCTTGCACTGCAGCCATGCAGGGAGCAGGGAGAGGAGGGCTAAAGTCGGGCTTTAGCCTCATCTGTGCATGTGTGGAGGGGCCAGAGGCACCCATGGGTGCTGCAGCCAGCTCTGAGCCCCCTCAGCAGTCAAACCAGAGCTGTAAGGAAAGGAGTCCAGCTGGAAGCGGCACCACTGAGCTCCCTAGGCAATTCCACAGGCGGCGGGTGTGTATCCCGGCGTTTCACTCATCCTGGGCGTGTTGGAGCACATGCTCTGCTGGAGCACAGGCAGGACAGGCAGGGGCTCTCCAGCAGCAGCGCCGGATCCCTGTCGGGAAGCAGCGCTCCCCCTGCACGCGTGGCACCACGAGGAGCAGCAAAGGTGCATCTCCAACACGGCAGTGCCTGAACAGGGGCTGGGACATCCCGCCGCCCCCCGGCCCTGCCTGGAGCTGTTTTGTGCTCGGGCTGGCATCACCACTGCCAGTGGCCAAGGCTGTCCTGGTGGTCTTCCTTGTCGGGGAGGAGCTGAGAGGAGTCCAGCAGAACCTCATCTTCTCTTTCTCCTGCTGCCAAAACCGCAGGGAGCTGCCCTGCCAGGGTGCTTGGCCAGGGCTGGCAGCAATGGGACTGTCCCAGAGCACCCAGCTGGAGAGAGTTATTCCTTCCTCCAGCTGACCCTCTGTGCCCTTATCACTTCTCTCTCACTCCATTAATCCTGCAAAAGGAGAGGGATAGCGGGGACAGCACCTAGTCCCTCCTGGAGATTTCTGAGATGGTAAAGAAATGCTTGAACTCCGTACGCATACAATGGGATTTATGGCAGCCGTCATCGGGCAGGAATGAGGAAGCCTTGGGGGGCCCCAGAGGTGCCATTTGTCCTTGGGGAGGGGACAGGGGATTTTCTACCACCGAGGTTTGAGCTTGGAGGGGGATGGCAGAGATGGCAGGGCTTGTGGGAGGGGGGAAGCATGGCTTATCATGCTGTGCCAGCTGCGGGAAGCACGGGTTTTAAAGGCACGCTCATTATTTTTAGGAACATGGAAAGGGACTGACTGAGTCAGCCCACAGTTGTGGCTCATCCAGCTTTCTTCCACCAGCTTTTCACGGAGAGCTTTCCCCCTGGCTCCCTAAACGCCGACAAATGCTTGTCATCCCAGTCAGCTAATGGGCTTCGCATTCCTTTCTTGAGCTCTCAGCCTCCGTGAGCACATCCTGGTGTGCAGTGCATCCCAGCAACAGTGCATCCCGGTGTCAGGGAAAAGGTGTCTTTTCCAGGGCAATGCCTCCCATCTGCATGGTCACCCTGCTGAAGCAGACTCCAGCTGGGCAGCAAAATGGGAACAGGGAGATGTGGTGATGATGAGTCGAGCATAATGCAAAGAGGGAAAATGACTCTCACAAGGATAAAGCCAGGGAGTGGGCTGTCTGGAGACCACCTGTGGTGGCCTTTCCACTGCATTCCAGCAGCCCCCTCCAGAGACTGAATTGAGAAGCTGCTCATCTGGCCAAACCCACCTGGTTGAAGCTTTCTGTGACCTGCCAGAGACAATCCAAAATCCAAACAACTGGGCAAGAAGGGTGAGAGGCTGCTGCTCCATCTCTTCACTGTTCGCACAGCTGTTGGGTTTGGTGCACAGAGATGTCTCTCGTGAAAACGCCGGAGAAACACAGGGTGCTGAGGGCCACCACCAGCAGTGATGGTCACTGGAAGGGCTGGAGGGGCTCTGGCTTGCATGGATGCAGTTTTTGGAAATTAGAGCCCCTGTGGATTTGCTGGTGTCTAGAAAGGTGATTTTTTTTAACACAGCAGAAACATTCTAGGGAATGGGAGGGAGTAGCTTTCTGTCCGCTATTTAGCTACTGACTTGGAGGATACTCCTGGGATTTCACTACCTTTGGAACCCTTGCTGCTGTATCAGGCTTGGTAGGAACACACTGAAATTCCCAGGGAGGAAACACTGGGCAGTAGGATTCAGGAAACCAAGCAACAAAAAAAAAAAAGCTGGACAGTGCAGGCAAAGGTGGCAAGGGGCTTCGGAGATCTCCAGAGACAGATGCTCACAAAATCACCTTTCCACGTCTGAGAGCTCAGGGCTCTGCTGACCACCCTGTGAGAGTGGACATCTCTCCGAGGGGGTCACTGTCCTCCCAGAGTGGTGCTGGACCGTGTGTAGGGGATCCTCCAGCAGCCTCTTCCCCCAAGCACAGGGCCATGGATACCACTGGGGAGGATGCTCAGGGGATGCTGCTGGGGTCCAACACCCAACACAGACCTCACAGGGTGGCCATTTCCACAGGGACTGGGACCCCGAGGTTTGCTGGGGGCCTGTGGTGATGCTGGGTGCCCTGAGGGAGCAGAGCCACAGTGAATGGGTGGCCAGAGAGACAGTGCTGAGCCAGTTGGGGAGAGTGGGAAGGAAGTGGAACTATAGGTCGAGAAAGAAAGACAGGGAGACGCCGGGAGTGGCGGGGGCCGTGGGAGGCAGGGAGACGGGAGCCCGGTGAGTCAGCCTGGTGGGGTGCTTTGAAACCCAGCAGGGAAGCACAGGCAGGGCAGGTTCTGCCGCAGCCTGCGGAGCCATCTCCCCCCGGCTGGCACCTTCTCCATCCCTCCCTGCTCAGTCAAGGAAAGCAGATCGCCCTCCAAACTGGGGCAGCCTGCAGAGCCACTGCTCCCTCCTTCCAAGATAATGCTGGCATAGAGCCACTCTGGCTCCTGCCGCTGCGGTGAAGTGTTTCCTCATCTAAGCAGGAGAGCTGCCAAAACGTGGCTTGGAAGCAGGGCTTTCCAATGGCCAGGCTTGGCCCCAGAGCTGGCTGCACAGAGGGTGACTGGGGCAGTAGCTTTGCTCTGCCAGCTCTCGCCACCCCAGCAGTGCTCACATCCCCCAAACCTCCACGGGACCGCGGGCCAGTGCTCACCCAAACGCCGTGCTTTGAGTGGGAACCTGCCCTCGGAGACAAGAGCAGCCCCTCGGGCAAGGCACGGTGTGTGCGTGCAGGCGGCTGCTGAAACCCAGCTGAGTCACCCCCGCTGCCGAGGGCGTTCGATGGAGCGCGGGCCGGGCAAGACCGGAGCATCTCCGGAAGCACCTCGGCTCTTCACAGACAGACGCTGAGCTGCCTCACAGAGACAACCAGGTGGAAGGAAAGCTGGGGCTGAAAGCAGCATGTGTCCAAGGAGAGGGTTTCTTCCAGAGCAGGGGGATATTTCCTCCATGCTTTTCTGTGGACTTCTGGGACATGGTCCTCAGAGGTCCTCACAATCCTGCCTGAAAGATCCTATGGGATGCTTGATCTCCACTGGATAATCCAAGGAGGCAGAAGGTTGGAGAAGGCTGCACAGGAGATACTCTCCCTTGCTCTGATCTTGCCTTGGCTGCAATGAGAGTGTCTTCCTTCTGTGAACATCTCTCTGTGACATGGCCAGGATGTGACTCCAGGGCTCCCGGTGGCCTGGCGGTGCCCACTCCTGGGTGCTGCACTGTGCTTTGTGCTCACCATCCTACCTCAGATGGGGAATCATGTAGTGTTTCAAGGAAGGGGTGTCACACCAGGGTGTGTCTTTCAGAGGACTGGGCAATGTTTTGACACCCAGACTCCTCCCCATCTCTCCCAAAATGTCTCTTGAGAGCAGCATGGGGGCTCACCAGCCAAGGGGGTGTCAGGTGGGTGTTTGGGTGACTTGCAGCAGCCCAGATGTCCCAGCCCTGGTGTGTCAGGAACACTACAGGCCCTGAAGATGAAGGTTCACCTTCCCAAGGGTATGAAGCTGTGGCCTCTCTTGCATGGTCGGTAAACTTGTATAAATCTCACCTGAGTTCTGCTGGGAGCCAGAAACCCAAGCCTGCGCTGTTGCACTGCCAAGCTGCTGTACCAGCCAGGTTCTCGTCTCTGTCTGGCCTGGTTGGGCTCAAGGTGGTGAGAAATGGCTGGAAAAGGAGTCCTGGGTGACTGCTCTCAGCCTTGTGGGCAGAGCATCCCCAGCCCCTGCAGGTGGACTTGCTGGACTCCCTCCATTTCCATGCCAGAGGAGCGATGGCCAGGGACAAGATGCCACTTGGGGTTGAGCGGGAAGGTCCCTTTGCTGGATTCCACACTAAAGACATTGCCAGGGCACTGCCGAGGGACTGTGCCTTTCAACAGCGCTCAGCTCTGTGGGCTGTGCAGTCAAACCCTCATCCCTCTGCAGCCACATCATGCTGATCGTGGTGAAAAGTAGCCCAGGCAAGAAGAAGAACGGACAGGGCTCACTGAAATATTCCCTGTCCATGGATCAAACTGAGGCGTTGTCCCCTGAGCGGCATCTTCCTTACACTTCCTCTCCCGAGCACTCTCCCTCTGCTCTGTCCAAGCCCAGCTCCTTCCCTTGCTCCCTACACCCAGGTTCTTGCCCCCAAGCATGCTGTCCCCACTCCCTGCTGAGTGCCACATCAACAGGGTGAGGCTGGAAGTGACATGGGATCCTCCAGAATGAGGGGCATGAGTCCCCCTGCCCCTCGCACGTGGCCATCCATCCAGCCCCACACAGGGTTAGTTTGGGAAGGGGCGGGATGTGATTGAGACAGCGACACACGGCTGGTTCTTTCTTTGATCCCATCTCTCCCTCCTCACTCCCAAATGATCTGAGTGAAATGAAACACATTTTAGTAGTCAAATCCGTAAGGGTGGATCCCACTGTGATTTGACCCTACGGCGCATTTTGTACATTTAATTTGATTTACACCTGAAATATTAATTTAACATACTGGATTTTCTCCCACACCCAAGTAATGCTGAAAATTAAACAAGATCCTGCAGAAATGTTTGTGTGCCATTATCTCATTAGCATCATTATTTATCGAGTTTAATTACAGTGCTCAAGCTACATGTGGGAGTATGGAGAAGGACACGGCCATCCAGAGATGTGTCCGTGGACTGCCTTGCTGAAGACAAGGATCCCCATGGATCCCACTTCATGGTGCTCCGTGTGCCTCCCTGCAATGGTGTTGGTGGGGTGTTGTGGTTTGACACTGGCCAATGTCCTCAGGTGCTGTGAGCACACTCCTCAGGCTCCTCAAAGTTAGAAAATACCAAGGAATGGTATTTTTAGGAAAGGCAGTATGGTTTTCTTATGGGCTGTGGCCAAGCAACACCCAAGTTTGGTCACCAGTCTGCATTTCCACCTGGTAGCTCAGCAAATAGGCAGCCCACTACCAGTGGGATGCTCTCTTCATGGAGCTGGTGCCTCTCCACCCAGCTCCTCTTGCCTTGTCAGAGGCTGCAGGACTTTCTGTCCACTCTGTGTCTCCAGTGGTGCTGGGCACACCTCGGCCCTGACCACTCGTGTCAAGGCTCCAGAGCTGCTGCTGCTATTACTATTATTATTGTTATTATTATTGTTATTGTTCCTGATTCAGCCATGCTTGTAACTGCACGTCTGCCTTGGAGAACCCCATGTGAGTGAAGTGTGTGCTCCAGGACCTCATTAAATGAGAACCTCAAAGCAGGATTTGAGAAAGCCCAAATGACAGTGAAGTCGTCACAGCAAGCTCTCGGCTTGGGAGCGCTCTGATTAATGTCATTTGCTACCTCTTTCGGCTTAAAAGACAAGGAGTCGTTAAAATAAAAGAAACCACAAGTTGAAAGCACTGCAAAAAAATCAATTAAGCCCCACATAGTTGTATTTTGTCCTGGAGCAAAATCTCAGACATAACAGAGAAATTACATAGCCTTAAAGAGAAAGAGAGAAAGGGAAGGTTTTATGTGCGGTCTTGCTGAGGTATTGCCCGAAGCCATGCTGAGGTGGCTTCTCACCTGGTACCTGCGGAGACTGTAAACTCCCCGCAGGGGTAGGGGGAGCAAGTAGGTGCTGGGAGATCCTACTGGAAATACAGATTGCTGGCGGAGCTCTGACAGTGCATCACCTGATGTGGGGCTGGAGCTTTATCCCTGGGGCTCCAGGCTGTCCCACACCCCCAGTCTCAAACCCCCACAAGAGCTCACGCCCAAAAGACTAACGGAGGCATGCATCATTCATTTGGCCGTGATACTTGAAGGCGTGTTCTTTTCAGAGGCTCCAGGTCCAGCCCCTGAAGTTAAACCTTTGTCTCAATGAAACCGACAGTGAAACTCCCATCAATTCCCCCGGTCTGTGCTCTGCCCTGTGGGAGGAAAGCGGCACCCTCAGAGCGGGGTGACTCCGTTTGAAAGGCCTCTTCCTTCATGTGGGGAAACGGCTCCTGGTGCTCATTCCCGCAACTGCCCCAGCCCGGTGCCGTCTCTGCCGCAGGGATGAGCTTGGGGAGGGAGGCACCAAGTGCGTTTCCACTGCTTTTAATAAAAAAGCAGATTGAACAGGAGGCGGGAGAAGGAATCCCTGAATGTTGTTAAACACCCAAGGCCACGCCAGGCGCAGGCTCTGCTCGCAGGCTTTTTGTGGGTTTTCTTCTGTTTCTTTTGCTTCCTTCCCCAATACCCTAACCTCTTGTCTTTGTTTCATTTCCACTTCGGGAAGAGGGGGAAGACGACAAGAAGCAAATTAAAAAAAAAAAAAGGAGGGGGGGGGGAGAAGGCTGTGACACGTTTTTAATTTTAAATCAATGACTGAAAAAGAATAAAAATCTTCTTTTTTTTCTCTTTTTCTGGACAGAAGAAAGGCTGGTCATTAAGAAAAATAATAACTTTCTCTTCCTGCTGCTGCCCCGAGGACAGCTCGGCCTCTCCCGTCGCCTCGGCAAGTCTTCCCCTCGACGGGCTGTCCCGGGGGAGTCTCCGCTCAGCCCCCCGTGGGCGGCGGGACGCGCACCCGCGAACGGGGAGCAACCCCGGCCCCCACGCCCGGCAGGGCATCCCGGTGCGGCGGCAGAGAGAGGGGCAGCGGGTCCGGCGGGGCGCGGGCAGGCGGCAGCGGCGGGGCTCCCCTCCTCGTTTGGGTTTTTGGTTTGTTGGGGTTTTTTTTGGGTTTTTTTTTTTTTTAATTTTCAGACGTTAAATTCTTTTGCAAACATTCATGCCTTAGGAAGGGCTGGAACAAAGCTCAGCTGCTCCAACCGGTCGGACAGGTAAGCAGACTTGTTGACACCGTTATGTTTGCAGCACGCATGCTCCTTCCCAAGTTTCCTGGTGCATTTTTCTATTCCACCTTATGAAACTTTCCTCCCCCCCCCCCCCCCCCCCCCCCCCCCCCCCCCCCCTCCCCCCCCCCCCCCCCCCCCCCCCCTCCCCCCTCCCGCCGCCCCCCCCCCCCCCCCCCCCCCCCCCCCCCCCCCCCCCCCCCCCCCCCCCCCCCCCCCCCCCCCCCCCCCCCCCCCCCCCCCCCCCCCCCCCCCCCCCCCCCCCCCCCCCCCCCCCCCCCCCCCCCCCCCCCCCCCCCCCCCCCCCCCCCCCCCCCCCCCCCCCCCCCCCCCCCCCCCCCCCCCCCCCCCCCCCCCCCCCCCCCCCCCCCCCCCCCCCCCCCCCCCCCCCCCCCCCCCCCCCCCCCCCCCCCCCCCCCCCCCCCCCCCCCCCCCCCCCCCCCCCCCCCCCCCCCCCCCCCCCCCCCCCCCCCCCCCCCCCCCCCCCCCCCCCCCCCCCCCCCCCCCCCCCCCCCCCCCCCCCCCCCCCCCCCCCCCCCCCCCCCCCNGGGGGGTGATGTACTCCTGGCCTCCCCCTCTCCTCCTCCTCCCGCTCCTCCTGCCCTTGCCCGGGGTATAACGGGAAGGCGGCGGAGCTGGCTTGTTTGAACTTTGGGACCGTTCGTGTTTGAGTTTCCGATTGCAGCGTGAGCCGGGGATCCTCCCCCGCCGCCTGCGGCCCGCCCGCAGGTTAAACACCGGGGCCCGCCGTCTCCCGCCCGCCGCCTCCCTCCCCTGCCCTGCCCGCGGCTCCGGGGTCCCCCCGCTTTATCGCATCCCCACCCCGTTGCAGGCGGGATCGGCTGCGTGCTGCTGGGCTATGAAGACAGCTGCAGCCTGGAGAGCAGCGGCAGCAGCGGGACCCGGGATGCCGAGCCCAGCGACCCCCCGACGCCCCAACCTGCCCCCGGCGAGCTGGGCACGGCCGGGGGGATGCTGCTGGACCTGGCCGTCAAGCGCCCCATGGTCAGGTCAAAAATCAAGGTAACCGCCCGCACCCCAACCATCTCTTCTCTGGCAATGGGGTGACCCCAGGTCAAGGTCAAGGCCTGGCTGCTGCCCGGGGACACCAGATGACAACAGTCCCTTGGGCTCTCTTTGCTGGCGGTGACAGCAGCTCTCCCGCACACCGAGGTGGAGGCCTGCGAGAACAGCCGGCCGTAGGATGGCAGCAGCAGGGCAAGCCTCCTAAGCGATGTGCCATAATCTTCCAGTGCCCTTTGCCTTCTCTTATCCTTGCCTGGGACGTGCTGCCCCTGACCTGCTTGGCTCGGGTCCCGCAGGAGCTCTGAACCCAGCCAGGAAGGACCAGCCCTGGCAGCTAGGAGTCATGCCCCATGGTGCGTGGGTGGATCTTGTTCCTTAGCGTGGGGCCTCCTTTAAAGCTGCCTTCTAGGTTGTAGTCAAGCCTTCACCAAGAGGGGCTGGGGTGAATCTTCACTCTGCCCCCGTCCCACCTTGGCCTATCAAGAAAGCAGCTAAAGGTTCTCCTCCATTGCTGTGAAAGACCATTGCCACCTTGAGGTCGACCTGCAGGCTTGGGTGAAATGAAGCAATCATCTGTCCACTGACTTTGCTGAAGAGCCTCTCTGCTGCAAGGGCAGGGGTTCTGGCAGTCTGGGTGTTCCTTGGGCAGAACCAGCCGAGCAGAGCAGTGATTTCCCTCCCAAGGCTGAGAAGGCAAATTGCTCACGGTGCCCCAGGTCCTCGTGGTACCTGAGAACTCAACACTGAGCTCCCAAACAGCGCCGCGTCTCTCTCTGAACATCCATAGTCCCCTCATCAGAGGTGGAGCCAGGCCACCCCAGTGCTAGGCAGGAGGAGATGTGTTTACCACTGGTAGTTAACACCTCGTTAAACCCTGGCTGCTGTTTTGCTGGATGGAGCTGTAAAAATTACCATTGTCTGTGCCAGGCTGACAGCCTTTCAGTCACCGTGTTCTTAAGGCTCATGATTAGGTTTCACCCCGGTTATATGCAGCTGCTTGAGGTGGAGTCATAGCCCTGTTGCCCAACAGATTCTTCCCAGATGGCTCCCCCTCCAGTTTCACACCTCGTGGTTTCACAGCTGCCGTTTTCTTTAATCTTTCTTTACAATTTCGAGTAGCGTTGCTTCAGTAGTAAGCAAAGGAGGAGGACCGGGAAAAATAACTGGCTCTTCAGGAAAAAGAAACCCCAGACGTGTTCCTGTTCCGCCCTGCTGCTGTTTGACTTTAACCTGCTTTGTATAATTTAACCTGGGCTATTACTGACTGTCACAGCAAAACCTCTTTTCAGCAGAGCTGAGTTTTTTTCAGCTGGTGGATGTGTGCCCGTGGTCCTGTCTGCTCTGCTGGCTTTCCCTCATCCCGGGCATCTAACAGGGTCCGTGTGTTCCGCCAGAAATAATTAAACCGGCAGCGCAGTATTTACATTTTCCAGACATTCCTCTGAGGAATGATCTTCCCAGGAGCTGAATCATCACTGTCTTCTTTAGTCAAGTTATGTCATGGTGTTGGCACAATGCTTTTGGTGCTAGGAGCAGGAATGAGGAGATTACCCCCTAATGTCACTCTGCTGTTAATTAACGAGCTGGGGACACCAACGGGGGGAGATTAGGGCCATTGTTTCAGTCTCTGCTGAGTCAGCACAACGTGCCTTGGGTTTATCTCTCCAAAACCACCTTTTTTATCACTGCTGGCTGGTTTTTGAGGGACCCGGAGCAGTTGGAGGCGTGACTAGCGAAGGCGCTGCGTAATACAGCTCTGTCACACCAGAGAGGACTTCCCTTCTCCATCCAGGATATCAGCTGAGTGCAGGAGCAAACACACGTGTGGTCCCACAGAAAGGTGCTCATAGCCTAAGCCCTTGTGTTCATGGATGTAGCAGGATGAGGGTTGCTGCCTCTGGAAGGAATGCACTACACAACTTGTTTTAGCCCCTGAGTCCAAGCTGGCCAGAGATGCCTCAGTCCCAAACCCTGCACATTAAATCCCCCACTTGATTGCAAGGAAAGCCTTGAGGTTTCACCCCGCAGGAACCTCCCGAAGGCTTTCACTTTTCATTTCTGATAGATCCCAATATTTCTTTTAATGCCACAATAAGCCCTGCTTGTTTTGCTTTATTTCTTCTGTTGTTCATCCCAATGCTCACGCAGTCCTCTCCCACTCCTCAGTTCACCACCGGCACCTGTAACGATGCTGCCCTGCATAGCTGCGAGCTGTGTGGCAAAGGCTTTCGCCTGCAGAGGATGCTCAACCGTCACATCAAGTGCCACAGCCAGGTGAAGAGACACTTGTGCACCTTCTGTGGGAAAGGCTTCAACGACACCTTTGATCTGAAAAGGCATGTCCGGACCCATACTGGTGAGAATGCGTTCCCTGGGGACCCGCGGGAGGCTCCGGGGAGAAGGGGTGGCATGCAGCAAGGACAAGGAGAGGGTGAGGGTAACCTGGCGAGATCATAGCACAAAGCCCTGGTTAACAACATTTGCAAAGAAATAGTGGGGATGCAGTGGAGGAAAGGGGAAGACGTGAGAGTGGACAGAGAAAAATCCTGGGAATGATGAACCCTGAGGAGAACTAATGCAATCCGTGTGAAGCAGTGAGGGTGCAGGACCTGCCATCCACACCTCGTGTAGACGCAGCCCCGTGCTGCCATGCCTGGGGCAGCGAGGCTGGGATAACCCACCAGGATAACCTGCCCGGGATAACCCCCCGGGAGAGCAAATCACTGCACGTTATCAGTGCGCAGCGAGGAGTGGAGGCAGGAGCTCGATGAAAACGCTTTGCCCTCTAGAGGCAACGAGCAGCAGTTTCCTGACGTTTTCGCTGTTGAGAGCCTTCCCAGCTGACTGTTGTGCAGGATGGGATTATGGCTTGATTTTGGCAGCGTCTGGGGAAACCAGAGTGTGGCTCATGCTGTGCCTCCCCCAGGCTGGATGGATGTGCTTTCTGTGGCCACTCACTCACGCTGTTTGTCCATCCCAACAGCAGCGGCCGTGTTCCTCTGAACTGGATCTGTTGCCTCAAATCCAGCTCATTGCTCCCAGAAGTTCTTACCCCAGCCTGAAGCAGAGAGAAAGCTGCCCTTTGACTTTGCTTTTTTTTTCTTGATGGAAGCAATGGCTTAAATAAACATCAACCCCATCCTCACCGAGGACAATGCTACCTGATGGGTCAAGCTGGCTGTGCTCAGCAGGTTTTGACTTCGCACTGTTGGGCACCCAGAAGGTGCATCCACCACATCTCACAGGCACATCCCATCTTTCCAGATGTGTGGTCACCCAGTGGGAGCTGGAGACTATTTGGGCTTGCTCTGCAGAGCCCCTTTTTTGGTTTAGGCCCCATTAACCAGGTGAACTGCTAGAGGTGACATAAGGATGCTAGTAGGTAGGAGCTGTTTCTTTGTAGTAAAGCCCCCAAAAACAATGACATCCATTTGGATGGGAAGGCATTGCCTGGAGCCAATGTTTTGGGCTATTTGGGTTTGTTTGCAAAGCTTTCATGTGGAAAGGAGAGCTGCTGGCTTCGAGCAGGGAGCTGCCACTGCAGTACGGCTGGAGTGTGAAGTTAGTGCTTCCAAAAGCAGTGATTTTTCAAGCTGTACCCTCATCAGAGAGTCAGAAAATAAACCCAGGAGTGTCTCTGGTCAGCATAATTTAAAATTATTCCTGAATGATTTAAAACAGTTCCTAAGTGATGAAGAGGTTCCCACAGCTGTGATGGGCTGTGCCATCCTGGCACTACCCTTTCTGTGCTTGTGTTCCTGCCTATGGAGGGCTGGAGCAGGCACCAAGGATGGTGAAGGTTTAAATTGCCTTCAAATAAGCATGAAACTGCTTTTTGTGTGCGACTTCTAATGAAGGTTTGGGCTTTCTCTCCAACTGCAGTTTAATGGAAATGAAGCAATTTCACAGCAGCAGGCATTAGGAAACTTGATAGTTTAATCTGGTGCACTGGGATATCCTCTTTTTACTAAACAAAAATGCGGTCGAGATGCTGCTTATTGGAACTTCTAATTAGCTTGGATTTCTGGTATCAGCTCCTGACTGGTAACTTAATGCAATCACAAAGTTACAACTGTCTGAACAGACCAACCTTGTTTACCAATTTTTGCCTGGCTTACCATAGGTCTGATCTCCCAGACCCTGGCGTTCCACCTTCTCCGGGGAAAAGAGGGGGTTAGGTAACTCCTTATATCAGTTTTAAGGGTGGTTTTTGCTTGGAAACTTACTGATCTAGTCTAGTAAGTGGAATTCCAGCTGGTTTAGGTTCTTTCAAGTGTTGCTACATCCTCAGCTATTTAAGCACTGGGGGGGTTGTTGTTGAATCAGGGTTGATTGGTGGTAAAATTGATTTTTGTAATCTTGGTTGTCTGGGCATTCAAATCACGAGTCAGTTCCTTCTCCCTCCTCTGGAAAACACACAGACTTATTTCTTTCATCTTCCTGCACTTCTCCTCTAGAATTTGTAACCTCAGTCATCAAATCTGTATTGTATGAAAGTGCTCTCGCTCCTTTGCAGCACTTGGGATCACTGGACATTCACTGCTCTTCACTGAAGTCTCATTAAACTAAAAGAGAAAAATTAAAATCTTACCAAGACAGATGTTTTCATTCATTATAAAAGCCATTATACAAGCTGAAACTGATAGTTTTACCTAATCACAGGATTCCAAATAATCAGGGGTCTAAAATAAGTTCTGCAGGAGTTGATAATGGCTGCCTTAAGGACCAAACCACCGATGCGCGTCTGTTATCCTCAGCGTCTGCCTGCACCTTCTCAAAACATTCCTAGGTTTTCTATGCCTAAATACACCAACCCATTCCTGAAAACCTTCGCCTGAAAGCAGGATGTTTTGTTTAGAGAGGTAGTTCCTTGGGCTGCTAGATGTGTACTGAGCAGCTGAGGTGAGGAAACATAACTCAGGATGGTAACCCCTGTGTCTTCCCGCTGCAGGGATTCGTCCTTACAAGTGCGAGGTTTGCAACAAGGCCTTCACGCAGCGCTGCTCGCTGGAGTCGCACCTGAAGAAGATCCACGGCGTGCAGCAGCAGTACGCCTACAAGCAGAGGAGGGACAAGCTGTACGTGTGCGAGGACTGCGGCTACACGGGCCCCACGCAGGAGGACCTGTACCTGCACGTCAGCGGCGTCCACCCCGGCAGCGCCTTCCTGAAGAAAACCTCCAAAAAACTCGCAGCCGTTCTGCAAACCAAACTGAGCCCCGTCCTGCAGAGGAACTCCAAAGAGGACGGCAAGGACGAGTGACACAGGGGGCTCACAGTGCTCGACAGCAATGAAGTTTACATGTAGGACTACATATATTATTTTTTTAAGAACAATTTTGAAAGAAACGCCTGAAACTTAAAGGGATGCTTTTGTTAACGCGACTCACTGTTGGTACAACCTCAACTTGACAGAAATATTCCCGTTTGTGATGGAAACATCAGACTTTTTTTTTTATCTGGCCAATAAAAATGGAATGCTTGCAAAGGCTGTCACCTCTCAGATGGAGTATTTACTGAACTGACATTTGGGCAACCTGTTTTCTGTTTCAGCTCTACCACAGGTCTGAACACCCCTGACAAGTTCACCTTTCCCCAGTGTATTTTGTAAAGTTAATAACTGTTACCTCCTGTGCAAATTACTTATGAGAGGTTTGGGTGAAAAGTGTTGGGTAAGAGCGCTACTGGTACATGGTTCTATGCAACATTAATTAAAGTGCCTTAAGAACAGGAGTGCATTGCATCAGCAAATGAGTTAAAATGTGCAAATACCCTTAACTCTGCCCCCTGTGCAGTCTGCTAGCAATTTATGGAAGTGGGATCCAAGGTGAGTTGAAACTCTTCTCAAAGGATGCAGAACTTTTTCTTCCCAAACTTCCTCTACTAGCAAATGACATTATTCCAGGGCAGACTTTTGGTTGTGTTTTAGGTACTTTAAGCCATGAACTTACTTTTATCATGTTGATATACAAGTGAAACCTCAACTCTGACGTTCCTGGGTTTGCCGTGCTCACTTTGAGGATTATTACATCCTTTTTACACCAATATAACCCAGAAACCCAAAGAAAGCACTGTAATCACTTGAAAACAAGTATTTTCTGTCATGATGAAATGCAATTTTGTGCATATTTTATGGTGTGTGTGGTGTGTTCGGGGATGCTTTTTCTCTTTTATATTCGAGTGCCTTTTCATTAATACAACAATGCAGTGGAAAGGGGGACTGAGCCTGTGTCTGCTTTAGGAGATCAGTGCAAAACTGCAGGCACCGATCTGGCTGCTCCTCCGTGACCATGGTCAGTGTAGAAAGCTCCTCCCACCTAAAATACAAAGTCAGGCATAGCCAGGACTTTCACAGTCACTGCTGCTAGAATGAGAGATTCTGAGCAACTTTGCAAGAATTGTAAAAAAATCGTTTCAACTTGCTTCAGTTTTGTACAGGCACCTGCTTGGGTTTTTGTGGGGAAAGACTTTTGGGGTCTTAAAAACATTCCTAAGGATATTAATACTTTATTCAACACAACTGTTGGTGCTTGGGACCTTGAAAACGAGGATAATAAAGTGATGCCACTGTGCTAAGAAGAAACTTATCCTATGTAGCAGGAAAGTTTGTAGAATACTTTAATAAATGGGAAGTTGCTGAGGGAAAAAAGCATCTGAGGTAAACTAGAAGATCCTGACTCTGCAGAAAGAGCTAAAGCCTGTGCACCGACCCCCAGGTCTTACAGCTGAACAGTGTAAAGGGAAGGTTGCTCACTCTGCAATGGGATTAATGTTCACCTGACTGCATGGGATTTGTGTGCTCAGCTCTGCTGAAACCTCAGCCCTTCCCCTGGCACAGCAGAGCCGTGGCTGAAACCCTTCCTCTCTGGCCAGAGACACATTTTGTGTGTGTACCTGTGTGCATGGGTTGGTTTTTTATCCCTCCTGCACCATGTGTTGCTTTTGTTCTCCCCCCAGTGTCACTGCCACAGCGCATCCCCGCTGACAGAATCACAGGCACAGTGAGGTGGGCACACAAAGGATTCACACCAAAACAGAAAGGGAGCAGGTAGCAGGGCACAGGGGAAAACCCACTCTGGATGGAGAGCAAAGCTCTGGGAAGCTGGATGTCAGAGCTGAAGTAACTGCCCTGGCTACCCAGCAGGTTTTTCTGCAGAGGACAGAGTGCCTGTAGCAGTGCCCTGGGCACAGCACTTTTAACAGTCTGGCAACTTAATTGAAACTGGTCACAAAGTGTGTTTGGGTTTGTGTGACACTGGTGACAGCCACCTGCCAGTCCTGTTACAGGACAAACCAGCTTGTGCTGCTCCAGAAATGCTCCAGAGCTCAGCCAGGGATGCCCAAGGCAGCAGCCAGGCTTTCAGAAGTGCCAGACACGAGTGACTCCTGCCGCTGCTGTCTTTGAAGTCTGTCTGCCTCCTCCTGGCTCTCTAAGGTACAGACTCAGCTGGGACTTAGGTTTACAAACTGACTTTGCTGGCAGCCTTCCTCAGGAACAGGGCTTTTGTTAAACAAATGGACACAAATCCAACGGGTGCCAGCCAACAACACTGCCCAGGCTCCAGACTGGTCTTTATTTATGAGGGGGCAGGATGAGGTTGAACATTTACATGGTTCAGAGACATCTAATGGCTGAGTGATGAACTGATGAAAAAAGCAATGCCACTCAAACATTGCCCAGCTGTTCTGCACTGGCCTCCTCTATCCAGTGCCAAACAGCCCAGGGATTTCAGCACCTTCTATCACCTCTCCTGCTTCTGCCCACCCTCTTTGTACTCACAAACTGTCTTTCACAGAACACTGACACTGTTCAGTGACATTAAACCAGCCACCTGCTAAAATTGCTAAAATTTTATGCAACAAACAGATCCTTGTTAAACAGGTAGAACTTCGGAACACATGTGATGTGTTTTAATGGTGTCATCACTGAACCAGCTTTTCAGTCCCCATGGTTTGTCTTTTTAGAAATCTAACTAAGCAGAGTTAGGACATCACTAGGCCAGGTTTGAATAAGCAAGTACCACTCTAACTCAGTTTCACTGCACAGGTTTCCATGGTTCAGTACTCAGGAGGCACAAGATTAAGCAGCACAGAGGTTTAAAAGTTTCTGGGTTGTTAGCTATGGTTCTGGCTGATTTTCTTGAAGCTTAGGGGTTTTGGTCAATTTTATTTGTAAGCTGCAGTGGTCTTGTGAAAACTCATACATACAACTCATAGAAAACAAAGAGAATGAGGAAAAAAAGCTTTCCAGAGCAACACTGCCTGACATCAAGGTTTATTCTCTGCTTTAAAGACTTGATTTTATATGCTTCAAAAGTAAAAGTTCTGTTTCAAAACATTTATTCATAAACCTACTTGGAAAAAAACAACAAACAAACAGAAACCCATAAAAAACAGCCCCCAAAACCCAAAACTCTTCACCCTTCAGAAGGCCTGACTTCACAGCCACAGGCCTGCTTGATACAGAAACTCACGTGACGCTGGGGACTGTTCCATAGGGGTGGGGTCCTGGTTGGCTCAGACCCACAGCAGAGTCAGGAGAGCTCAAGGCAGTGGCAGCACAGAGCTCACAAGCCAAGGCACAGAGCCCATTTCACAGTGCTTTTCTGTGGGCTGGGTGTTGAGAAACCTGCAGGAGGAGCCACTAGCAGCAGCTCAGGTTCCCACCTCTCAGAACTCTTGCTGGAAATTTCTGTGAGCATTGGTTACAATTCTGCTCCTCTCCTGCTGAGCCACTTCTGTTAAGTGGTCACTTTGCTGTAGTATTCTAAATAAGAGCTAATGAGGACTTTCATTATAACTCTCAGCACAGGTTTTCCAGTGGTAGCTGTAAGAAAAACCACAAATAGGAACAAGCCTGATGATGGCACGAGCAAGAACTGACTGAAACCCAGTCTACTGTGTCAATTTCCTTATCATTTGCATTTCTCTCAGCTTTACGTTGCAGATATTGTTTTGCTCTAGTTGACCAACTTCATTTTCAAAGAGTCAGTTCTGCAACATTTTTTTTTCTCAAAAATCAAGAAAGAAAGATGATTTGATCAAGCAGTTTGACTTGATAATAGAAACTTTTCTATCAACCTCAGGCTGTATAAACTGTGTGGAATAAAAAAGAGGCTAAATAAGTTGGCTTTGTTCTGCCTGGACCACTGAGGTCACCTACAGTATAAACAAATAGATATTCCCCATTTGAAAGTTGCTCACCTTTTTGGGAGGGGAGGGAGAGGAACCCTGCTAGTAAGAAATTACTCAAAGTTACTCAAAAAATAATAGGAAAGTGGTATATTTAAAAAAACGGTTCTTCCTTTGTCTCTGTGCTCAGATCACTTGCTTGTGCCTAGTCTGGGTCAGTTTTTGTCCATGTACTCCTCCAGGCGCAAGAGCCACTTATTCCAGTACTGTGAGCACAGGTCGGGATCCATGAAATGCGGATGTGCCGGAGAGCCGTTCTTGTAGGCAACCACCACGAGCCCACAGCGAACCTGCAGCAAAAACAGGGGGCTGGCAGAAATCCAACATTTGTATGCAACCCTAAGAGCTAAAGCTCACTGCAAAACATCTTCCTAACATACGCATCTCACGTAAGAAATGGGAAATAAAGAGGGGCAAAAGCTCATCATAAAACACTTGGAGACTTAACACTCAAATGCTCCAAAAACCCCGAGCCCAAAGCTCTGAGTAATTTCCGTGAAAACCAGGGGACACGAACTCTGAGGATGAGTGATATTTAAACCCCGCAGATGCCAGGAAAATTGCCAGAGACTGAGGAGGTTTTGCCTGGGGCCATACAACCAGACTGGTGCCACGCTCCAGCTTCAGTCTGGATAGAAATGGTTACTTAGGTATGTTCTGATATCTTTCATACCTGACAAATCCCAAATCCCAAGTAGCCACTGGCAGTGGGGGGCAGGAAGCTAATAGCAGAATTCCAGCCCATATTTCATTCTGTAAGGATCATGTCTGTGGAGTGTGCTTGTGTTTACTGACCTCTACAAGTCAGTAGGAAAGTCCTTTGCACAGCACATGAATTAACCTGCTCTCTTCTGGTTCATATTTCCCCCCTTCAATATTTGTATTGAGGTACAAATCGTTCAGGCCAAGCAGGCAGGCTAGAATTGCTTTTGGAGTCTTTAAAAACATTATTCCACTGTCTTCTGATGAAGTGATTCACAACACACTGCTTTTCCCTGAGGAACAGTACAGCTTCCAGACACAAGTGTGACACTCAGTCCTTAATTTGCTAGTGGGATACAGCAAGACAAGATGCAGGTAAGGCCCTCCCACACCATTTTCTTGTTTGCAGGCCCTTTTGCTTTATTTCTTCTCCTGCCCCTTCCTACCCTTGACACAAGGGAAAAAACACACAGGACAGAGCACAGGGGATTTGCCCAGATGCCAAGTCCCTGGGAGTTCATCTGAGCATCCCTTGGTCCCACTGAGCACTTCCTTAAAACCACTGAAAATTCACTACTGGCAGCCAAGGGCATCAGGATTAGAAGGAGTAGTGGAATTATTTCACAGTATGCCAGCTTAACTGGATCTAGGACTGGGCTCCTTTGTTACAAATCCTACCAATCCATGACGGACAGCAGGTTCTAAAGGCAGGAAGGTATGAAGATAACACAGGCGTTGCTGCTTGTCTCGGCATGCAGCAGGCCTACTGACCTGGAAGTCATAATTGGCATCATGATTTATGGCTCCAATATACGCTGCAACCTGTAACGGGTTGTCATAAGTATTCTGCAGAAATGGCTTTGGCTTCTCTGAAGTCTTCCAGTCGATCACACACAGTCGGCCTCTGCACAGGAGAACAAGACAGGACAATGCTTTAAACTTAACTTTGGGCACAAGTAAGAAATAAGGGATGAGACAGCACATAAAGACTTCTCACTCTCAGCCTGTTTCACCCTGATGTCACATTGCTCATTATTATGTCTAAACAAGTCTCTTTCACTGGCAGTTTAGATCCTAAAAACCAAAGCTTACTAAAACTCTCTGCAGTTCCCGGAAGGTGCTGACAATTGCTTAAACCTGTCCCTTCTCCAGTAAGGAATTCTCCACCTGGAAAAACAGCACTTCTGCCATCAGGTTCATCCAGGGAAGTTCCTCCATTTCGCCAGTCCTAGAACTCTGTCTAGCTTCCCCCAACCACTCAATCACACCCCGACCTCCACGGCACCAGGGGCACCACAGGAGTCTGAGGGAAGGGCACCTCACCGATACTTGGCCACGCAGTCGACCAGGCCCAGGTACTGCAGGGTCTCGTGGTGAACTCCACTTTCCAGAGCCTTCACCTCGCTGATGTCTTCCAAGACATGTTCCACACTGGATAAGTAGCCAGCCACAACATCATCTTTGCCCTGCTCCTTAGCTGCCTTCTCTTCAGACAGGAGTATCGATTCCAAAGCTGAATGGAAGAGCTCTCCTTGGAGAAAAAGATCTAAGAAAAATGAGAAAACCCCCTCACATTTTAGACATTACTTTAGGTTTGTACCCTACACTTTACACAATGCAGCTCTTAGTCCTGGTTTTTGTACTGGAAGTTTGAGGGTGTGGGGAGAAGGGAAAGAAACAGAAAATAAATTGTCAATAGTGAAACTGGTATCCCTTATATTAATGCTTACTTTATTTTTCTAGTCTCACTGATTACTCATACATACACTGGATAAACTAAACAGTTCTTGGAAAACTTTACCATAAACAGCAGCACACTGGTTTTTAAACGCTCAGGATTATACGAGTTCAACATGCTTATTTCCATCTTGTTACAAAGTAGCTTTGTAATGGCAAAGAGGCTCAGTAATATCAGCTGGAAAACATCAATTTCTAAATAGATACTGGAAAATGGAGAACTAAAGGAAAGTCAGACAGGATTGAGCGAAGTATATCTACAGTCTAATTCTCATTTTTCACAAATTTCTAAATCCATTTTACTGGTGATAGAACAAAGACCAGAGCTAAGGCTCGTTGGTAACAGGTACACTCACAAAACGCTCTCATGAAATGGAAACAACTTCATGGATTTCCAAACCACTTGACCTAATGTACCTGCCAGCAATCCAGACTACTGCTTCTACTCTGCAGTCACACTGTGGCTAGACTTACTTTTGGTATACTCTTCAAATCCCTCTTTCCCAAGTTCCTCTATCATTTTCTGCTTCCATCTTTCCAGATAAAAGACTTGCTGCGGAGAGAGGGTTTCTTGAAGGATGCGGGTAACACTGGGCATCTTCGTTCTTTGTAACCCGATTTTCATGGGGACGTTTGAATCACTGCTGAGAGGAAGAATTCTCTTGCTGGGGTTTATTAAAGGAACCCAGTTCTTGGGAGTTTTTGTCCCAGCTTTAATTGGAGGCCTGTGTTTAGCTGGTGGCCCATATAACAAATTGTCTTCCTCAAGTATTGTCTCTGGTGTTTGGGCGCTGGTTTTGTAAGATGTAACAGAGTGGACCAAGTTCTTGTATTTTTCTTGGTCAACTTGTTCATAACTGTTTCCTTTTTTCTTTTTACTACGAACACATGCAGAGGTAGACAGACACGTGTATGGGAGTTGCGTTTGGCAAAATGGTATTTGAAAAAGCCTTTCCAGGCTCCCTGGTTTCCTGGACAGGATCTGTAGGAATTGCATCCTGACAAAGAAGTGTTTGTGAGCAGTTAGAGTCTTCTTCCTTCTGTCAGGAACAGTCTGTGGGTTACCATATTTTTTCCTCCTGTGGAAAAAGAAATTTGTGATTTCCAGAGTCATGAAACTCTGCCACCATCCTATTCTTGCCCTTTGCCAAATAAAGAATTGCTATGGCCAAAGTGTCTTCATACACCTTGTACCACCTTTATTCTTCAGATAAATAAGAGAAAGAACCAATGAGCAAGGAAAAGGGGAAATGCTCCTGAAAAGAACAGCTGCTGGCCTGCCAAATCTGAAATCTGAAACACTTGAAGATTTGTTGCAAGTAGCAAAAGTTGCATCGGAGTACATCCCTACAGCAACAGTATCAGAACTGCCATGGAAGTAGGCACAAAAACCAGATCTGCCACAAACAACCCCTCAAAAAAGGGAGGGGGAAATAAAAGCTACACAGAGGAGATTGAAGCAAAACCATTGCTGTGAGGTATTTAAAGTTTATAGTGAATGACCAATTTAAGGGGATTGTGGGGACAAGGTACCTTATGGGGAATAAACCCACATTTTTCTTTTGTATACCTAGGGGAAAACAGACAGCAGCAGCATATACAATTGTGAGACTCGAAGCTAGAAAAGCCAAAGGGAAGCCAGATGCACTGCAAATATTGTCAGATTCAAAGAAATTTTTTTATAGTTCAGAATAAGATATAAAAGTATTTTTCTAAACCAAGTTTCAAACACAGTTGTGCTCAAAGACACTTAGGAAATTTAAAAGCAAGAACAGCATACAAGCAATACCATTCTCAGCACACCTTCCAGAGCTGCACTGGAACTGCAAGTGCTGAGCCCTAGGAAGGTTTTTGCACGTGGATAAAATGTAACACTTCCATAGCGGCATTACACATGCAGAATTGAGGCCCTATTCTCCGACTGAAGTTACCTGTTTACCATTCCAAAGCTCCCTCCATCCACTGCAGAGACAGAATCCCTGCTCACTGCCACCTCACAGCAGCATTCTGTTCCTGACAATCCTTGCACGTTGCTCTCTTCCTTCCCCACGCTCCTCAAGCCGTGGGCGCCATGGGAAACAAAACCAAGGGGAGTTATTCTGTGTGGACAGACCCACAGCTGTAGTGGCCCCAGTGTGGAGGTGAGCATCTGTCACAGAACAGTTTCCAAAAATGGGGCAGCTGATTAGAACAAGGCATCTGGCAGCAGGAGGCTGAGACCTTGGACTCGGGATCCATAAATATTGCCCTTCATCTGTGAAGGACAAAGCCATGCAGTGGTACCAGTTTAATCAGGAGCCGGCAGATTCGCTGCTTTTCTCCTCACTGGCTTTACATTCTCACACTCTGTGGGTGGCTTGGGCAAATACGAACTGTGCTGTAACCTGGTGGCGTGCAACTGATACAAAAGTAACCTCTCAGCAGCAAATCCTAAAGAGCAGTGCAGAAAAATTAATCTCTTCTCTCTTGGGGCTTACCTCTAAATAGAGCTGCTAGAGCTGGGATTTAAAATGAAAGAGGAAAAATATATTCTTATTCCAGTGTAACAGTATCCAAGCTTGCAGCTTCTCGGGCTATTGTTTGATGATTATTAACAGGCTCATTAATGGTCACTGTGGACATGCACTAATCAGAACAAGAGCAAATGTTGGGCCACTGGCTGTGGCTTTGTTACATAAAGCCACAGCACAAAAGAAAATGTTAATTCTGGCTTTGTGCCAGCTGCAGGAATCAAGAGGATAACCGATTCAGCATAAATTCACTTGTAGTAAGCTGCTCCCTTAACACTTCCTAAGGAATAAATTTATACCAGATCAGTGTTTTGAATCATGGAGCTATTGAAATATGGAATATTATGAGCTCTAGAATTAATTTAGTGCAACACAGTGCTTCACTGACTAGTATGAGTTTTGAGTTAACAGCCTATATTGTGCTGGGGAATACACCTGTGGAATTTCCAATGCCTGTGGAAATGTTTGTGCACTGTGTGAACCGAACCACCAGGAAAGGGAGAGTTTTCCAGTTGCTGTCCTGTTTCGCAAAAGGCAAGAAGTTCTAGGATTGCTAAGAAATAAGCACCTCGTGCCCAGCTGAATAAAGAATCATGTGTTTTTCAATAAATCACAGTGGCATTTCTGTGCAGATAACTTACAAGAAAGAAATGGAGTGGTTGGGATCTACTCTTGTACACAAAGAACAGAATTTAATTGAGATTTCCCTCTGGGGAAGTGTCTCCCTTCTCTCTGAAAGCGTTTCTGGTTGAAGAAGATTGGCAGAATTGCTTCAAGTGTTGTATGATGAGCCACATTGGAGAACTGAAAAAAATTAAAATAACCTGGAGGTAAAAAAAAAAAAACCAGGAGGACTTAACCTTCCCAAGCAAGTTGACTTGGCAGCTCCAACAATAACTGAGCTAACACAACTGAGGAAGTTTTTTTTCCAGTATAGGAATGGTTTAATTGAAGGAAATAGAAAGGATTACCTAAGGAAAAGTTCACATCCATAGAGACCTACCTGCAGCTGTGGTTTCAGACAATAACCAGCATGGCTTTTTCTCCACAGCCACCTATCCAGAAAAAAAAAAAAAAAAAAAAAAAAAAGCATTGGCTTACTTCAGAAAAAGAGCACTGCTAAACACACCTGCAGACATGTTGCCCCGTGTCCCTAATTTGAGGAGAACAAACCCACTGATGACGGTATAACTGTGAGTTCCCTGCAGTTTGCAAACTACATTACTGAACTTTTCCAGGTTAAAAAATACACCTCCCTCTTTTGGGATGTTTAGACCACAAAGAGAGACAATTTAGCAACCCTGTTTAAAGCACAAATCCACAGAGCTACCCTGAATCAAAGGGTAGCTTCAACAAGCTTCAGTTCCCAGTTCAAGCTTCATTCCCAGATCAGCACTGGGAATGGAATTAGTGGGGAATAGGGCTGTAACATGAAGTTAGCGTTTTTTGCGATCTGTGAAAGAGTTGGGCCAACACCCAACCACCAAGTGACCACCAAGTGACCACCAAGTGACCACCAAGTGCCCTCAGGCAGACAAACGTTCTGCATGGGCTCCAGGTGCCTGAAAATCCCAGTGCCGGATAGCCCGCCCTTGTTCAGAGGGGGATAAACCACTCTGGACAAGAAGCCCCGCTGGAGGCAGGTATGCCCAGCCACGGCAGCCCGGCCATGCGGCCCGTTCACTGACGGACCCGGGGGCAGGGTGGGCCAGGGGAGCACCAGCACCAGCCGCCTTCCCTCTTTCTCTTTCCCTTTGCCTTCCCTCGCCCTCAGGCCCGCCCGCCCCGGGGCCCTCCCGACCTCCCTCCATCCACTGCAGAGNATGGGACTTGTAGTTCCTCCGCGCGGCCGGTCCCCAAGCCCCTTCCCCTTGGCTGGAGCGCCCCTAAAGGCGGCGACAGGGGAGAGCTTACTCTAGCTCGCAAGATTTAGGTGTTCTTTTAAAGGCTCTAAGGAAAACAACCCAAATCTTTAAGTGTAAGTAAAAAAAATAAGTGTTGCGGTGCCATCTTGGATGAAGGCAAGCAGCGCCTTGCCCTCACCAAAGATGGCGAGTGCCCCTCGGGGGGTGTGGCGGCGGCGGCTCCGCCCGGGTTATATGAGGAGGAGGTGGCAGGGAGGAGGAGAAAGAGAAAGGTGGAGGGTGGTTGTCTGGTCCCGGAGATATGGCTCTGCTTCGTGGGGACGCGCAGGACAAGGTGAGGGCGGCGGCCCGGGTCTGGCTGGGGCGGGCGGTGAGGGCTCAGCCGAGCTGGCCCCGCGGCGTGAGAGGGAGCTCCCTGCTACCTCTGCCCCCAGCAGCGCTGGGACAGTGACAGGTTTTTATTTTTTGCTCCGTTTAGGATTTGTTTTTTAAATATTAGTCGCCTTAGTCCCCGTGCCTTTGGCGCACCGAGGTCTCCTGAGGGCCGGGGGGTCAGGGTGCCCGGGGTGAGCGTGGGGAGCAGCGCCTGAAGGGAGGGGTGCCCAGGGAGAGATAAGGGGGTGGGGAGGATTGAAGCCGGAGTGGGAAGGAGGAAGAGGAGGGAAGCGCTGTGCAGCTGCCGTGAGCCAGCGCGGGCTGCACTCCTGTGCCGAGGCAGGAGCAGGGGGATAACCGGGGCCCTGGAGCTGCGGGAACTGGGCCTGGCAGGTGATGCAGGAGCAGGACCTGCTCGCCAGGACCTGTGCCTGGGCACTGCCGGCGAAGTGCTGTAGGCGATTGTGGTGCGGGGGGTTAAACTTGCTCTTCCTCGGTGGGTCAGCTGCCCTGCGTGTCTGTGACCGGCCTTCCTGGCTGTGCGCTCTGGTTAATTAGGCTGTCAGCTGTCACTTCACCTGCGGTGCCCCTTTCCCTTGGTTGTCACATCAGCAGCTCGCTTGGTTTTCCTTTCTCCGGGGAAGTGTTGAAGCTGTAAGTGCCAAGGAGCTTCATGTCTTCCCTTTAAAGCAGCACAGGGTGTTTCCTAATGCGAAAACTCTCAACTTCTCCAAGGAAATGCAAGTTAAATGCTAAAACAGGAACTTTGTGAATTAATGTTTATGTAGTGTAGACAGTGATTGGAATTTTCTACTGGACAAGCTGCCTGCGTTAACCTACCTAAACTCCCTGGTTTAATAACTACCCTCAACACACCTTGAAAAGAAGACAAGGCAGCCCTGTAAGAGTTAGCAAGTTGCCTATTTGCCTTTCATATTGTCATATCTGCATGTGGTTTTGCATTGTGACTAAGCTTCACTGGCAGGAAGATGACTTTATTTTAAGCTGTTAGGTGTGCTGAAAGTCTCTTCAGTCTGTGTTTTCTCCAGCTTTTTGGAGCATGTATATTAGCTGAGGCAAGAAATACACCAGCCTTTATTAACTTCTTCTGGATAATTTCCTTTTCTCTACTTCTCTTCCGTATGAATCTTGCTTTGAAACAATCCTGAGTCAGTAGGACAGGCAGAAGTTTGTAGAAGAAGCATTTTCTAGTAGCTTGCTTTGAGCTGTGAGCTGGCAAGTGCTTTAACTCTTTCCTGCTGCATGTGAAACTCTTTGTATTAAAGTGTCCCTTGGAGAATACTGCGAGTGTGGGTCTTTACAGGCCTGCAGGATCTGCAGGTAAGGGGTGGAGGGGAAGGTCAAACATCAACTCTCTTGCAGCAATTGGTAACTTTTGAGTGTTTATGTGCCTTTCTAAGTCAGACAGGGCTATTGGGGGGAGGGGAAAACGTTTTCATGGTGGGGGCTGGAGTAGCTTTAAACTCTGATGCTCAATGGACAAAGATTAGCTTGTTTTGGGTTGTAGGGCTGTCTTGGGATTCCAGCATCACGGGGGAGGATAGAAATGCTCCTCTCTTGTCTGTTCCTGTTTAGGCAAAGAAACAGAAACATGGAACTGGTGTGTGACCAGTAGATAAAACCCCTGCCTGTAAAGGAAACTTCATTAGGCATTATTTAACTTAAATAGGAGCCACTGTTAAGTATAAACTAAAAACTGACCCTGAGGTGGCAAAGCAGGAGAGGATCAGGATATGTAGGAAGAGGAAGGGAGGGTAGGATAAGGGTGATTGGAATTGCAGTGGAAAATAAGGTGTGATCTGTCGTGGGGGAGGAAAAGGCACTTCAGAATTTGAAGTGAGTAGTGGGACTTCCAAGCTAAGCTTTAGTAAATATCTTTGTATTTCTTAATATCAGTGACTTCATGGTATTTTAAGGCTTCAGTCTGCAGTTAAAATGTTCTAGATCAACATACTGAGAGCGTGTGTTTTAGCCCCTCTTTCTCAAAGCAATCAGTGGAAGACAAAATGTTGTGTCATGGCCCAGGACTTGCTGTTATCGCTCACAAATGATGATTCTCTGCTGGACAAATTCTGCTGCATGTTCTGGATCTTGCCTGTGCTTAGCAAAAAACCTGCTTCTGCATGCTGCTGGGCCTGAAATCAAGTGGAGAGGTGAGCTGCTAGCAAGGTGACAGCTCCTGGATAGGCATAATGTACTCTCAAGGACATGCAGCCTCCACGAAGCTGGCCCAGCAGTTTGGGCTAATGGAAGGTGAAGCTGCTGTATTCCTGAGACTCCCTGCCACCAGCTCTGGCCTCACTGTAGGAGGTCAGCAAAGCATTCTTGGGGATGCTGACTGTGGCCTGGGGGTTTGCTGCTGTTGCACAATTTCCATTTGAGCTGGGCCAGGAGTGCTCAGCCCCAGGCTGTGCTCTGCAGGCACACAAGGGGCTTGCCCTGCATGGCCAAAGCTGCTGCTTGACCCCTCGAACTGGGGAAGAAGCCGGTGCTTGGGTGGAGGTGTCCTGTGTGCTGCTGGTGGAACAGGGTGAGCCAGTGAGGTTTTTGCTTGGAATGTGGCATCCTTGAATGTTTATAGTGTCCTTCCCTCTGTCAGGAGATGTGTTACCTGCAGAGAGTGATGCAGAGATCCCTCTGGCAGGAGAGGGCCAGTTTATTGCACAGCCAGAGGCAACAGGTGCTCTGGGCCTTCTGCTTCCTTGGCAAGCACTGCACTTGCTGAGGAATGCCATTTCAGTGTGATTACACTGAGTTGTTATTCCCTCTTTATCAGGGTTTTAAGCAAAATAATTAAACCTTTGCATCACTGGAGTTCTCCAGTCCAAAGTCACAAATTTGGGGAAGCATTTTCTATAGCATAAGTAAGCACTGGTTCAGTTGTCCTGGTTGTGTGTAACCAGACCACTTCAGGACTGTTCAGCTCAGTGTCAGAGTGGTAACAGCAAACCTGCCACAAAGGCTGCAAAATCCAAGCTTCACATGTACTCTGTTGGCTCTGTAGAGCTGCATCCCTGCAGTGCACTTTCAGATATCCTTTTAGCATCCTGATTAAAAAGAAACTTAAGATGCTTGTACTGAATATGACTAAAATGTAGTTCCAGCAGCTAATGCTGCTGCTATCTGCTGGCCAGATCCTCTGCTGGTTAACTCCTGGGGGTCGAAACAAGGCCCTCTGGAGCTGAGGGCTCTGTATAAACTGCCAGAAAACATCATGATCTTCTAGTGCTCTCTGGAGAGCCCCTAAACAGCTTTAATTAGAAAGCCTGCTCTGTAACAAGTAATGGATTCTAGGTAGTGGCAGAGGTAATTACTGCTCAAGTCTTGTTTGTGGGCTGTTGCTTGAATGACAGCAGGGAGGTGATCAGTAAGGGGAGAAGGTTTTGAAAAGGTAGCTGACAATAAGCTGAAAGCTTTGACGTGAGCCCTTGTGGAAGGGCTCCTTGCTCCTTCCAAGAGCCTGGCTATGTGGAAAACCCCTGGATTAATCTGTCTTTGAGAACAAATACATATTTCACCAGCAGTCAGAAGTTGTACACAGTTGCTTGCACTGGCAGATTCTTTTGTTAGAATGCAGAAGTGACACCGAGTCATCCGGAGCTGGTGCTAAAGCTGCAAAGGGTGGAACTGTAAAAGCAGCAGCTCAGGCCTCTCACCAGAACTAAGAGACTTCAGTGGTTGAGGGCATTTCCTTCCACTGGGTGCCTGCAGGCATCAAGATGTGTTTGCATTTGGGTGAGGCCTGATCAGAAATGTAATGTCTGTCATTACATACCCAGAAGCCTGGGTAGCTGATGGTCATCACAGCATTGTACTTAAGTGATCTAACTCTTTTTTTTTTTTTCCCCCCTAGCATCTCTAACAAATAGGAAAAAACCCCAAGTGTTCTAAAATTCTACCTGGATTGGGCACGGTAATGATCTCTGCTGTTTCCTGGGCTTCTAGATCAGGTGTTTATCATGGTGTCCTAATTAGTACCATAATATCTATTTTTGGTCTTCTGGTCCTGAAACCTAGAAATGTTAACCAATATGAGATCCATGTTATTGTTAAGGGCTCTGCTTTGTCTTGCTCTAATTTCCAAGTTGGACAGGTGGACAGTATCTGTACTGAACAGGGAGTAGTTTTGCTTGAATCCTCAAGAAACCCCAGGAATCATGAAAGAAAGTCACTGACGAGTCCTGAGTGTAGAAGTGGGAGGTGTCAGAGAAGCTGTAACAGTTTCTGTAGTCATTGCTAACCAGAAGCTGCTTCTGGAAAAGAGAAATGAAAGTTGAAAGTGAGAGTACTGTGCTGGCTTTGGCTGAGTGTTTCAGTTTGCAGCCCAGCCCAGCTGTTTGCCCTCTGTGTGTCCTCTGTACCTATTTGGGCATCTGCTACGAGTAAGGAATAATCCCTTCCCAGCTGCTGAGTTTGTATTATATCCCTTGAGGCTATGGAGTGACAGATTGGTTTCTGGCAACTGGATGGGGAAACTTTCATTCTCTTGCCCCACTCCCTGGACTCCAGGGAGGAAGCAGTGACGTCCTAGTGGAGAAATGCCTCTGAGTATGAAGGAGCTGCCAGAGAGTTCAGGTGGAGTGGTGACCTGGGAAAGCCTTGGGTTGGATGCCTGCTGTGGTAGAAGAAGAAGCCTGGGGTCTGGAGATAGAAGTTTAATTCCTTTGCTCTGCACAGGCTGCGTGTGACCATAAGCAGGTTGGTCCCCATTCCTGCTTGTAGAACGGGTGTTGCAGAGATGGTGGCACGAAAGGTCCCGCGTGCGGAGCTGTTGGTGCTGCAGAGCAGGTGCCTGTGTGGGTCAGGGGTTGGTGTGGGACATCTGCCGTGGGTGCTCACTGAGTTAGTGCTTTACAGAGCTGTGCTGACAGGAGTGGGGCTTCCTGCCTCCCATTCAGGGGACAAATGCTACTCCAGCACTTTTTGTCGGGAAACAAAGCACTCCCTCCTCCTGAAGTCAGACAGCGTGAATGTTCCCTTTGTAGTCTGAGCCATGATTGTGTAATCCTAAAGGTCTCTGGCCTGGAGTTAGGAGCCCACAGTGACTTCACAGGACTGGAGCAGACCAGGGGTCTTACAGTCCTTGGTTTCATATAGCTCCAGGTCCTACTTGCAGTTTGTGCAGGGTGCCAGGAGACACATGCTTGTGACATGTTAACTGCTTTTAATCTGACCAAGCAGGACCACCTTATGGTCATGCTTGTCTGCCTCTTGTGTCAGCAACGACTAGGCATGGAGGGGCCTAGATAGCATCTAACCATGGGTTACTTTCTCCACAAAACTTAGTAAGAAAGCTCAAAAATTCAGGACTATCTGGTTTGTGTAATCCTTTCCTTAGTTTAGCTGAGAGGAAATGGTTTCCTTTGGCTTATCATACTTTCCAGACTCAGCAGTTCATGTTGTTAGCACTGCTGATCCTGTTTGGACAGCAAATAGAAGTAAGCAGGATGTAAAACTCTGGGGTCTGCATCTTGCTGCTTTGGCTGGTGGTGTTTTCTGGCTGGGAAATGGGAAGCACCAACCAACTTGCCTTTCATTTGGCAACAGACAGTGAGCTGTGCTCTCAGTGAAGCTGATGGCTGACTGGTGGCCTTCTACCTGTCCTTCCTGCAATGCCTGAGTGGGGCAGCTTCTGCCCAAACCCATGTTGGTGACCTCTGAACCATGCACCTCTGTTTGGCCTGTACCTTCCTAGCAAGGACCAGAATTGCCTGCCTGTATGGGAACGTAATAGTCTGTCCTAAGTGGTGACTGGAGGGAAGTGATTACTGTTGGAATCCATGTAGAGTTTGGAGTCCCACCATGTCCTTTTGGATGTGAACCATGCCTGGGACTGCTAGGAACTGTGTTCCAGGGCATGCTCTGTGAGTGTGCTTGCTGCCAAGGCAATGCCCAGGATGGGCTATAAGTCTTCTGTTCTTCCCATCCTCTGGGAAGCTTAATGTGCTGCATGCAAGGTCATTCCATAGACATAAGTCTTAAAAAGTTTTATCTATTACTTATCTCCTTTTAATTCTATCTAACAGTGAGGACACAGCAGACAGAAGTGTTTTTAGCATAGCTGGAGGGTGCAGTGGCTGGGGTATCCCTCACTTATGCACGGCAGCCTGATCATAGGGGAGAGCAGTGCAGGGGCGAATGGCCCTGTCCTGGCAGCTGTGTCCTCTGCAGGCAGCCAGAGAGACGTGTCACATAGCAGATTTGGGCTGCAGATGGCCAGCCTAGGGGGAGGGAGCTTACAGAGCCTTTTGGAAGTAAAGCTTCACCTTATAACAGGCAGCCTATCAACAATTCTTAGGCAACTTTACAGAGGCTTGAGGCGGCTTTTAGCCATCTGTGGTATGATAGTGTTGCTCAGATCCTGGCACCGTTTTCTTGTGGGATTGGGTGCTGAAACTTAGTCTACACAGCAGCAGTAGGAGCAGGCTCCTGGCTGGTGTGGTCTGTGCTGCAGAGTGGTGAGATAGCAGTGCTGGTGCAGCTCTCTAGCCTGCTTTTCTGAGAAGGCCTTCAGAATTATCTCCAAAGGCTAACCTCAGCATTCCTCCTGGCTCTGACGGTTGTTCTTCAGCAAACTTCCTGTGTTGTGACCTTGATCTCTGGTAGTTTCTCCCTTATGCAGAAAAGAGCAATGATTTGTTAGGCTGCAGCGCTCAAGGGAGGGCCTCTTAGAAGACAGTTTTCATGTGTAAGCTGGAGGATCTTCAACTATAGCTATAAAAGCTATTCCACTGCCTTTTAAAAGTTTAAGTATGCTTGAAATTATGTTCTGGGTCTAGGCTCTTGGAATGAATGAAGAAATAAGCCCCCAAAGGAAGATGCTGGTTCAGTTTTAGGCTCTTTGAAGCACTGGGAAAGCAATTCTGGTCATATGTGCTGTACCTGAAGGCAGGGGTGTAGTGCAGTGTGGTTCTTGTTCATGGCTGATGATCAGTCAGCTTCACTAAACCCACCTGATGCTTGATCAAGGATTATTCTCTTGAATAATGAGAATAATCAGTGAATTCTCTTGCAGCTGAGGTCTGTATCTGTAGACCTGAATGTTGATCCTTCTCTCCAAATTGATATCCCTGATGCCCTAAGTGAAAAGGACAGAGTGAAGTTCACCGTGCACACTAAGGTAAGGTCACGGGCAAAAAGAGGCTGTGCAAGTAACGGATGTATTTGCAGTACACATACCTGCAGAGATCGGCTTGGCAATGAAGAAAATCTAATTAAATGGAGATTTTCCCACTTAAAGGTGGCCTGAGGATGTGTATATATATGCAGAATCTTCAGATTTCCTAGGACTTGAACTGTCTAAACAGAGACAACTAGCTGATGGTTAGGTTGGCTTTGCTAAGGAATCCTAGCTAGACACCAGAAGTCTGGGGGGTAGGAAAAGAGCTACTGTGAAATGTCACAAAACAAACTGCATTAATGCTGTTCCACAACAGTACTTTTTTTTCTAACAGGCTCCTGTTAGAAAAAGTACTGTTGTAGAGTACTGTTGAATAAGTGCCAGCTCAGCTAAAAGGGAGTGGGCAAGGCTCTTACTAAGCAGAATAGCTTCCTTTGGAAATGGACAGAACTGTTTCTAAAAGCACTGATTTACAAAACAGTAGGGCTTCTATATATTTTCTTCCAGACTACACTGCCAGCTTTTCAAAGCCCTGAGTTTTCAGTTACAAGGCAGCACGAAGACTTTGTGTGGTTACATGATACACTCACTGAAACTGAAGAGTATGCAGGACTCATTGTAAGTACTTCCTAAAAAATGTGATTCTAACTGAAAAACTGTAGCAATCTAAAGTGCCTACTAATAAGGGCATGAAATATGTTTTACCAGTGTTACTGGTGTTTTGTGACTTGGGTGTTCCCTATGCTTCCTGTTGCCTTAATTCCTAAACAACTTGAGTGGCATTTATGGCATTTATGTTGACTTTCCATATAGCTTAGAGCAGCAAAAGATGCTTTGAGAGTCCTTGGCTCTGTGGTGGTATTAATATCTGCCTGAAGATGGCACACTGAAATAATCTATTAAATATAGTCTTTCCTTCCTATCATGATTCCTTAGGGGATGGCTGGCTATGGGGTGGGTTACAGACGCTGTTTCTTTGGGCTGATTTCCCTTCTGGGGCAGGGATAACACAAACCAGGGACCTAGATGTCAATGTGCCTCTAGAATTCCTGGGTCATGCACACTTTACCACACTTTCCCATGATCAGGCAAAAGAGCCTCTTTCCAGAGAAGGCTAGAAGTAATCTTGGAACTTTATTTGCTAATATCCGTGACTAACCAATTCCTTGCCTAGATACCTCCAGCACCTTCAAAGCCTGACTTTGATGGTCCCAGAGAGAAGATGCAGAAGCTGGGGGAAGGAGAAGTGTCTATGACAAAAGAAGAGTTTGCCAAAATGAAGCAAGAGCTGGAAGCGTAAGTAAAATGAGTCTACTGCCAAAAGCTGCATTTAGAGAAGCCTCCTGGGAGAGCAATTCATTGGGTGATAAATGATCTTGAGTGTCACTGTTTTGAAGGGTGTCTTGAAAATCCTGGAGCTGGGGAGTTGCCCAGCTTTCCAGCTTTCAAGCTGGAAGACCTCCTAGCTAAAGAGATTGGAAGTAGCTTCACTATCACAAGCTGGCTATTTCAGAAGCCTGCAGTTGAATATTTTCAAGGGATAAACTTAAAGCAAGTCTTTGTATATTGAAAAAGGCAGTACAAGGGACAATCTCAGTCTGTTGTTTCCTTGCAGTGAATACCTCGCTGTCTTCAAGAAGACTGTCTCATCACATGAGATCTTCCTGCAGCGGATTGCTTCTCATCCTGTGCTCAGCAAAGATCGCAATTTCCATGTTTTCCTGGAGTATGACCAGGATGTAAGACTTTTTTCCTTGTTTCCCTTTCCAAAAGAGGCAAACTGTTAGGAGTGCCGTTGTTTTTGCTGGGCACAGTCAGAATGTTCCGTGGATCTATGTGCAGCATCAGCAAGTAGATATTGCAAGTATTTCTGTGAGATGACTGAAGGGTGAAAGCCTGACCTTTAGACCGTTCTCTGTTATAAATCTCACAGTGTTTCTAAATCCTTGCCAAATTGGTCAGGAAGGCAATTTTGTATGTGTTTATCTTGGGAACACGTATGGCTCAGGTGTACCTGTGCTGTGTTGCATGGTCCTAAAATAGAGGAATGGAGGTGTATTAAAGTAAGTCCTGCATCTGTTTTGTCACACCTGATTATGAGTGATAGCTGCTGATCCAAGACATGCAGGGAGAAACTGAGCTGTTTCTGGGAATGGGAATAATCCGTGGCACAGAATAGTTGAACTACTTGTAGCCGAGGCATTTGTTACATGTTACATTTTGATATGGGTGTTATGGAGGACTCGGAAATGAACCTGCTCTGACATATGCCAGGTATAAAGGATGTTACTGCACTGCAAGTGTCAAAACAGTCACTTTTTTTCCCCCTTGGGGTATAACTTTAAAGCTGCTTTGGCCTCTCTCTTGCAGCTGAGCGTTCGGAGGAAAAACACTAAAGAGATGTTTGGTGGCTTTTTAAAAAGTGTAGTAAAGAGCGCTGATGAGGTCCTCTTCTCTGGAGTCAAGGTAAGGTTGTTGCTTTGTCTCTTACCTTAATCTTGATTGTTTCTTGCTTCCTGCTCCAGAGAAGTTACTCCTGTCTGCTTCAGGCTTGCTGTGCATGAGGCTCAGCTACTGACATTAACCTGCCTTGTTACTGCTCTCCCAGCTTGAGGGGAGGAGCCTGTATTAATTTTGACTTCTATAGAAATAAGACATTGGAGCTTTAGGCTGTTAAATTTAAAATTTAGCAGTGTATAAGCAAAGTTTCCAGACAAAGAAGAGTTGCCTTAATACCTGATACTGGTGGAGAGGAAGGAATTATACCTTCAGGAAATGTGCTTGTGGATTTTGTCTACTTTGGAGCTCTGAACAGACATGATTTATGGGTTTCTGCTTATACTAGACAAGATCAAATACCAAAGACTCCTGTAACTGGTCTTGCTCCAGCTTTTGAGTCATGTTGCCATAGCAGCACTTCCCAATAAGCTTGTTGTCCTATCCACAGTGTCATGAAACATTACAATATGTATCATGTTAGGTGTGGATGAGAAACAAGCTTGTAAACTGCTTAGTCCTTAGCTAGAGTGTTGCAGCAGGCCTAAGAAATAAAATTCCAGCAGCTGGGAGTCCTGAAGTCTGTCCCATCCCAACTTACTGGCTGCTTCAGACAACCTGCATCAGTATTTGAGTGTCAACTTCATCTTCACTGCATAGTGAGAAAGAAACTTGCTAAATAGCTTGGTTTGTCAAACCCTTGGCTCACATCTTGTCTTGAACGGTTTTTCAATAGGGACTGATGGGCCTCATGCTCAGGCCCAGGCTATGGTTGTTTCTTTGGCCCTTCCCAAAATAGGGAAGAGGTTGTATTCTGCAGTTACTGACTTAACAGGTTGTATTCTTTTTCAGGAAGTAGAAGATTTTTTTGAGCAAGAGAAGACTTTTCTTGTGAACTACTACAACAGAATCAAGGATGCATGTGCAAAAGCAGATAAGATGACAAGATCTCATAAAAGTGAATCTTTTCAAAGCCCTTTCAAAAGATCATGCCGTTTCACTGATTTCAGCCTGAAAACCTTGTCTTGTTCTTGCAGATGTTGCAGATGACTATATTTATACTGCAGCTTGTTTGAACAGCCTGGCATTAGAAGAGTCTACAGTTATCAAAAAGTAAGCAATTCTAACTGTTCATAAACACATCCTGAGTCTGGGAATACCAAGTTTCTTCTGTAAAATCTAGAGGACTGAGTCATAGGTGGTTTGAGTTTCTTGAATTGCAAGCAAGTGGCATTAAAGCTTTCCTTCCTCTGGCACTCCTGCTGCGGCAGACCTGATGTTATCAATTGCACCTAACTTTGAACTAGTTGATCTCTTGCCAGTTGTGGCCTAGAGATTACTTGTGCTGGTCATCAAAACTCCTAAACAGAGATCTCCTTGGTTCTCTTCAGGTGACAAACTGCTAGAGACCCTTGAAGAAAGAGTTTATGCGTGTGTGTTCTACTGTGCTGTTAAATATAACTGCACTAGGCCAGCTTACACTAGGTCTGTACTATCTTCTGGACCTTTGCACTTCCAGGATAGTAGGGGATTTTTAAGCTGGGGAAACCCAGTCACCCTCTCTGAGGTGACTTCTTCCACCTTTTGACTTTTCTATCAATTTACCAAGACCTTATTAAAACAGAGTGTATAGCTGAATAAAAAAGTCAGCTCATCCTCTTCGATAGCAGCAGGGAAATTCTCCACAAGACCTTTATGCTCTGGAGATCAGCATTGTTATGTTAAATGGTGTTGAGCTGTTCAGCTGTATGACTCTGATAGGCTGGAATCCAGCACATTGAACCTTTTGTCCAGGTCTTTGCCTAAATGAATTTTTTTCAAGCCCTTGTTTGGATCTGTATACAGGAGTAAACTCCAGCCTTTAACTTTCTGGTTTCCTGCCGATTGATCCTGGCATTTATCAGACTAAGAAGTATCTCAAACTTACTTATGCGTTTTTTTCTCTTACTAGGTACTTGTTGAAAGTTGCAGAGCTCTTTGAGAGACTCAGGGTAAGAGAAGCTGTGCTGGGGTGGGTGGGGGGTAGAAGAATCTCTTACTTTGGTTGTTGCTGTTCTCTGTTACACACCAACTATCTGATTTTTTTTTTTTCCTTTTGCAGAAGGTGGAGAGTAGAGTTTCATCTGATGAAGACTTAAAGCTCTCTGAACTGTTGAGATACTACATGCTCAATATAGAAGCTGCTAAGGTGAGAACAGTTTTCTTTTTGAAGCTTAGTTTTGTTATGGGCAGCATGACTCACTCATGGTATTCTTTGTGCTTTAAGAAGACAGGAAAGTGGACCCTTGTTTTGCCTAAGAAACTTGACACTCTTAAACCACAGCAGAATATAGAAGCTATATATTAGCTAGCTGGAGCCCAGCCACTTACAGAAGATCTTGGACGAATTTTTCTTTGGCATGTAAAGTGGAAGAACTCTTTAAATTTCTGTAAGTTAGAGCAAACTGAGTTAAGATCTGCAGCAGTTTCTTTCCTGTCCCCTGCCTGAGTACTCATGGACTTGCCAGTAAAATCAATGATGACTAATTAGTAGTTGGGATTGACTTCAGGATTTTTAGAGTACCTTGGCACAAATACGTGGTAACTTGTGAAGGCTGTTGGGAGTCTGGACTTCGAAGAGGGCTTTGACAGATTGACGTGACTGCAAAAAGCCTTGCTGGCAACTCTTCTAATCAAAACTTGATTTGGCAGGGGGATGACTATGCTGAAAAAAGATATCTAGGTATAACCTACTGGGCCTCTTCATCTAGTGTCTTACCTGTAATGTCAGGTACCCCAGAATATCCACTACAGCCTCCCTCAGTGTGATGTACTGTTATTTGGACATCACAACTATACTGCTGCCAGATTAGAAAGGGATTGGCTCAGAGACCTGTATTACTTCTCCTGCCTGGGTTAGTGCAGTGCTTCAGTCAAACTGTCAGATCTTCAACAAATTAAATGTCTGCTGGAAGTAGACTGAGGGAATTCAGAATGTGCTATTCCCTCTTAGTGTAGAGATCCACCTTACAGCAAGATAAACTACTTTAAGGGAAGAAATGATGCCTATAGCAGCTCTTAGACTCCCTTCACTAAGGGATAAGTGGCTGTCCTGAAAATGTAGTGCTGCACTGTGAAAGGCTCCTATTACTATACCAAGAGCAGGCTGTAGTAGCTTGTTGGAAAAAGCAGAATCTGGTGCTGAAAGAAGTGAAACCTCCTGCTGCTAAGGTAGTTGTAACCTCAGTTTGGGAAGTAGTCCTGCTAAGGCTCTGGTGTGCTATTTCTGTCTATTCAGGATCTTCTGTACAGACGAACCAGGGCTCTTGTTGACTATGAGAACTCGAACAAAGCTCTAGACAAAGCCAGACTAAAGAGCAAGGACGTCAGGCTGGCTGAGGCACATCAACAGGATTGCTGTCAGAAGTTTGAAAAGATTTCAGAATCTGCAAAACAAGGTAAAACAGGCTTTGCTGTACTTATGCTTAAAGGAGAGCTTAATGCAGTCAAGGTCTCCATCTGACCTGCAGCTGCTGAAGGCTCCTGAACAAATAGTCTGGACATCCCAAGGACAGTGTACGTGCCTGTAACACTAATGTAGCTAAACGGTTTTAAAAACAATTCTCTGTAGCAGAGCAGAGTCGGTACTACACCAAGCTTATTTATAAGCCCCTAGTATTTGCTTTCTGCACTGAACTCAGCCTCCCTGTGAATGTAACTACTTAGGGAGTAGAAGGTAACTCATTATCTCAGTCAGACCTCTGTAAACAGGCTTTTGCTTTGTCCCAGTGCAGCTGAGTGCCTTATACAGAGGTTCAAATACTGGTTCTTAGTAGAAGAGTATATCTATGTATCTATATATATGTATATGCATCTATATCCATATCCCTCTCTATATATCTATCTCTATCTCTCTATATATATCTATATATATATTTGGAAAATATAAACCAGAGGAAATACTCTTTCATGGTACACATGCTGCTCCTTTAGTGTATCTGGCTTTAAATGTTGTGTGTTCTCACAGCGTTTGTGTGGCTTTTTTCTGTTTTGTTACAGCTGTCTTCCTACAAAGCTTTTCTGTCTCAGGCTGTCTGTGTGTCATGTGATGACTGCATCTCGGTCTAGAAACAGCAAGACTAACTCTTGAATCTTTTTTTGATCAAATACTGTAATTTGAGCTGCACAGCAGAACTCCTGAAACATTAGGGCATTACTGAAACTTGTCACACTTTGTATATCTCTCTTACCTTTGTTTTTTTTCTTCTCTACAGAACTGATGAGCTTCAAACAGAAGAGAATAGCAGCATTCCGTAAAAACTTAATTGAAATGGCAGAACTGGAAATAAAACATGCAAAGGTGCGTTCTCTGGAATTTAACAGGCATGGCTTGAGAGAAGTGATGAGTATTGTGTAAGTGGGAGGATTTGCTGGGTCACCTGACTTCCCATCAGGCAGCTTCATCTGTGGGGTTTGACCCCTGCTGTGTCTAGAGGCAGCTGCTGCTTCCAGTGCTCCTGAGTGCTGTGACAAGAGCATATCCTGCAGCTTGTGATCAGGCTGTAAATCCTTGTCACTTGACTTGTCAGTGGAGGGGACACTGGCTTTGTAGCAGCCTCTGCCAAGCTTTGCTAGGCGGGCTTGAAGGGTCTGTTAACTTAGTGTGGAGAACAAAGCAGTAACTGTGCATCCTCAGCTGCTTTTGAAGAAGGAAAGTCTAATGTCCTGCTCCCTGAGAGTACTGGTCTTTGCCACAGGCAGCTGCTTCAGTGCTGAACTGGAATATGACTCAAAGGCCTTGACAACGCTGCTCAGTTCGGCCCTCTTTAAAAGCTTCCTGTTGTCTCTTGCCCCTCTCCTTACCACAAACTGAGTCATGGTTGCAGGAAGAGGCAGATTGCAGACTGTATGATCTGGTTTTGGTTCTTTGCTGCTTGAATGCTTGTATTTGCTGTAGGAGATCTTTGGCATTGGCACAGGCTACAAAATCCTGGGATGAACCCACTATTTGGGAAGCTACTTCATTGTGAAAGGCAAGATTTGAATGATCAATCATCCTCATCTGACACTAATTCTCTTCCTTTGCAGAACAATGTGTCTCTCCTGCAGAGCTGTATTGACTTGTTCAAGAACTGAGGAGTCTTACTCTGAAAATGTGACAAAAGCATCAATTGCACTCAATGGCCAGGGGCAACTTATTGGCTTGACTTCATTAGCTTAAAATAAATATTGTCACTGAGATTGTTTCACTAATACTTAAATATGTTGATAGTGATACATTGACTTTATTGGTATAAATGGGAGCTGAATTGTGTATGAATTGTCTGGATGTAGCTAACATCCTGTTGGCTGATAACTCAAAATGAGTCAAATGTAAGAAATTAATTTGCTGTTGACTGACTTCATCCAGCAGGAAAAGTTTACTGAGAACTCCTTTTTTGCAGGATCATAATCTGTCTCTTCATGGCCCTGATGTATTTAAAACTTGCAAGTAAGAGTGACTTAAGGGTAATAATTTTATAAAGTGAATATCTCAGCATTCCACTTCCCAGACAGATTTCTACTACAATATATTTTGAATTTATATAACTACATTCACTATTTGTACACTTGGGCAACACAGCAAATAAAGATGTCTGACACAACGAGCTGTTATACGGCAAGAATTTGTGCGGGATGTAAAGTAACAAAGAGGCTTCAGACACAGACCTATCGCAAATTACTCATCACCTGGAGCTCTTCAGAGCAGTAGAGAGAAATATTTGACTGAAGAGGATTGTTCTTGGAATGGGTGTTGAAATGAAATGTGTGGACTTCAAGTCACATTGCTGTTTGAGTGGCCGTCTGCAACTTTTACTTCTAATGTCTGCATATACAGCATTGTAAAGTAATCTTTACACCTCCTCCTAGCAATAAGAGGCTGTTTAAATCTTCAGGGCTTCTGGAAGCATAGGCCTGGACAGTCTTCTGTGAGATATAAACCTCCTGAAACTTTGCATGACCAGCTGGGCTCACACTGCCATAGCTGAGGTGGCTCAGCCCATAAACCCCAGGGCCATTGTTGGACAGTTTACTATCAGTTGGCACGTATGGATATAGGTCAGTGAGTCAGAGCCTCCTAAAGGCAGCTTTTAGGGTAAGATGAGTGTCTCAGCCTTGCTTAATTTCATGTGACTAAACTTCTAATCATGCTCAAAGTAGGCTCTGTGGCCATGCTCTGGGCAGACTGCCTGAAGCAGCTTCAACCAGAGAAGCTCTGAGCATGGGCAGCTCAGTCACAGTTTCTGTGGGTTTACTTTCCTGTCACCTCCTGCTTTTCCTTCTTGGTACCTGACGAAAACTGAGCAGCTTTTGCCAGCCACACCATCCTGCAGCAGAGTAGCTGAAAAATGTCTCAACTCCTTTTTCCTTTGTTTGACAGGAATAGTTCCAACTGGTGGTTGTTTGCCATAAGCATGTTGTTGGTGCATATGTGGCCTCTATGTAGCTGATAGGTGGCAGTGACGCTTCCTATGACAGATGTCAGATAAGCTCCTAGCACCTGTTCTGGGACCATTAGTGGTCCCAAACTGGATGGTTCATGCTGGCAAAGCTTTGGCTTTTCCTAAAAAGGCATGCTGTTTATCCTAAACTAATTCAACTTGGTTCAAGGGCTCTTCCTATTTTATCCAGAGAAAGGATGCAGTTGTTTTTGCCATGGCAAGCAACACTTTGTCTCAACTTCAGAAGTAGCCCAGATTATGGTGGGTTTCATGCACTGCCACTAGCAGTGTGTTTGAAGGTGAGAGACCCTTTTTCTGTTTCAAATGTCCTTTCAGAGCTTTTCCATGAGATGCTTGTCCTTGTGTGGTTAGCACTCTAAATTCTTGACATACCTGAATTCAAGGTACTAGTGTGAACAGATTAAAAGTATGTAAAACACTTCGAGTGGCTGCAATTATGGCTTTTTACTGATGTTGCAGTTATTATAGTTACAGTTAATTTACAATAGCTGCAAGAAAGCTGTAAAGCAGTCTGTGCCAATGCCAGTGTTGCTCTGGAGGAAGCTGCTGTGTGTCAGCTGCTACCAGCAGAGTGCATTGCAATCAGCTTCAACGTCGTGACTTGGAAAATGAGCCACAGCATAGCTCACGCGTCTGGAGGCCAGTGGGTGGCAGGCTGCAACAGCCGCTGGTTACCTGCTCCCACGTTTCCTCTCAGGCTGAGTTAAGATGAAGTCCTGGAAACGCTGCTGCATCCCCCAGTTTCTTACCTGGTATCTGGAGAGATGTTGATACATAAGGGAAATTAGCTGTGTGTGTAGGCAGCCTGCTCACAAGGAAGGACAGAAATATTCCTTTAACACATGTAATATTACTGGACCTGACTTTCTTACAGCAGGGCCTTGAGTAAAGCCTGAGCAGAATGAAGATCAGCTTGAGCAAATCAGTGTGATAAGGTGGGTTATCATCAATATGAAAATAAGCTTTTTTTAGAAATATTGGTGAGACTTAATTTAAAAGGCCAGTTGGGGTGGATGAGAGCAGGGTTTCATAGATGTCCCGAGCGTGGATTGACTAATGTACATTTACTGATCCCATCTGTAAATCAGGTTAACTTTAACTTTACGAGCTTGTTCCTCTAGTTTATGAGTTAAAAATAAATGAGAACAGGCACAGGCCTTATCACTGCGATGGTAACTGCTGTGAAAAGCCACACACTGCAGATGTCAGTTCTTCTCCCTTATTTGAATGAGGGCAGAGGAAAATCGACAGTTTGGTCAAATTTACTAAGGTTTGTTAAACATCTAGCTGTAGAAAAACTGCAGATGGGAACCAACCTGGTCCCATAATAGAGGCTCAGAAACGTGTCCTCTTGTACAAGGCTGTGATTCCAGGTGATGCAATAAAATGGATTTGTAGCCATAGAAAGGGAATGATTAAGGATCAAATGTACTTCAGGAAGGAACTGGTTTGCCCTGACGTACGCAAGTAGTCATGATTCTAGGAAGACACATCACTGATGCTGAGGCTGGCAAACAAAACAGAGAACATCTTGTGTGCTTTTGGGATACATAATGCCTGGAAGAGCTGTGGGCATGTACTCTTCATGCTGGTTGGTGCTGGCTCTGTGCTTCCCACAGTGATTCTGCACCTATGACTGGCTTTACAAGCCAGAAACTCTGCTACCACCCTGGCCTGAGTGGGGGCAGAAATTCGTCTGCCATCCAAATTATCTTCGGATGATTACCGATGTTTTAATTAGGGATTCAGATAACTAGCTGTTGGGGGGGGGGGGTTCTTCTTATTTTTTTTTGCTCTTAATGTGCTCCCGATTAATTCTGCTTTTTTCTATTCCATCCTGTTTCTTCTGGATTGCACAGTCCGTAGGGGAGCTCTGATCTAAGGCCCTGCTTTGTGCTACACTTCTGATAGAAGATGTGAATTTCTCAAAACACGGACTTGGGAAGGTTTTCTCAGTAGGTATTAAGTTTCTGACTTGCTGTCCCTTTCAATGGATTGGGAGAAGGTGCTTCTTTGTGCTGTGAAGCAAAGAGCTCTGCAGAGTTCCCGTTCTTAGATGGAGTTTTCAGTTCTTCCCTGCTCTCCCAGCACTTACTGCTATGGTTGAGAGCACAGTTAAGAGTGATTTCAGTTTGTCCTCCTAAACACCTGCGTCATTGCTTGGTGACAGTGGAATATCTGAAATGGATTTGAAGTCGGTCCATTGGCGGATCGCTGCTCAGCAGTGAATGAGTGCAGGCACTGGTGATCCATTTAATCCCTTGGCTTGTTGCCTGGCTCCAGCTTTGGACCTGCAGCTCACTGTTTACCAAAAATTGTGTTTCATCTGCTATCAAAATGCTGCCCGGTAGCTGAGCTCTGGTGTGGGCTCAGCCTTGCTTTTTGTTTACTTTTAATATTACAAAGCCAATGAGAAGGCCCAGCTGAGATCAGAGTCCAGCTCAGCTGGGTTTTCATGCTTGCATTCTAAAAATAATCCCTGCTAGGAGTGCTCCGTAACTTAAACAGACCAGCAGGAACGGTGCCTGTTTTACAGGACAGGGAATTCAGGTAGTGTGCAGAAAAGGTGACTTGCCTGTGGTTCCATGGGGAGTTTTTGTCAGAGTCAGGAATTTAACTTGGATCTGAAATTCCACTCCAGGGCTCCTGCTGTCCTGATCAGCTGCTCTTGGAAGCAGTCAGATGAGTGCTGGTGGTTTTGAGTTTGGCTGTCCCTTGGCTGTGGTTTGCTGCTCTTCTGTGCAGATGTGGCAACTGCCAATGTCACTGTTCTGCCTTTGCTCCAGTGCAGTGAAACATTTCAGTCAGTTTAAGTGACTTTTAGTGCTCTCTTCTGTGGGTCTGTTTTCCTTGGCAGTAGACTTGCAAGGTCACTTTCTGCAAGAGAGGCTGCTGGAGTCCTGGGCAGGTAGAAATGCATCATGAGAGCTCCTGTGCTGGTGCTTTGGCTTCTTGTCAGCACGCAAAGCTAGAGAGCAGTGGATTGTGTGCACTTACTGTTTGCAGCACCTTCGCCCCTTTTAGGTAAGACTGCAGAAGTCTTCCCTATCAGTTTGTTGCCTTTCTCTGGGCTTAGAATTAAAAGCCAAACACGGTTAGAGGGGGAAAAGGGTTTTACCTCAGTATTTATTTAAGGATCCTCTGGCGCATCACATCCAGGTAGAAAGCACCCCCAAATGCACACCTGAAAGATGCACACCAGGATGCCCACCCCAAGAATGCACCAGGGTGCACCCCCTGAACAATGCACTGCTCAAATGCACACACAGGATGATTCGTGTATACAATTACAGACCTTGCACATTAGCATATCTATCCAAGATTCCCCAACGAGAGGCTCAAGAGAAGCCCCCGTCCTGAGTAACCTTCCCCCTTGGATGGGCCTATCTTAGTTTACAGAATGTGTTCTGGAGAGGACCTTGGTGTCTGGGGCTTTCTGACCCAACTGCGAGGTTCCCAAGATGTTTGGTCTCTTGGCTTAATGGAACTTTGGGTCTAAGCTAGTTATCAGACTTAGGGAATTACAAGTGTGTGGGCTAAAAGCACTAAGGATACCTGCAAAGCTGTATAAAAAGGTATATGAAAGGGTATATAAGAGAGGTATATAAAAAAGCAAAAAATCATCATGGCATCCAGTTAAGGGATTCTCATTCCCTTTTTGTTCCTTGTGTTTAATGTTGCTTTGCTGTTACTGAAAAGCTTTCCTGTTCCATGTGGGAACAATGCCCGTGAGAGTCTGACTCACTGATATAAAACAGGAGTAAAAAAGAGCTATAAGGTTCCTGTTCAGTGCTAGTCTACTGCCTGCTTTGAAAACAATGTCCTGCTTTATTAAGTCTGGTTTAGTTAGGATCAAGTTTGTTCTGCTCCCTTGCTAAGGCATTTTAAAAGAAAAAAGTAGAAAGAACAAAGCCTGACTCTGAAACAGCACAGAGTTAGATTGAACCTGTGGCTCAGCCCAAAAATGTACCTCAGGTTTAGTATAATTTAGTCAGGAACTTCCACCTCCTTCTTGAACTGCTCCTACTTGAAGGCCTTGCTAAAAAAAACCTCTTTAAGCATAAGAGGTTAATGAGAAATGTTCTAGTACAGTAAAATTTGAGACAGCAATGGATGTAGTTTCATCATGAGCCCACTGTCACTGAAAGGGGATGGCCTCACTTCCCCTCCTATTTTGTTCTTCTTGCATCCCTTGGGCTGGTCCTGATGTTTGTGTGGCCTCAGGCCAAGCTGATGTAGCTCACTAAAACGGCATGAGATGGGCCAAAACAAAACAAAGGCTTTTTGCCAGGTCGGTGCACTGAATCTGGATCCCTGGAGCAGAGAAGCACACAGATCTACGCAAGCGCCGCTCAGAGGGGATGAAGAGGGGACACATTGCTGGGGAGGCTTAGTTCGGCTCAGCCTTGTTTTGGAACTGTTGGACCAGCACTGGTCCAGGGAGTGCTTCCCTTCCAGGAAAGAGTGGCGAGATTACTTCTAAACCTGTAACAGGAAGACCTGGGCCATATAAGTCCAGGCCTGTCTTTGTGACAGGGACTGTCTTTGAACTGGGAGCTGTGCCTTGTTGGAAAAAGCAAAAACCTTGTCCTTTGGAAGGTGCACAGACAGCTCTTGCTGGGAGGTGCTGGTGGTTGGTGACTTCTTCAGAAAACTTGTGTCACCGGTGCTTGAGAAACTCCCCCTGCATGGGCAGTGCAGCACTGGACATTTACCCTCACTGGCAAACCTTTTAAAGAGGATAGAAGAATAGACTGGAACCATGGGTATGGAAAACATCAGCAAGTTAAAGCCAGGAGCTAACAGGCAGTGCCACTTTAAAATTTTTCATTCTGCTCTGGAGATTATTGGCACAGGCTCCTTCAGTAAATGCAAAGTGGTTGCCATGGAGGACAGGAAATCCCTAGTCTGCACAGAGAAAGAAAACATTGGAAACTGTCCTACTGTAAAGCACAGCTGCCTCTGTGCTGGGAGAGGGGTGCTTGCTTCTACAGAGTGTTTTCCAAAGGTCTCTGTTTTTGTCTGCAAATCTTTGCACATATTTGCTCTGTTTCTTAGTGCGCTGCTTGCGCGTTTAAGAAGAGCTGGACAAAGGAAGTGAGAGCAGCTGGTTAGGACTAGTTTTAAGTGCCCTGATTAATGTGAGAAGCAGGAGGGATTTTCACTTGGAAGTAAGATACTTAGCAAACTTTCAGTGTATGCCTCTCCATTTAACTCAGCAGCTCCTCTCACTCCTGTTTCCCTCTACCTTCCCTCTCTGCCTTTTCTTGCCTCGGACCTCTTGGAGCAGCAGGCCTCCGTGCTGTGCTGGCTCTGTGCTCTCTGCCTGGAATCTTTAACATATCCTGGCTGCCGTTGCTGGCGGTGGGAACACCAGTTTGGGCCATGTGTGCAGATCGAGCAGCTGGCCATCTGTTCCTACAAATACCCAGATGTTCCGAGCTGGCCTGTCCTTATGAGACGGGTAAGAGGTGACACTTGAGGCAGATCTTTCAGGACATGTTGGTACCATCTTTCCAGGCTCTGCAGGAGGATCCAGTTCCCTCAGGAGCTGAGACCAGACAAGCCTGTGGTGGGTTAACTAATTTTGTCAAGCCATCACTGTTAATTGACATCATCAAGCTGTATAAAGGCTGAGCTGCCGGGATGCTGCTAATCCATGAATACCTAACCCATCACTGGGGTTGTCATTCTTCCCTATGGACTGCTTCCGAGGCCAGATGAGCAGGTTACCTCTGATGGTACTACAGTGATTACTGATCACCACAGGATCAGGAATTTCCCTTCTTCCAGAGACAGGTTTGTCAGTTGTTTAGTTCAGGTCTGGTTCTGTTCCCCTGCTGTCCCTCTGCCCACACCATCGCAGTCCCAAGTGGTTTGAACACAAAAAGAGAAGGCCATGTCTGACTTGGTGAGCTTTAGCCTTTGCTTGGCAATGTTTTCTGGGCCAAGTTTTTGAGCTGATGCTCATGAAGCTGGACTTGTTTCAAGGCTCCAGAAAATATTCCTGCAAGTAGACCATGGTGTTCTGGGAGGTGTTCTGGCTGGAGAGGAAGGGGAGCTGTGCTCATCAACTTCTCATTGTACACCAGTCACTGCTTTCAACAAGATGTGTTAAATCAGCAGCAAGGTCTCTGGGGATCCCTCTTGGAATTGCTCATAGGGATGTTGTGGGTGAATTTAAGGTACTTTGGCACCCAGAGTGATGGGAATGGTGTTAAAATCCCAGAACTCCTGTATCCTTCCTGAAGCTGCTCCAGGATTTCCCTTGCAGCTGTTCCCAGCCTTGCCACAGCCCAGCTTTTATGCAGCACAGAATGTTCAAAGGACCCTCTTGCTCTGCTTCTTCTCACGTTGGGAGAGAGTCTTCTGATGTCACCTGGCCTGGCTGTGTTGACTCGCGTCAACGCAAGGCTGATTTACACCAGCAGGGCTCCCTGGCCGTGTTTGCCCAGCCTTGAATATGGCAGGTTCTGACGTCTGTCTGGAGTCAACACGAGGCCGCCTGATCCATGTCTTCCTTTTATGGCTCACCACAAAGTGCCACCTCCTCCTTTCCACCACCATCCCTCCCTAGGCGTATTTGCACAAGTTGAGTCCCACCCTCTGTGCTGCTTTATTTTCCCATCCATAGCTGGGAATCCTGTGTGGTTTGGGTGTCTTCACCTTGCTGGGATGTGGTTCCACTTCCCCGTTGTGAGGCTGGGCTTTTTAGTCTTCACATCCATCTGTTGCAGAAAGCCTGCTTAACCCCGGGCATGGCATTGTGGGGCCGTTTTGCCCATTGGTGTAGGGCCTGGCTGTGTTTCTTCAGGGCTACCTGATTCTCAAGAGTGTTTCTAGTCCTTTGGCCTGTAAAATGTGCAAGGTGACACAGAAACCACTCACTGATGTCAACAAAACAACGTGAAAAAGAAAACTCCTGCCTGGCCCTTATGTGTGTGCAAAAGGAGGAATCAAAGGCAATAAATGAAAACAGAGATGGTCTTGCTCATCTTCAATTTGGTTGTCAATGACAACCATTCTGGAAACTGTGTGTTGCACGGGGCCTGTTCTTTTAATATTCTAGAGGACCAGGCCATTCTTTTGTTCAAAGAAGGGGCTAAAGGGCTTGGCTCGGGGTAAACAAATCTCTCACGTTAGACCTCAGGACAGCATCTTCTTCCTTTGTGGCAAGGATTGGCAAAAAGGATGTCAAGAACTTGGTGCTCTGCTGGAGAAAGGCAGGAGCAAATGCTAATGGAACCAATGCTGGGTGGTTGTGTGTCTGTCCATCTTTTGCATTTTGGATACACACACCATCTCTTTATGTCAGACACTTTGAGGGGCTCTGGAGAGGATGGCTTAGAAAATCCTTTGGGCTGCAAAAAACCAAGTGCCAAATGTAACGTGGCACCTGGGTGCTGTGTGTGGCTCAGCCTTTGCTCGAGTAGAAGACGGGAAAATGAAAGATTTATTTGCTCTCCTTGGGACTGTGCACATAATTGTTATGTGCTTGAGTGAAATGGCAGGCTGGGGGATGTGCTCTGGAGGGAGAAACAGGACGCTTGGCTGAAAAGCTGTCCTCAAGCAGGATAATTTGGTCTACAGGAGCTGGTTAATCATAAAAGCCATGTGGTGTGCGAGGACACAAGGATTAAACTGCCAAAGCTTCCTTGGTGCCCGCAACAAGCAGGGGGAGGTACAATGCAAACAGGGAGTGCTCTGTGGGAGACAGGCTTCCCTGTGTCTCAGTGGAGAAATCTTTGCAAGTAAACCACCTGGCTCTGTTTGGTTACTGAGCAGCTAAAAAAGGAGCAAGGACACCGGGAGGACACCGCTGACTGATGGCTGGTGAGAGATGGATTGCTTCGGGGAAAGATGGAGGTGGTGACAGCTTCCTGCCCTCTTTCGTCCCCCGACTTCAGCCATGGCAGGAAGGATGTAGGAATCTCGTTATCGCATGTTGGCATTGTGCTGTTGAATATTCCTGCTTGGTGTTCAGTAACCCGCTCCAGAGTGGGTGGTGCAGATAAGAAGGGGCCTGTAAGTGTGGCTTGGGGAGCAGGCTCAGCAGATAGCCCCAGATCCATTCCTTGCTCCTGGAGCAATGGACCGGGGGTCTTCTGGCAGCTCCCCTGTGGGCTGCACAGGGAGAGCACTTCTGGAGGTATAAAAAGGGATCATTTCTTTTAAAAGCACAACAGAGAGGAGGAAATGGGAGCTCTGAGTGCACCTCCTGTCCTCTGCCTGCCCCTCTGTGCCAGTGTGTGCATATCCTGTGCCTACCAAAGCCACAAGATAAGGCAGCCCTGGAAGGAGACTTGTTTTCTGGGTGAGTGACTGAGCTCTGGGCTGAAATTACACTATAATTGTTTAAATGGCTGTCTTGCAGCTCTGCAAAGATGTGACAAAGCAGGCAGGGGAGAGGTGGGGAGGTGTCTGTCCCCCAGGGAGTTGCAAAGGGAGAGACATATGGTGGGGTCCTGATTCCTCGCTAATTTGGCCAGAGGTGTGGCAGTACCCCCCATCTCCAGCAGCTCAGTCCTGTGCCTTTTTGGTGCTCAGAGACGGTTTCCCTTGATTTCCCAAGCAGGTAAAGAGGATGCTGTGTTGGATGGACACGTGTTCGAGCTGCTTTGCCCAGGGCATGCCATGGGGAATTGGTCAGTGAGTCAATCAAGGCCCTGGGCTGCACAGGGGGTTTGGGAACAGGTTGAATCCTGCTGAGCTCTATGGAAGAGGCATTTTCTGTCCCTGTAATGTCAGCCTGGATGTACTGCAGAGCACGGATACATCATGGCTCCACTGGCTTTACGGAAAGCTGTTTCTCAGTGTTCTCAGCTGCAAAGCTGCTCAAGACAGGACCTTTGGTAGTGTTTATGTAACACCTCGTGTACAGAAGTCCCAATCCCAGCCCTAAGTGGTCATCCCAAGACCAGGTGCTTCCTGAGGCCTCTGAACCTTTGGAGCTCTTTGCTCTGCAGAGCTGGACCAGAGAAAATGGGTCCATCCCCTTGGCCTGGAATTTTAGGAATGCTTAAAGGAACGAGTTGTAATGTTGCAGTGAACAAGTAGAGATTGAAGGGGGGAAAATGGAGGGGATGGGGGTTTGGGAAAATGTGGGTTGTCACCCACAACACTGGAATAAATCAAGGATCCCCTGACTGCAGGAATAATGTGTCTTCAGTGTTGTCATGCAAGCACAGAGAGGTGTATCCCTCCATATCTGTGACTGTCGTGTTTGCTGATGAGGAGCGTCTGTGTGCCAGCCACTCGGTTCCCAGATGGAGGACAAGCTGTTTGCCTGCTGGAAGGCGAGGGTAAAGAAGACCTTTGCTCTGTCCTGAACCTCCCTGTGGGCTCCACCATTCCTTGTATCCCTGCCTGGCTACTCCATTAGGCCTCCTGTGCCTCCTGGCTGGGCTGTGCAGGGTGTGTTCCTTCCATATGGGTGTTTTTGATGTGAATGATCGAGCCCAGAAATCTGATACATGAAAGTAATATCACGGCTGATTTCCTGGAGCCAGTAAGGACAGGGATTGGAAAAATAACTTGGCATGTTTCAGTGAGGTGCTTCTTGTAGCGTAGCACTAGGCTGGGGAAGGAACAGCAGAAAGTGGAGGGTGATGAGCTGTGACAAGGACACCGCAGCAGGTAGGAGAGGGGTTTTTTAAAGTGTGTGTTTCCATTCTACAAGGTCCTGCTGTAAATTAGGGAGGAATATGCTCTTTCACTGAGTCAAGGCTGAATGAAATTCTCCCTGTTAAGCATCAAAGGCAGGCTGTGCTTCCCTGGCAAGTGCAACTTGCTTTCTAGCCTCAGGAAAAGGAGAAACCCCGGGAAAATGGCCTCATGCTTTGGATGGCTGCAAAGGTCAGATCAAAGAGGAATCCATAAATGTGCCTGCAAAAACTGGAATGAGAGAGAGTCCACCCACCCCAGGGCGCTTTTTCTTTGGTCTCCAGATGGGGAAAGGGGCATGCAGGGGGCTACACTGCTAGAAGGAAGTTAAAGGTACGTAAGGGCGTTTTGTGGTCAGGTCTGGCCAAGGCTGTGTGTTACTAAATTACCTCCAGAACAGGGTAGCCATGTCCCTGCTGCTGATGGAAGTGCTGGCTGACCCATGCTGTCTCCCAAATCTTGGATACCTGCAGAACGAAGCTCCTCGGCACAGGCTGAAGCCACACCAGGAACCATCCTAACAGTCATGGTTCCAATTCCCAGCCAACCCAGAAACTGCCTCCTCCTTCCTTTGGTCCAGTGGGAGGCTGGTTTGTCCCAGCTGATCTGTGTGAGGACAGGGGAATATTCAAGCTCCAAGACTACCTGGACAAGGAAAAGACTGAACTAAAGGAGGGTCTTTGGGACATTTGGTGGTGTCTGGGAGGTGGTGCTGGGGCTCCTGTGGATGCTCATCTTTCTTGCAATGGTGCCAGCCTTTCCTGCTGGGCAGCAGGCTCCTTGGGACCCCAATGCTTAATGTGGGGTGTTGAGGTGAGGTTCCTGTGCTGGAAAACCTCACGTATCACTAGGGCCTGTGGCTGTTTGGCATGTTAATGGGATTGTTTTCCCTTTTCAGCTGTATTCAGATTAGCATCCCAGCTTTAAACCAAACGCTCTGAGGTCAGTCCAAGAAAATAATATTTTTTGCTGAATCTGGGGTTTGCCAGGTCTGCCTGTGCAGCAGGCACAGGCCACAGGTACTCTGGCAGCTGTTTGCTGCCCAGCTGCAGCCACAAGCACAATGTGTGGCAGATCTCCCACCCTCACCTTGTCTGTAAATATTTGTATCCTTCCCTGGTCAATCAACAGCCTGGTATTTGCACAGGGAGAAGGCAACAGATATTTGAAGAATTAATTTTCTGTGCAGCCCGTTCACAGGAGCTGTGTAGGAAGGATTCTTGGGGGGACTGTGGGATAACAAAGCAGAGGGAGCAGCAGTGATTCCTTCTGCTGTGTAATGATGCCAAGGGGCAGGGTCTCAGCAATGTTCCTTTGGGGATTTATGGAGCACTGAGCTTATCACCTGCCTGCAAAACAGGAGGTGCTCTAGGCTTGAAGTACCGGGGTTTGCAGGCAGCTGCAAAGAACAGGGCTCTTGCTAATGACGTGTCTAATCTCTCATCTCCTGGTGCTTTCCTGAGTCAGCCAGTCCCAGTGGTTACAGATTTACAGTTTATTTTTCTAAGCCTCACCATGGGTCTGTGGTAGCCCAGCTGCCCAGGGGCAGGATAAGGTGGGCAGGCAGCCCCTGCCAGCACTCCTGCAGGGTCACGGCCCCTCTGGGATCAGCAGCATTCCCAGTGCTATGGGCAGGTTTCTGCTGCCATGTGGAGCAAAGGAAGGTGGTGGGGCTCTGATTTGAGGCTCAGCAGCCTTAACTTCTTGGGGGCCTCGCTTGGCCGTTCCTGCCTGAATCCCATCCTCCCTTCCACGTGTACAGACTCATCAACATTGCTTTGGATCCACAGTGGGAGGGTTGTCACCCATGTGATTTTCTGCCCAGCCTTGCCCCATCAGTGGCTATGTGGTGGATTGGATCAGGGATCTGTTCCAGCTTGAAACCCTCTTCCCTCCTCATGGATCCTTCATCATCCTCAAAAAACCCAGATGTACCCTGTTCCATCATACCAAAAAAAGTGTCTGATAGTTTTCAAACTCTCATGGTGTCTTCATCCCATTCAGAGACGAAAGAAGGGAGAGGGATGAGGAGACAAGCCAGGCACAGTGAAAATCATTACCCTAATTTCTTCATCTCTAAACTGCTGCAATCACTGTAGAAGATGCACCTTTAGGGCACATCTCCACTGCAGCCCTTGGTTTGTGGGTTGGTGTGTGGACTGCTAATGCCACCCTTGCAGCAGCCTGGAGCATGTCAGGCATCCCAAGCAGGATGGCTGCTCCCGTGGTGAAGCAAAGGGAAGCATCCTTGGGCGTTAATACACTGCTCACCTCTGCTGGGGTCTGCTTGACAAGATGTCATTTCTAGCCTTTTTCCTGGTGCTGTTCAGGAATACCCACCCTCTCCTTGCTCAAACAAAAGAACATTCTTTTGGGAAACATCTGCCAAATGTTTCTCTTTGCAGCTACATAACCTTAACTCCGTCTTCTTGCCTCACTTTTTATCCACAACGCCAGTTTGTGAGGCCAGGAGTAAAACAGAACAGGGAAGCGATGCAGGCTAAAAGTGACCTGGTGAAATGGATGGTGTAGGTGTCACACCACTTGAGAGATTGTGGCCATGGTCAGAGACATCAGGTGGACTTCCCAAGAACTGCTGTAGGGTTTTGGGTACAGGCATATTTTGCCTGAAAATCTGCAAACCTGGTATCAGAGAAGGGTTTTGAGAAATATGCAGCTGTCTCTATTTGCCTGTCAGCTTTTGAAGGTAATGACAGCATATCTCAGGGCAAGGAAGCCCCAAACCCTTAATTACACCCAGAACTGGCCAAAATGAGTGTGAATGATGCACCAGATGGAATCTGACATTGTTCCATTTTCTGATTGTCTTGCTGGGAAGATGTTTGCCCTGGTTAGAGGGGTGTAACACTGTCCAGTAGAGAGTCAGAAACTCTCTCTTGTGACCTAGTGAAGGAGAAGGCAGCAGCAGGAGTTGGCTTACAGAGGCAAGGAGGCAGCTGGTGTTTTTACTGGTACGTCTCTGTCTCCTCCCCTTGCATGTTTTCACACAGTGTATTCCCACTTCCCCAGGAAGTGCTCATTCTTTTGAGTGTAGCAGCAGTTTTATTAATGGCTTTTCTGGGTTGAAAGGAGGGATACTGCTCTTTCAGAAATGGCTTGTCATCTTTTTTTGCTCAGTGCAGAACAGCTGGTGGCCCCGTCTTGGCAAGTCCAGCCGTGCTCTGCCCATGCTTTTTGCCTGTCTCAGGGCACTGGGAGGAAAACTTTTTAGGATTTTTTTTCTTTTAGTTCTCCCCATTTGTCACCTTCTTGGTGGGTTCATCTTGGGATGACCCGGGTGAGGAACTGGCTCTTCTCCTTTGCCTGAGCGTCAGCCTGGCCTGTGGGAGAAAGGTCAGGTCTGCATGTCCCGCTAAGTGAGGCAAGGCCAGCCCATCTCCAGCCTGGGTTCCCATGTGGCTTGGTTTGTAGCCCAGTGAAGCCCAGCAGTGCTCTCCCAGTCACAGCTGGGAGGTGGCTGGCAGTGGTGGCACGCAGCAGGCTGCTATGGGGAGTGGCACACGTGTGAGAGCCACAGGGTCACAACCACCCCACACCAGGGCAATAAAACCCACTTGCAAGGAGGGCTGCAGCTTTCAGGTAATTTAAGGAGTGGGTAATTAGGGCCACAGCAGCACAGTGGGGGGTGGCTCAGGGCAATTCCTGCCTGCTGGAACATGGCGCAGCTAGGCCACATCTCTGCCTCTGCCAGAGGCTGGTCTCCAGCCTCTCTTTAATTAGAACCTAAGGAAGTGTGGAAATCCCTGGGAAGAGCTGGAAGTACTGTTGCTGTTCCCTAGCAGGTTTTCCTCTTCCAGAGGAGATTCCAGAATATGCTGGAGGTCACCTTTCCTCCTCTTGTTCTCCTTGGCTGCTCTGCACCCATCTTTGAAAAATGGTGGCGACTGGGGAGGTGCAAATCTTTGGGTACTTGCACCTCACGTCAGTGGTTCAGTGTTTATGGGGCACCTGTTTTACTCCTGAAAGGGAAAGCGCTGGGAAAGCCCCTTCCCTCAGCACACCCCACTTCAGTGTCCCTTCAGAGGAGAGGTCCTGGCCTTGGGCTGATGAAGCTGTTAAGGGAAACAGACTATTCTTGTCCTTTTGGCCACCTGCAGAAACCATCACTACTGCAGAAGTCTGATCAGCTTAGAAACGTTTTGCACAGCTGCCGTCCTGCCATCTTGGGTATCTCTAACCTTGTAGGTACTTTTTCCTGCAGTTTTTCTTACAGTTTTAAGTTTCTTAGGCTCTTCTGGAAGAACGTTGGAGGAGCTGAAATTTGTTCATCTGTGTGGTCCTCCCATAACCATATTCCAAGGCTCTGTCCTCCAGAATGAAGGGAGGGCAGCAGTGCTGTTTTCTCACATGGTGAATCCTGTGCCACCTCCTGTCCTTTGCCACGCTCCTTCCCTGAGCCGCAGGCTGTGGTTTCAAGGCTCCTGGGAGCCACATCAGAAAATATCCCAGCCCTGTGACGCAAGGCACTAATGACCAATGCAAACTCACTTTTCTGGTTCAGATTTGTTAAATATTTCTGTCTGACTGGAAGGCCCTGTGCCACATCAGGAGCTGCCTGTCTCCACGTCCCACTGACTGCATGTTGGACCATGGACTGCCTGTTTTCCTGCACAGAGACAACATAAACTCCATCAACCATGTCTAATTGGGTAGAAATTAGATGTTCTGCTCATGCAAAACTGAGATGAAATGTATGCTGTTGAGTGCTCTGGTGCACAGATGCTGTGTTCCTGATGCTGGACATTCAGCCCCAGCACTCGGATGCTCTCCCTGTGTCTTGGCACAGCCTGCTGGGATGGGAGGCTGGTTGTGATCGTGTCTCACAGCAGGCAGCGCTGCTCCATCCCTGGGTCTTCCCCACTGCTGGGAGTGCAGGTGCAGCTGCTGATGTGGCACAGCTGAGATGTGAGAATTCTTTAAGTCCCTACAGCTTGCAGCATCTGAAACCAATTGTTTCTTTCACTGTAAAACTGTTACAACATAATTTCGCTTTGCAGCCTTTCAAACAGGCACATCTGTCAGACTTTCATGCTGTCAGTGCTTTGTCATGTGGGATTTTCTATTTATTAAGAGCAGGGCTTTTACCAAACAAGCATCTCCATCACCTTCTTGGTTTATAAAGTACATCTCAGGGTCAGCTTACCTGAAGTCATCTGGGGGAATGCTTTTACTTAAGGCTGGTGTACAAACCCCCCAGAATCTATGATTATAGAATGTGGCCAGCTTTTGCCACTCTTCAGGCCCTGACAGAGAGATGTGATCTGCTTCGTTTTCACCCTTAATTTTGCTTGTATGGATAACTTAACATCCACTTGAACACTAGGAAAAAAATTATATAGGACACCTTCTGTGTATGCATAAAATCAGAGCCCCACAACTGGTGCTCTGCCCTTCCCTGTGCTCTCCAGCCCAGGGATTTGGCACGGCACACCATCCCATGGGAGCGTGAGGAGGAGAAGAGGCTGAGGGAATCTCTTAGTAATGCTATGGTCATCAGAAAGTCGGTCCCTGCAGCCAAACTTACACTCAGGAGCTCGTTGCCAGCCGTGTGGGCAGGCTTAAAGCCTGGGTCATGTGGCGTGGATGCAAATTTAGTGCTCTTGAAAACCGAGCTAAGCCTGAGGGCTCTGCAGTAAGCCCGCGGAGAGCAGCTGTTGTGGCAGCGGATAAACGAGTGGGAAGGGAAAAACACTCTTTCCTTGTTTCAGAGAGAGAAGAATCTCTCTTGCCTGGAGCCCTGCTGTGCAAGGAGCTGCGGGGCTGCATGTCAGGCTGTGGTTTGCATGGCAGGATCAGGATGGGGACAACTGTCTTGGCTATAGACCTGAAAGGATGGAAAACCCCACACCTTTGTGTCCCAGGGTCCCTCAGATATGTGCCAGGCTTTCAGACCAGGAGGCAAAGTGATAGCCAGAGGCTCCAGTGCCATCAGAGCAGCGGCTGAGGACTGCTAGGATGTGGGAAGAGTTAAGCAGTCTGGACATGAGGAATGAGCTGTGGTGTTCCTTCTGTGATTTAAAGAGGGAAAAATGCGCCCTCCCTCTCAGATGCTTCCTTCTGTCCAAAAAAGGCTAAATAGGCTCAGTGAAAAACCAGCAGAGGCATTCCTCATATTCTCTGGAGTAACTGGATGTAAAAGCCTGGATTTAAAGGGGTAGCTTGCAGCAGATTAAATGCAACTCTGAAAGGAATTTACCTTCTGCAGGGAAGCTGGCTGTGCTTTCCACAGGGAAGGATGAGCTGGGTGCTAGCGAGAGAAAGACAAGTCTGTGTACGAGATGGATCTTAACAGACACAGATGATTCATAAAACACCACGGATTGTTAAACACAGGTGGCCAGTTTGTCTTCTTTATTTTATTAGGGACAGCTTACATGCACCGTAATAACCCCAGGACTCAACTGGGCTCAGCAGCTACCAAGAACCCAGGTTAATGGAAATAATCCTGATCCAAACCCTGTTCATGTCAATGGGGGACTCTCTCTCCTGACTTTCAGCATGCTTTGGAGCATGACCAAAGTAGTTTATGAGCTCTTTCAATATATTCTGTCATCCTTGTGCAGCCAAACAGACTGTGCTGTCCTCTCTGGGCCAGGACTGCAGGCACTTACTGCACTCTTTGCTGGTGGCTGTCGGCCTGTTGCGAAAACTCGTGTGAGGGCTGGTTTGCAAAATTACCTCCATGCAGAAATGAGGCACAGAGGCAATCTGGGGCCTGAAGGAGGGGCAGAGGTGCGAGAACAATCTTTAAAAGTGAAAGGAAAATTAAGGTAAGTAGGAGGAAGGGAGGCTGAAGATGATTACCAATGTCAGTGTGATGGGGAAGGGAAGGATCTCTGGCACACAGACACTGTGGTCCTTCCTTCCCATCTCCAGCCAGCAGGAGATGAGAGCAGCACGGGGCACAACTTCATGGTGGGTGGATCACTGCCTCCCAACTGGACCAGAGCTGATAGAGGTCCACCCCACCCTGCTCACTGCCCAAAAGCAGGATTTCAAGGAGGATTTCCTTGTCCTAGGGGATGAGCAGGAAGGTTTCTGTAGGCCAAGGAACCTCATCAGGCAGCACATACCAGCTGGAAAGGCGTAGAGTGAGGTCTACCACACATCAGGCTTTGCTACTGAAAAGACACTGAACACTTGCCCCATCAGACTCCGCACCGCTGTGGGGGGCTCGTGGCTTCTTTTCAGATCCCAGTCCTGTTTGAGGTGGAGTTTCCCGCTCCCAGGAGAGTGGTTAGCCAGAGCATCCCTAGTGAGCATGGTTGAGACTATGTGAAAAGTGAAGATTGGGGGATAAAGCGTGGGAAGAAGGAAAACAACTGATACGGGGGGTGGAGGAGGGGATCCAGCAAAATGTTTCAGTCGCTTTGGGTGGCAGTTTCTTATCTCCCTTGGGCAGAATTTCTGGGACTTTCTGCCACTTTCTGGGTGAGTGAGATGCAGAAGACCAAGTTTCTTCATCCCTGAAGTTGAGGCTGCCTTTGCTTGGACATTTGTATCTGGGGAAGAGCTTCAGGAAAGTATCCTGAAGAGACACCAGGGAGGCAGGGGGATGGAGCAGTGTCACTCCTGAGCTGATAGCTGCCTCTATAGGGTAAGGATTAAGCTCTTCACCTCAGTGCCTTCTGCAAATGCCAAGCCTGGGCAGCTCCTTCTCTTGCAGTGCCTGGACAGAAATTTTGCAGTTTCTCCAGATCAAACCTGTGCCTGTTGGTGGCTCTTACCCTGCAAAATTCGGTCACTTGTGTGGGAACCAAGCTGCAGGTCCTTCCCCACCACCTGCTGGCAAAGCACAGCTTTTAGGGTGGTGTGACAGGGCAGGGGCTTCTTGCTGAGGGGTCCTACTGGAGCACCTCCCAAGGGTCACAGTCCCCTGGTCCCTTTGCAGGTGCCTTGGGAGCGCTGTGTGTCCCGGCTGCTGCACGCTCACTGATTGCTCCTGACATCCCGACGAGGACTCTGTGCAGGGCTGTCAGGAGCAGTTACTGGTGCTTGGCAGTGCTCCCACGCCGGTGCTGGATCAAGGCCGCGGGTCAGGCCCTCGCAAGGGGCTCAGCCAGGAGAGGACTTTCTGCACATCAGTGCCTGGAGGTTCCCTGAGCAGGCTCCGATCTGATTCCTGTGTTTATTGTGTGCCTGGAATGGAATACGTATTCAAGCTCTTTTCTGAGGAAAGGTGTTAAAAGTTACTGCCATGAGCAGCAGGGTTGGCTTCACTTTTTATGGCTGGGGAAAGGAAACAATTGCCACCAAAATCAGGCAAAACTTTTAATGTAAACTTGATGGCCAAGTGCTCACCTGCAGCAAGCTGGAACCAGCTGAGAAACCACCCTCTGTCCCTCTATCTCTCTCTTCCCTACCAAGTGTCAGGCTCTAAGTAGCACAGACCACCCCACAAAATCTCACACATCTCCTGCTGGGTGAAGCACTGCCTAGAGGTGGGAATACCCACATGGATTTTCTGTGGAGCACAGCCAGCCCCAACAAGGTTATGAAGTTAAACAGGAGTGTGTTTAAAGGGAGGGAGAGGATACGGTTTGCCTGGGCTTTTCCTTGAAAGGAAATGCCCTTTGAGAGGAGGCCTGGGAGAGGTGGATGCCAGGGCTCAGGGAGCAGCATGCAGTGACTTCCAGAAGCTGCACAGGGGGAAAGACTACAGTGAGGTTAATTTGGACCTCTGGCAAATTGAGGGTGGCAAGCAGTGACTCAGCTGGTTGTTCTGCTCTTGACTGTCGGCAACACTTTGCAGTGCTGTTGAAGGAGCTCATTGAATGGCAAATCCCGCTTTGCTCCACCCGAAATGATCCAGCTTGGATTCGCCAGATGTGTTTCAGGGGAGACCGTTCCTGGCTGGCTGCGATGGAGGGGCTAAGGGATCTTCAGGCAGACTTGCTGGCACGGCTGCAGCTCGAGATTGCCAGCCAGGGCCAGCATCCCCAGGGCTCTGAGCAGAGAGTGGAGCTGGGGGCTGGGAAGGGGCGGCTGAGCCAAGAACTGCTGGGAGTCCTGGATGGTCCAGCGGCTGCGCAGCCCTCCCTCCCCACTGTGCCTCGGTGCTCCAGTGCATTGTGGGCTGCGTGGGCAGAGCATCCTCCTGGGAGGAGGGAATTGCTGACCACTGGGAAGCAAAGGGAAGCCTGGTCTAAAATAGCTTTGCTGGTGAGTCCTATTCCAGCCCGTGTCCCAGCAACATCAGTTAAAAATCAGTTAATTCAGTTATGAATACAAGAAAGGTGTGTGTGTGTGTGTGTGTGTGTGTGTGAAGGCTGATCCACCTCTTGTGACCAGGGAGGTCAACACTAAAATCTGTGATCCCTGTAAGAAGAACAGGACCTGTGCTTGAGTCCAGGCAGGATCATGGCACCAGACAAACCCCCACTTCTTTGTCAGAGGACACCCACAATACCTATGGGTTCAGAAGTGGTGTGGATTTGGGTGCAGTGCAGGCCAGAGTGTGGGAAGCCTTCGTCAGCTCGTGCAGCACTGATACCAGTTTATAAACTGGCCCTTGGTGCTTGCCTTGCCTTTAGATTTTCAGAAGGACATCGGGGTGATGTTGACAGAAGCTCTCCTGTCTTAAATAACATTTAAAGAGAGAGAAAAAGCAGAATCAGGCAGACAAAACATAAATGGAGAGGATGAATCTCCTGCCTGGCATCGAGTGTCTCTTTTTGCTCTGCTGAAGTTACTTTCTCTCAACTTGCAGACTTCTAAGCTGCTTGGCTTGTCTCCCCCCTCACCTCCTGCTCTCAATTCTTTGATCTGAAAAGGCAGTTACTCAGTGAAACCAGGCAGTTGGGACTTTCTTGGGAGTGAGACTCAGCCTTTGCACCAGCGAGTGCCCAAGGCTCCCAGCTGCTGAACTTGCACAGCTGGGCACAGGTGAGGTGCTCAAGGAGTTTATTTTTTTCTCTCCGAGTCTCTTATTTCCCTCAATTTAAATTGGCTGCTGCTGTTTCCTGTAGTTTCTAACTGGTGTTAAGGGAGTGTGTACCTGGATTGCAGGCATGGGAGGGTAAAGGAGTCGGGAGTGCATTTCTCCAACCCACCTCATATTCCTGGCCCTGAGCAGGACTCTTTTCCCAGCTTTGTCCTGCCTTTTATTTATTTTTTCATGTTTCTATGGCTTAACACACAGCAGACTGAAATCACAGTGTGTATCTCTGGCTCTGCTTCCTGTCTGCTCATGATAGGCATCGAAACTCTACAGAGCTCTCCATCCATGCTCAGGGAACCAGACTTTACTTTCTGGGTGAGCTAAAGAGTCAGCACCTCAGTTCCTTGGGCACCAGTAAAATCCCTGACCTGTGAGCTTTCCTGCCAGAGTGTCATAAAAATCACAGAATCATGAAAGTGCTTTAAAAACTTGAAAGAGTGCTGAGATCCACCTTTTAACAATTTTTTTCTCTGCAAGCACAAGACTGTGTGTCTCTTGTACTTGTGCTGCTTTAGACAGCAGCAGAGATTTTTTGCAATCCTGGCTCTGGTCTTTGAGGAAGAAGTCCACACCACAAGAGCCATGGGTCTTGCAAGCTGGAGAATCTCTCCAACTTTCCCTCTCTTGCCTTGTAAAAGGACACAGGTAGAAACCTTCACTTCTTTCCTTGTGTCAAAAAGAGCACTGAGGGCGATTTTTGGTGGAAAACACAAACGCAAGGAAGATTTCACGTGACCTCTTCCCCACGGATGACCCCCCCATCCATGTGGCCACCCCTTTTCCTGGGTCTTTTCCATAACATTCCCTATTTGCATCTCTGGAAGGAAGCAGTATTTTGAGGCACAGGCTCTGGCTGTTGCAGCAGTGAGCGGGGCAGGTTTGCTGCTCTCGGCCACCAGCCCTGGCCCTCTCTGCAGTGCTGGGCTGGCAGCACCATGGCAGGGCGATGACTCAGTGCCTGGCAGAGGCAGGGAGGGGAGGCAGCAGCCCCCAACCTGTGGCTGAACAGGCTCAGCTTTGTGCTGGACATCTTAAAAGGAGCTTTATGACTCCTCTCAGCACAGCACGAGCCCCAGCTCCTGCACAGGCCCTTCTTTGTGGGTGGTGACGTGGCCCCGGCGTGGAGGCAAAGCCAGGCAGGAGGTGGGGAGCAGCTCTGCTGGCGGGGTCCCTCGAAAGGACTGGGACTGGGAGAGGGTAAGAGCCAGGAGAGGGAAGCAAGACCCCAGGGCACTTAATTCTGACAGCTCCAGAGGGGAGGTAGGTGCCCGAAGGATGTGCCAGGGATCTGACTCAGCCCCGAGTTGATGGTGGTCCCTGGATGTCACTTAGAGTCACCAAAAGCATAGTTGGCTGCTGAAGACTGCAAGTCTTGCAAGTTGGTGTCAGAGGTCCCAGGAAAGATGGGGGAATACTTAGGAAGGCACACCTTGTGTACTGCAATTCCACGTAAATATGTAAAATCTCGACTCCGTGAGGTTTTGATTCACGCTTCCTCCGCTTGGTTTCATGTTAAAAAAACCCCACCAAACCCTCTGCAGCTGCCTCCTCTCTCGGTTGCAGGGACAACTGTATGAGCAATTGCTTTTACAATTTACCTCTCAAAATACCAATTTTCATTTTGCATGAGCTAAATGGTTTCTCACCCTTTTTTCACACTTTTACATCAGTGGGTAACGGGAGCAGGGGATGTTCTCGGCTCTCTGCTGCTGCCTCTGCCCGGGTGACAGGGTGCACATGTTCATGCAAGGCGTGTTGCTGGGAAACCCAGTGGCCAGAGTCCCCCTTGCTGCCTTCCCCTGGCCCTGAGCACGTTAATCCCTGCCTCAGCCTCGGCAGACAGACATCTGCTGCTGTTTTTCCAGACGGTGCTGTGCCGGGGTGATAAAACACGGAGACAGCTTCTACAGCTAAGCAGCCTCTTAAGGCCACCTAAGCCCACCACCAGAGTGGGGCTACAGAGGGAAAGGCTGAGACCCACCTTGCACAGTGCCAGAGGGTCTCCAAGAGGGGAGTTACTCCACATTTCTGCTGGTGGACTCCTCTCCTTCCCCAAGGGTTATGCTGCACCATGTCAGGGTGATTCCCACCTGCTGGTGGGGTTTATTGCACAGTAGGGCTGGGAAATGTCCCTTCTGCAGCTGTTGTCCAATTTTGCTCGAATTCCACTAAGCTACAGAAGAACTCCCAGGCAAGGAGCGAAAATGCAAGAATGTTAAAACACTGTTTGCAGCCGAGCCACTGCCCTTGATGCACGACGCCAGTTTCAGTGCTCCATCACATCTGTGGTGTCACCTCAGTAACTGCAGGGAATTCCCACGGCACAGGTCCCAGAGGGATACAAGATGAACCTGGCCTAAATGTGTAGAAACAGCTGAGACTGAATAATTTGTCTTCTAGGTATGCCAGTGACCCTGCAGACGGGGCTGCCAGGTGCTATGACAATACTTGTGTGGCAACAGCAATGCTTACAGCAGCCATGCCGAGGTCTGCTGGTGCTGAGCTGGTGCCCAGGTGGCTGTGGGAAGTGCTGGCGATCTGCAAGCTGGGATACTCCTGCCCACAAACCCAGCCCTTGAGCCAGGTTTCACATCCTCCTCGTGCCCTGCAGCTGGGCGCATCAAGCTTTGCTTGGACCACGCAGCACAGGCAGGTTGTTACACAGGAAACACGGGGAAACCCGGGAATTCCTTCTGCCTGAGGTTCGTTAGTCCTGATATTTTTGGACTGGACAGGGCCCATAAGTGAAAGGTTTGCCCCAAACCCAGATGGGAGGCACCAGCCCCAGAGTGCTTGAGGCTGGCAGGTTGGGATCACACCCATTTTTCAGCCTGGAAATCCTGGTGCTGGGCTGCCCATTGGCATTTTTGAGAAGCTTTCAAGAAAAATAGTTATTATACACGGGCCATTATATACATGCCCATAAATCCATGCAGCTGTATGGCTCGGAGAAGCTGGATCACCTGAAACTGCTGCAGAAGAGCAGGATGCTTTTTTAAATGGCCCCTCCATCACAGATTACAAGCTAACACCAAAAGTGAAAAAAGATACGAGAGAACACGCCTCTTCAGAGTGTGAAATAGCTCCTTGCAGACATATGGGGATGCTAAAGCCAGGCAACAGGTGAATTAACACAACTACTAGCCACTTTTTTTATTTCTTGAAAGTTGCAAGGTGTATTTTTAGCACCAGGGTTTTAGGTGGTTTAGGTCTGAAACCACCTCAAAGGCTGAAAGTCAAGCCTGCTTTACTGAGCCCCACGGCTGTGCTTGGGCAGCCAGGCATTAAGAAAGAAAAAGCCACGTAGGTGGAGAATTCAAACGCAACCTGGTGCAAACCTGGTTTGCTGGGAAGGTGAGGCAGGGCCAGGGGAAAAAATGGTCCAAGGGGCATTTTGTTGCTCTTGCACCTCAGTGCTGAGGAGGGTTTGGGGGGATTTAGTGAGAATAAATGGCCAGCTCCTGCAGCAAGGGGTATTACAGCTCACCAGGGCACTGGGGCTTGTTGCTGTCTGAGGTACAGATAGCAGTTAAACTAATCCTGTAGAAATGCTCTAACATCCTCTTAATTCCTTTTAAACTGCACTTTCCTCAGGATAGCTGCAGCAGAGCCCTGAGTTTGTGCTGCGGTTGGATGAGCTGTGCTGAGGTGCTGGGTGGGAGCTGGAAGAAGCTGGTGGGTCACATTCTCTCCACACTGCGACAGGGCAGTAAATTTGGCTTGTGGGATGGCCAGGCTTATTTTTCTGTATGAAAATTTACAAGGAACAGGGAGTAAAGCAACCCTAAAACTTCCCTCTCCTAGCTTTGCACAAAACTCTGAGCAGAGCAAGCAGTCGCTTGAGGCACATTCACACTTGGGTTCACCCAAGTTTTCAGTCAGGAAACAAGATATAAACTCCATCCCACCAAGTCTCTTCTTTCAGGAAAATGCCTTCTCCTTCTTCTTCATGTCATGAAGGAGGTTTCCCTCACGTGAGAACACTGTGACATGCAATTTGTAGGCCTCCCACAACAAAATTTAGAGGGGTAGAATATTTCCTCCATTTTGCAGGTCCTGAGGGAGCAAAAGGCCTACACGCAAAGTGATGGTATTCCTGCATCAGGATCCAAGGCTGCTGGCTGTCCTTGGAGTCAGGCTGAAAGAAATCCCACAGGGATTGGAAGGAGACAAGGGAGGGAAGAGGCAAAGCAAACTTGGAGAGAGACAGAGAGCTGGATACAAGGAGACACTGAGATACTGAGCATGTCAAAATCATGTTTCCTGGCATCTTGTACAAACCTCCACAACTTTACAGGGACAAAATCCATGATTTTCAGCAACAGTAGCTCAAGTACAACCCTGAGACTGCTCTGGACCCTCATGCATTCTGAGGGCAAAGTCACACGTGCACCAGCATCGCAGGTTCATCGAAGCAGGGCTGATGTATTTTTCCCCTCAATGCCCTTCAGATACATTCAGGAGCTGGGTTGTGGCTGGTCAGGCTCGGACGCAGGGTTGGAAAGAAGGTGGCCAGGTGGGTTTCTGGTGCCCAGAGTGGGTGAGACATGGGTCAGATGATCCCAGGAGAAGGCGAGCTGAGAAGGGAAAGGTCACCTAGAGAAGCCCAGGAGGAACGTGGCTCCTCCACCTACAGAGCAGAGAGATAAAAGCAGTATTTGTGGACACTTTGTCTCCTGCTAATTCGTGTTGCTGATTCCTGCCCGCTGAGCCCAGCCAGGCCTTCTGGGGGGGAAGTCTAAACATTAACAAAGCGAGCGGTGTGCACACAGCGGGCAGCTCAAACACAGTGTGCGTGGTTTGCTGGAGGGCATTCACGCTCAGCCATGGCACAGGGGGGTTCCTCTCCGATGCCGGACGTGCACTGGTCAAGGCTGCGTTGTGTCAACTCATCAAATATTTGTTTGCATCTGTGACCTTCAGAATTTCCCATCATGAGCATGATTTTGGCTGCAGGTTTGCTGGAAGCCACTTGGGCTTCCAGTATGGGCCAAGAGCAGGGCAGGATGGAAGAGCTCCTTACTCGCCCCTCTCCTGGGGGCAAGGCTTTTACCAGAACTCTTTCTTTTCAGGTTTATCCCTGCTGGGGACACCCTCTTTCTCCAAACAAGCAGAGCCTGGACTCTCCTTACTGAAGCATTGTGGTGGCCAAAGTCATCTTTGCCATTCCAGTGCAAGAAAAGCATGAATGTCTTGATGCTTTAAAGCATCATAAAGATGTGACATCTTGTTTGCCCCTGAGGGAGAATTTGGGATGAGTGCAGTGGAGCTATTACAGAAAAGGTCCCTCTTTCTGAAAGGTGGCTACCCTTCAGACAGATTTCTGTGCTTTTAGAAGGGGAGTTGGAGACTTTCACCTCAGGGATGTGGCCCCACTCTGCACGGGTTGTGTTGAGGTACAGGACAGGCTTTTCTCAGCAGTGGCTTCTCTTGGGGGCTGATTCTCAGTGGGAGTGCGTCTGTTCCTTTTTGAGTTTACCAAGTGCAACCTGCAATTCTTGTTAATTATGGCAATACTCCCAGCTGCTTATGGCTATTTGGGCAGCACCATTTCTGTGCTTTTTACTGACTAAATACTGCATTGCTGACTAGACTATTTCCTGATAATATTTTTTGTCTGTTTCTGAGGAAGCCTCCCCTTATCCTAGACCTCTCATCTCTCTAGCTCAGGATTCCCTTCCCCAGCCTGACGAGCTCTTGCTCCTGAGCAGGGTGCCACAGCTCTTCTGCAGGCTGGCCTTGCTGATTTGGTAACCTGCTTGCTCACAGGCTTATCTGAACTTGGTCCTGGCTTTCTTGGCCACTCTGGGTGTGCATGTTCCTTCGAGGTAGAGAAAGGGAATGAGCTGGGCAGCTGCTGATGGCTGCAGCTACCAGCAGTTGTTCTTGTGTCAGCTCCTGTTTCCTCTTTCCAGAAAGGCAAATTGCTATCGCTGAGCTGTCAGTGATATGGACAGAGGCCAGGATTTGGGCTGGCTTTGTGATTATGTGAAGGCTTTTGCTTTATGTGCCAGTTGGGAATTACTGTGATGGTCAAGGCTTTTGGCGGTGCTGGCAAGAATTCACCTGGTTTTATGCTCTGCTGTTGAGGTGCTTCTTCCATACAAATACCTTTCCCAACCCCAGAGGGTGCATCTTTTCCCCAGGATTTATTTTTAATAGAGGAACTTGTTGGAGAAAGGGGCAGCAGTGCTCTGCAGTGTTTTCTGCATGAACAGCTGTGTTCAGGCTGGACATGAATGAGGAGATCCTGCAATAGGATCTTTGGATGTGACTGGTTTCAGACAATGGCTTAAATAAAGTAACTTAACACAGCAGTGTGAAGTCCACAGATGACTAATTCTCTGCATTTGAAAATCCAGCTTCTTCTTCTTCTCCTGCTCCCCTTCTTAAGCTCTGTGCTGCAGCTTGACCTCAGTCAGTCCCTCCCTCTTGTGTACTCTGGGTGGCCACTGATATTTTTTTTTAAACCCTGAACAGTACCTGCTTGATGGACTGTAAGCTCTGCCTTTCAAAATACTTCTGTGCCCACCAAAAATCTCTTTCCATGCGCAGGAAACGCAAATGAAATGGAGCACCAGGGAGCAGCCATAACCAGTCTTTTATTGCCAACTCCTCTTGGCTAGCTGGTGAGGAGGAAAGGATGTTTCCCTCAGACCCTTTTTACATCCCTGTCTTGATTTTTCCAGTAAGAAACTGTGAGCACATGAGTTCAGCAGAGCCCCAGGGAACAGGAATCTCCATAGGGACATATTAAGGACAATAATAACCCAGTATTATTAATGACAATCAGAACAGGCAACACATGATTTAACCCACAAGGCAATTCTGTAAAGGAATTACTCTTAGGTGTGGAGCTGCCCAAGGATGGGGGGAAAGCATTATTTTGTGCAGAGAAAAAAACCTCCTGACACTTCAAAATCCTATGGGAAAGAGGAAATAACTGCAAGAAAATAGAGCAGACCAGGCCTTCCTCGGTGATCTGGTGGATGAGCAGAAGCACATCAGCTTACAGAGAGGCAGAGATGTAGCTGCAGGTGGTCTGGGCCAAGGATTTTTAGCACCTACTGGTGTGGCTCCCTGAGATGCTGCAAGCAGCTGGAAACCTTTGTGTTTCCAGCAGGAATGTGCTTACACAGCAAGAGAGGCCAGGGCTCCACCATGGCATCATCAATGCTGAACATCAGTAAATGTGAGCTGCCTCTGGGGGTGGTTACATTAGAAATTATGAGCCTGGAAAGCTGGAGGAGATGCTACGCTCAGCTCTTCTGGCAAGGAATTATAGTAATCTCCTTCAGGGATGGGGCCCTTTGGTCTTGGCCTTCAGAGAAGTTGTGGCAGGCACGTGGTCTGAGCCACTGCTGAGGTGGGAGGCAAACAGCAGCCTTACTGACACCCATGTGTGCTGCTGGAGAGCTGTCTTTGGCCAGGGAATACTGAAACAAGGCAGACCTGGCCAGAGCAGTAAGATCTGACCTGCTGCCTCTGATTTGGTGAGGAGTGAACTGCGGTGGGGGAAAAACTGTGGGAAGGAGGCAGGTGAGTTTGCAGCGGGGCTTGCCCCTCAGAAGAGCTGTAACTCACATCCTCTTCACGTCAGCAGCCAGCAGTGGCCACCCCCAGCCAGCGCAGAGCATCTGCTGGGGCTTTCCCTGCTGCCAGCCAAGGGATGCTTTCTTCCCATGATGGGCAAATATGAGCAAGCAGGGCCAGACTGGCTCTGCTAAGAGGTGAAAGCGTAATGGGTGGGAAGCACGTGGGTTGCAAACCACTGCCTGCCTCATTCACTGGGGACCTGATCTCCAGGGAGTCAATCGTAGTCATGGAAAACCTGAGGCAGCTCTACCTTGAAGAAGGATTAATTTTTTTCCTGGCCATGGGTCTTGTGGTAGCCAAGCTGTGCTATGCTGGATGCCCTCACAACGCAGCTGCCTCTCTGGATGGAAGGGAAGGCTTTGTAGGAGCTCTTATTCAGAGTCCTTTCCCCAAAAAACTCTATCACTCTTTATAAAGATCTGTTTGAAAGGGCTCAGTGGGTTAAAATGTTAAAAGAGAGGGAATGCTCAGCAGATGCAGCTCTTGCTTTAGTTTTAATCACCTTAAGAAACCCTACTAAAAAAAAAAGGAGTTGTTTCCAGAAAAAGTTTTCCAAAGTCTCAACTTGATTTCCTTTCCAGTGTCATGAAAGCTGCTCATTGATAAAGATTGTAATTAAAAAAAACAGCAGTCTTATCTTTTCTCCAATGAATTTTAATGCTATAAATCCAGAGGAGGAAGGGGACCCTTAAAAAACAAATGTCTGTATTTTCTCATACAAACATACTGTTCTCAGGAAGACACTTTCTTCTTTGACAAGGGTCTTTCTGTTGGAAAACCATTGCTTAGCTTTGCCCTGACAGCCCAGGGACAGTAAAACTTGTCAGCATGGAGAAACGGAGTGGCCAGGCTGGAGCTGGATAACATTGGTATTAAGAGGGCAATTGTTCTTCTAACTCGGCAGTGCCAAGCAATCCCCTGCCATGCTCCTGATCTCCCTTCAGAGCTCCAAGGCAGCTGCTGGCTTGTGGCACATTTCTTTTCCTAGATGTCACCTTGGGGTTTTCTTCCCCCCGCCTCCCTGGATTACTAGGATGCTTGAACTCATTTCTGACTGTGGTATTGCAGATGTGGATGGGCTGGGCTGCATTTTTAGGATCTGATTCAAAGCCCACTGAAGGCAGGAACAATTTGCTGTTGATGTCAGTGGTCTCTGGAGCAGGCACTGTGTAACTGCTAATTTTTATTCCAGGCAACTGCAGTTAAAAGGAGTGAAGTAAAAACCCCAACATTTTATTTTAAAAGTAAAGTGCTCAGCCAGGTCCACTGGCTGCAGAGCAGCCAAAACAAGGATCCTACTTAAGCCAGGGTTTTGCACCCTGGTGCAAAGTGTGCCTTCTTCAACCTGGCAACCGTCTGGCTGCTCCTGTCATGTATCCTCTCCATGCTGTGGGATGCTGGTCCCCACTGCGTGACCCATGGATCCCACACCCTGGTTTTTAGCACTGCGAGGTTACGTGGAAATGTTCTGCTTTTGGGGTTGCTCAGGGCTTTTTCCTGCCTTTGGAAATCCTTAAATACCCTTGTAACTACAGGAAGCTCAAGGAGAAACAGCAAATGCTCATCTGGTGACAAAGTCACAGACACTAGAGAGCTGCCAGGGGAGCAGTTTGTGAGTAAAACATGTAGGTGTAGGTACAGACATGCGTACAAATTCCCACTGTGGGGGCCAAGCTGCAAGGGAGGAGCTGCCAGGGAAGGCGTGTGAGATTTGGCTGGCTGTTTAATTGGGAAGAATTACAGACTCATTGGGACCGGACCTCTTATTTGACTTTCCTTGGGCTTCACCTAAAAGCTAACAGGATTTTCTTTTCCACCGACTTCCGTGGGCTTTGGATCAGGATCTTTGTGCCTGCAGGGTTATCTCGGTTTCCTGGAACTCTTTCACTGTTTGAATTTGCTAAGTATATTTACTGCCAGGCTGCTTTCTTCTTTAACTCCCGCTGGCTGATTGCAAAAACTTTTTGTTCCCGGCAGCCGCTGGTACAGGAGCGGCATCGCTCTCTCAAAATTGGCTGTGCACGTCCCTGGGCGTCCCCTTCTCCAGCTGGCCCCACGTAAATCCTAAAACTTCACAAGATCCACTATGGACCTGCCCCTTGCAAACTATTTGGTGCACTTAGAGAAGGTTTAGGAGCATCAGGCAGCATTATTAATATTTTTCCTTTCTTTTTGAGCCTTTCACAAAGGCATGGGCTCCCTGGGACAGATGTTTGTTCTGAGATTATTCCCTGTTTATTAGGTCACATACATACAACAAATGTAGCCTCACCAATACACTCAGTGAATAAATAAGCATGGGTGAATCAAGTGTTCTGGTTGGCTATTATTAAATGAGGGAAATTTTCTAGCGAAAGCCCTGGCTGTACGTGTTTAGCAGCTTCTGAAGAACAACATGACCTGACATTTAAAAATAGAGGAACGCAGAGTGAGGGGGGAGTTTGGAGAGCAGAGGCTGCTGGAGTGACAGGTCTGAGCCACTGTGGAGCCTGTGGATCCTCCTGCTTGGATCCCCATCAGACGATGGAGAGCCATGACTGGAAACACCAACCTTCCACCCAGGAGCAGAGGTGCTGATGGTTGAGCAAGGCTTTGATGATCCCGAGAGCGCCCTCAGTAATACCTACAGGCTTGCAAACAAGTCTGTGACTTGTGTTTCCACTTGAACTAGGGCGGGTTGACAAGTGCCTGCTCCTGCTTTTTTAGGTATTAATGGAAATGTGACACTTTTAGGAGAATGCATCTCATCCACGAGTCAAGATAGGTCATTAAAACACAAATAGGAGAGGAGGCAGCAATGCAGACAAGCTTTACATTGTATTTCTCTTGAGTACACAGAGCCAAAGTACAGCTTGCAGTATAAATACATGTATGTGTGTCTAACCAGGACAGCTGAGAAAAAGTCTGAGAAGTGTAACTCCCTGCCCTCTGTTAAATTTTAAGCACGTGCTGCCACGTCAGAGAGACCCCAAAACGTGTTATTTGAAAGGATTCACTGTGGGGCCTTTTAAAGATAATCTTGGCACTTACGGCACATCTAAATGTTTGAATTTTACAACACATTGTTCTTTATAAGCCATTCCCAGAGGTTAATTAGGCTGTAAGAAGAGATTTACAAGAGTCACTGCCCCTGGCAGTGGAAAAGGGAAGCACTTCTGCTGGCTGGGAGGGATCCACGCTCAGCTCCCGGGAGGAATGAGCATGCCAAAGGCCATTGTCCACGGGACGGCTCTGCTGTGTCAGAGCACTTCAAACTGACCAGAGTCATGGTGACCTGATTCCCAGCTTTCCCATTCAACCTCCCTTGCTCCAGTTTTACTTTTTAAGGCCCTTGTCAAATACCAAATAACACTGCCCCTTGCCAAGGCGACTGCTGGCCAAAAGTCCTCTTTTAGTGTGAGCTGAAGGTTTTCCAGTGCTCAGGGAGAGCAGAGCCCAAGTGTGAGTGGCTGGGGATGTGCCTTCCCCTCCAGGGCAGGCTTTGTTTCAGCACACCTGGAAAACAAGGTGATAGCTGCGAGGTGTCAGGCCAGGCTGGAGTCACTGGTGTGTGAGGTGGTGCAGGAGTATCCAGGGAACTTAAAATGTGAGGAGCAGGTGAGCCAAGCACAGGGATGGCACAAGCAACCACCCTGAAGTGTCAATTCCACTGTTGTGCCATGGTGGCGGTACAACAGAGATACCTCTGGCAAACCTGAAACTGGACTGTGAATTCCTCCCACAACTTCCAGCTTCCCCCTGCACACCCAGAGACCTTCCCCACGTCCCAAACACGATGTTTTGACACTCCCAACATGAGCCTTCACATTGTGCTGCTGCAGCAACTTTTGGGGCTTGCTTTGACCCACGTTCAGCAGCAGGTTCAAGCCCCTCACCTGGGCAAAATGTCAGCCTGGCACCGGGTGTAACTGTATATGTACTCGGAGAGGAGGAGGTCTTTTTTTTTTTTTAATTTGCTAATATAAAAATCCCTTTTCTGCTCAGAGACAGGATTCTGAGTACAAAGTGTTGTGTGCAGCCAGAGAGCACAGCATGTTCTTGGACAGCAATGTGCAGGTACACGGCTCTGCTCTAAGGAGACTAATTCAGAGCTAGGATTTACCTTGGCATTATTCAGTGCCACCTCACATGCAGATTTAACCCCAAGCCTGAGGTTTCCAGATACATTTTTTGGAAGAGAAACTGCTTAAAAAATTACAATTTAAAAAGAAAATTCTCCTTTTGTTCCTTTTCTTCTTTTTTCTTCTGCTTCTCTGGGTAAATAACCATCCCTAGGTGTGTTTGTTTTAGAGACCTTCCAATACATTTCAGTGTTGGTGTGGCAGATCCCAGTACATTTAAAGTAGGGGTTTTTTCTGCAGAGACAGAGAGGGGCTGTTGGCCCTTTGCAAAATCCTCTTTGCAACAGTGGGTGTGTGTTGGATGCCTGGATACCCAGCAAGAGAAATTCACTCTAAGATTCAGGAGGGGAGAGGGCTTGAAGTGACGTGGAAATAAAGAGGTTTAACAAAATGCAGGTGGAAGGCTTGGCTGCTTTCTGCTGGTGCACAGGAGCAGAGGAATGAACAGTGGGGTGGAAGCTGTGTTAGCCCAGGTGGTGTTGAGCTCAGAGAGTGAAGGTTTCTGTCCCCCGCATCACACCAGAGGGATGACTTCCCAGCTCCCCTCCACTGCTGTCTCACAGACTAGTGCCACCCGCCAGAGGTGTCCCTTTGTGGGCTGGAGAAACATTCAAACAGGACAAAAACAAAGGGAAAAAATTGCAAGTCAGTTCTTTTTTCCCCATAGAAAGCCACATAAAATTTGGAGTGGTGAAGGGAGAAGAAAATTCCATATTCTATGAAGAGGTTCTTCTCCTCCAAAAAAAGATGCCACTTATAGAGTGTATTTTTTCATAGAACAGAGGAAAAACCCCTTCAGCTCTTTGTTTTCCCTTCATGGCTCTTGTGCCTGTATTTTGCAGTCCCTCCAGGTGCATCCAAACCTCTGACCCTGGACATGGCTCACACTTTCTCCCTGTTGGCTCCTGGCTTCAGCCAGGGGGTGAAATGCATCACATGGGTTTCACGTTGGAGGTGTGGGGGCAATAGGGAGAGGAGCCTTGGGAACATGGGAGAGCCTCAACCAGGGAAGCCTGTACCCAGCTGAGGCGTGTTTCTTCTAAGCCAGAGGCACTTTGTGGGTTTTTATTTAATGCTGAAAGTGCACTGTTGTCCTCTACTCATGCTCTGTAGAATCAGCATCCCCAAAATACCTTATGTTCTCCATCTGGGGCCATGCCCTTGGATTTCTCAAAACTGGGAGCTGTGCTTGCTCCTGGCTTGTTAGGAGAGCCTTCCTGGGCTGTTTCCAGTTGGATTACAGTTTCCAGATGTTGAATCAGGCAATGAGCGTGAACCCTGCTAAGATCATCCATGGCAAGTGGGAAGAGTTCCCTTGACAGAGCCAGAGATTGCCCCATCCCAGTCCTCTGGCAGTGGGGCAAGACGGGCTGCACGTCCCTGAACTGCTTCAACCCTTCTCAGCTGATTTTCCAAATTCTGATGAAGTTTCTTGCTAAGCTCCTGAGTCATGTAAGTTTGCGTCCAGCCAAACTTTCAAGAAAAGCATGAATTTTTCTGGACCTAAAGCCAGTTTGGGGATGGGAAGAGGAGGACTCTCCTCCACCCAATGTGGATGGAGAGGGTCTGGAGGGAAGAGGTCCCAGGGATTTTTTCCTTGCCCAGATGGAAATGCCCTTTCTTCCAAGCTGTACATAGCCCTGGTCCTTCAGCCTGGGCACAGGGACACCACGCTGCATAGTGAAGGATTAGCTAATTTCCTTCCCTTCTCCTCTGGAAGGTGTTTTGATTAGCATAACCATTGTGTTCCCAAATTAGCTTGTGTTCCTGCTTTGCCCTCAGGCTGGCTTTTCCTGTTACAAGCCTGCTCTGGCACAGGGATACTGTTTTCCACTGCAGCATCACAGCTCACATCTGGACAGATCCAGCCACACTCAGTCCACCAGCTGCCCTTTCTGAGTAACCTTAGGCTGATGCTGAGGCTACAGAGAGCTGGTCCTACAGCCCGGCAGGTCACCAGTGCATAGAAACCCCTGAACAATTCAAATGTTGTTATGAGGCTTGGGGGGACCATGGTATGTGCTGGATGGAGACCAGCAGCAGACAGGACATGGGTGCATCCCGCTCCCTGTCATCAGGAATGTTAACTTCTGGCATGGGCTGAGGTGCACATCCCTGGTACCTCAAGCCATCCTAAACGGGTCTGAGCCTGTCCAGTACATCCTCTGCCAGTCACTCACCTGCTCCTGCTTCCCTCCTGCCAAGAATCGTTCTCAGCTGAAACAATGCAAAGTTCTGGGAAAGAATTAACAGGAGAATGTGACATATATTCCAAATGCGGACAAGGCAGACACACACAGAGCGAATAATCAGGGGCCCCTGATTTCATGGCTATTGAGGGCCAAGGAGAGCAGGAGCTGCTTGCATGAAGTTACTGGCTGGCAGATCTCTTTGGTGTCAAGCCTTATCCACAGAAGATACATCTGAGGGTCTGAAATCAGATGGTTTTAACACTCCTTCACTGCTGGCTGAGTCACAGGGGGTGGTGTGGCTTTACAACCCTTCCTCTGTGGAGATGAAGCTGTTGAAGTAAATTTTCCCACAGAATAGGTTTAAGTTCTGCTTAAAACATCTCCAGTGAGAGATGGAGGAACGGATGAAGCACATGGATTACATTTTGCCCCATTACAAAGCACATTTGTCATCATGCCTTGAGATGGCCCAGAGCAATATTCCACCAACTTCAGATGGGCTTCCATCTGAATGGGAGCTCAGTTATGGCCACGAGGGCAGAAGGAAGGATGCCACAATAAGGCCAGTGGGCAACATGGGAAATAGCTGGGGAGGAAAGAAAGAGGTTCCCTTCTCAAACTGTTCATCAGCTGATTTAGCTCCAAGCTCCTTAACAATCTACTTCTCTAACAATATTTCGGCCGCCAGTGGACCCAAAGATGAACTCATTGAACTTTTGGCTTCTGGTGACTGCCTGACTTGCACTCCTCCTGCCAGCATTTGGGGCACCTCACAGAGCAGAGCTGTCAGGACAGGGGAACAGCAGAATAGAGATCTAAGGCGTGAACACCAGGAGTGCTCCTGGAAAAGTGTTATTTTACAAACACCCAGGGCAAAGCCCAGCTGCTGAGACACAGGGATTTAGTGTCTGCTGGGAACTGGGCTGTCCCACTGGGCTCTGGCTGCTAGCCCACCGACGTGGGGTCATCCTGCAGGCCCTGGTTCATATTTCATATTCCAGTGGTATTTTCCAATCCCATGCAGAGTTAGGTAGAAAAACAAGGAGGCCGGGCAGGAGCTACACCCTGCTCCAGAAGCAAATCCAGCTGTGGCATGGTGTATTTCCTAAGCTGGGCCTCAGCTGTGCCATTGCAGAAACACGGGTGAGGAGGGATCCAGAAGCTCTTGCCACCGTGTCCCTGCACTTCAGTCTGCTGCAGCGTCCACCTCTAATTTCCATCCCTGGAGCAGAGCTGCTGCTTATTAAACCCAGACCAGCAAGGGCTTGGCAAGGCACGCAGGCTGGGAGGAACTGCCAGGGAGCCAAGGGGAGGCCAGACAGACTGATTTCTTCTATGAAAAAGAGGAGGCTGCTTCCCGAGTCTTCAAAGGGATCGAGTGTGGATGTGGTGCTGCTTGGAGGATCAGCCTGGCCAGGAGACAACGCGGCATCATGTCCATAGAGCAGGCAACAGCCGAGTCTGGAGCAAGGGGCTACTCTGCTCTTGTTCCTACCAGCTTTTTGTTATATTTCTGCAGCAGGAAGTATTCCATGGTGGGAGTGAGTGGGGGGCAAGCACCTCTACACCTCCACAAGGGCACCACCAAGGCCAGGCAGAGCTCCCTGCTCTACTGTACGAAAGCACGAGCTGTGCCTGTCCGTGCGCTCGGCCACAGGCTGGATGTGGATCACATGGGGATGGCACAAAGCACTTGGTCACAGTCCTGGTTGGCTCCCCAGGTGGGATTTCATGGTCATCTCTGCACAACTGAGCCTGGAGCAGCAGAAGGAGCTGGGCTGCAGGGGACCTCAGGGAGTCCTGCAGACCTTGTGGCAGCGTTTGTTTCATGACTGCTGTGCAGAGCTAAAAATACCCCAGCTATGGTTAGGAGTTCAGGATAACTAATACACCCAGTGGAAAGATTTGGAGCTGTTCCAGGGCTAAACAACAGCTTCTTCACCAACAGCCAAAGACTTGTGGATGCAAAAATAACTAGAAACTGAAAAACTTGAGCTGGAGCAAGCGATTTTCAAACTGAACCCAAAAAAAAACTTTCTAGTACCGAAGACGACCGTGGAAAATTGTCAGCACTTTGGTTGTTTTAACAACAGGGTACACAGACCTCTGGATTTAGGCTGGATACTGCCTCTGGGAAGGAGCTGGGAGAACTAGTATTTAAGGAGAATGCCTTCATTATGAAGGTGAAATCAAATTACACTGATAATATGTTATCCCAGTGGCCTGGATCAACAGCCTACGTGCAAGAATCAGAGGGAAACACCATGATGGGAGGCATACACTTGATGTCTTAAAAAGTGGGGGGAAACACCCAAGAACAGACCAACAGTGACTGTGGGTGCTGAGAAGAACGCTGAGGAACGTGGAATGAGTTAGCTTCCAGCCACACAGGGGCTGGGGAACAGAGGGCAAGCAAGGGTTTCAGACATCTGTCTACAGACCCCAAACACAGCTGGGGAAGGAGCAGAGGGAGCGGTCCCCTGAGCACATCTGTGCCATGGTGGCAGAGGACACCCAGGCTCACATCTCAGCCCTTTCTGCCTGGGGTTTCACCCCACACTGTGCACTTCCCCACTGCTCTGCCCTCATTATTGTTCCATGCTGAAGCAGACACTCAATTGTTCCCCTGGCTGGAGATGGTGAGAGTGAGCCCAGCTCTCCATGCCCCGGGTGCTTGGCTGGGGCTGTGCACGCCAGTCCCCGCCCCAGTGAACACTGAAGTACCCAGTGCCTTGCTAAGAGAGCTCAAGAGAGCCCAGCCTCGGGTCTCTCACAGCCAGCGGGCATGAGAGAACACCCATGGTCCCCCAGGACGCTCATGGCAAGGCAGGGGGCTGGAAGGGGTGCCTGGCTGCATGCTCCACCATGGATGTAGCCAGGGAAATGGGGACTCTGAGGGCCTGGGACATTGGTGCTGTTCAGCCCTTGCACTCCTGCATCCAAGCGCTTTGGTTTGGAGAAGGTCTTTGGGGAGTTTAATGAGTTGATGATCCCAAGTGGACTGAGGCAGAGATGGATCCCAAACCCTTATGCCTTTGCCTGGAGGTGTCATGGCCATCATGGGTTTTCCCAGCCCAGGTCCTGCTTGAAGCGGGGAGCCCTGCCCTGCCCCGCCCCAAAAGAAAACCCCAAAGACCCTCCAAGTTCTCAGGAGTGCCGAGAAGTGTTTGTGCGTACTTCAGGTCCCCCTGCAGAAGCTGTGTTATCATAATTAGCTGAAATGTTTCTCCATTAGCGTATTTCTCCTCTTCTCCCACCACACCAGCCCTCATGAAACAGTCACTTATTCTCCCCTTGCTGTTGTGTCGAGATGTACCAGGCTGCAGGCAGGACCTGCTGCCCTCCCCAGCCTGGCCTCAATAGCACGGCTTGTTCTCCGTGCAGGGGTGACGATCCAGTGGCAGCTGATGTAAATCCCAGGAACACCACTGAGAGCACTCCCAGTGGCCACCCCCCTGAGAAGATCTGGCCACTGAAATACAATAATGTTGATGTGCCAAGCCAGGAGGCTGGAAGGTCCCAGCAGCCTGTGCTGTGATGGTGAATTATCACCCCCTCACAGACACTTTTTTAATAGATTCCTTTCTTACTCCACAGCCAGTGCAGAAGCTTGGTTGTGCACCACAACGTGGCCAAGGAGAATGCAGGGTAGGGAAAAAGACAGCTCTGAGCTTAGCTGAAGATGTGGAGGCATGGGAGACATATTCCCACACAAGACCAGACCTTTTATCTGTTTTGGGATAAAAAGTGTAGCCAATACCACCTGTGTGTTACAGAGTAGGCAGCAAACCTCTGCTCTGTCAGACCAACCCTCTTTGCCAACCCTCACACTCCTGCTTGGTTGGGTGTCAGGGGGGTTGGTTGGTTTTAGACACATGTTCCTGGGGAGATGGGCCTGAGATGGTTCTCATGTTTTTATTGCAGGCTGGCAGGGTGCAGCATCTCCTGAGGATGCTCTGGCTCTTCTCCAATGGTTCAGCCTAGCGGTTGGCTCTGACGTGAAGGGAGTCCCTTCCGACCCTTAATTTTTAATTTCCAAGGTACTGTGGCATCCAAATCACCTCCCGATAGCAAACTCCCTCTGGTGCTTGAGTGATAAATCTTGCCATGGGAGGTCATAACCAGGCCAGAATACATAAAGAAAGCATGTGCCAAGAGGACAGAGACCATCCTGGCTGGCACTGGCCATCATGGCCATGGCTTTCTCCCTGTCCTGGGACCCACAAGCTGGTGGGTGATGGACCAGTCCCAGCGCTGTTTGACCACACAGCATTTGCAAACCCTGAAAAAAAGGCTCCCGCTGGGGCCAGGCATCTTTCGGGTCCAATCTGCTCCACGGTGCCCACACCCAGCCCTTGAAGAGGGGCCCCGGCGTGGAGCAGCACCCTCACCGCTGGCTGGGAGCTCCCCGGATTCCCCAGGCACCCTCTCCCAGCTGCGCCCCAGGGATGACGCTGACACCCCGGGCAAGGCCGGCGGGCAGGCACGGCCGGCGCACACCGACCGCCGGCAGCTCAGCCCGGGGCCAAAGGTCCGCGGGGCTCCCCCGGCCCCGGGCGCCGCTGCAGCTGCGGGCGGTGCGGAGAGACGGCGGAGGGCCGGCGGAGCAGCCCCGTTCCCCCGCGGGGAGGGCCCCGCCGCCGCCC
>VXAZ01006436.1:144911-183055 GCA_013399875.1 Gymnorhina tibicen
CCCCCGAGCGCGGCCCCGGCGCGGAGCGGTGTCCCGCGGGGAGCGGCCCGGGGAGCAGGGGAGATCCCGGCCCGGGGTCCGGTCCGTGCGCCGGGGGCCGGGCGGATGAATGGCCCTGAGCGCGGAATGGCGGCGTGTGCGGGCAGGGCGAGGTCCGGGCCCCGCGCTGCCCCCGGCCCCCCGAGCGCCGCCGTCCTGCCCAGCGCCGGCCGGATGACAATTATTAATCTGATTAACCGCGCTTACAGAGGGTCCCGGCGCTCGGGCCGCTGTCCCGTGTCCATTTTTTTTTCCTTAACTAAGCCTCCCGACAAAACTCTGCTGGGCACCCGGAGACTCCCGGCAGCGCGGGGTCCCCGAGCTTTTAGACAGAGGCGTCGACCCCGTAAGCGGAGACCCCTCGCCCACCGTGGGGTCTTCCCAGCCTGGACACGAGCAGCCTTCCCGCGGGTCTGCCCCGCTCCTCGCCCTGCCGGGGAAGCGGTCCAGCGGAAGAGCGTGTGCTGCACACGTGGCTGAGCGGGATGGAGAAGTGTCCGCGCCTGGAATGCCAGCTCTCACCTTCGTCGAAGCCCCGCATCAGCGGGAAATGGCTGGAAGGAGTCGGGGCTACCTGGGATGTGAGCCCCAGGGAGGAGCTGACGCGGACCAGCAGTGAAATGCCTCTTCGGGCCAGGGAGGGGAGAGAAAATTTGTAATAGCCGCCGCACAGATTAGTCAAGCTGCAGCTGTGTTGTGGTGCCGTTACACTCTTCTCCTATATATACGTGTATTTTCTGCCTGTTTTTTCACTCCTGGGCTCGGGAAAGGGAGCTGGCAGCACTGCTGGCAAGCACAAGCCAGCTGGCTGCTGCTGCCAGAGCTAATGGAGCACTAAGACACGTTCAATTAAGTTGAGCTCTAACTGTTGACGATGGGCTGATCTGGAGTTGCTGCGTGGAGTAGCACATGCTGCCGGGAGGCTGGAAGTGCACAGCCACTTACACAGAAAATGTATTTAAACAGAGGCTGCTGGCAACGTGGGCAGGATCTGCTCGCGGCATGCAGGCTTTTCCCGTTCGTTTTTAATTTTTGTCTCTCTCTATTGCAACAGGGCGGAGAGAAAAACTCCAGGAGAAGTATCTGGTGACTGTTTTTTTTAATCTGCTGGCAGTGCTGTTGCCTTCTCCTGCTGCTGGTCTGCCCTGCTGTTTACAGGATCAGGCCTCCCGGTTCCCTCGTCCTTGCCCTTTCCCTCCTTTTTTTTAACCTGCTGGGGTATGTAGAGGAAAGGATGCTGCAGGTGCTTCACAGGCAGGCATTGCTGTGGGTTATGCAGAGCCCAATTCTCTCTTTCTCTGCCCCCCTATCACCTCTCCTGAATTGCTATAACCTGGGATGCCACCTTGACACCATGGCAAAGTGGAAGCCTTGGATTGCAGGGGGGACAGTGTCCTGCTTGCAAAGAGCATCTTTTCCTATCTGCAGCACCTATCAACACCAGGAGGAGATGACACGTATTTTCCTTTGGCTGTGACAAGAAACAAGATTTCTGTAGTTACTGTGCAATCTGTCTCTTCCTTTGCTCCCGCCCACCTGTTGTGTGGCCTGGGTGATTTAAACCAGGGTTGGTGGAGGGCTGGGTCTTAAAGATGCTGAATTCCCATGGATTTCATGTGTGGTCACAGAGGGGAGGAGAGGCTGAACAGATGGCAGAGTTCCAGCCTGGTTTTGACACAGCTGTCAGTGACAAATGTGACCACAAGACACTGAGCATGGCCCTGGTGCTGCCGTGTCACATGTCTGGGGTTGGTTCATCCTGGAAATTGTTTAGTGCTGAAAAATCAGCAAGGCAGAGTGCTTTTCTGGTTCTGCTTCCTTAGGGCGAGTTGGACTTTTGCTCAGGTCAGACAGAGGTGGCTGCATGTGCGGGGAGGTGATGGAGGTCAGGTCTCTTGGGCTGTTATCTGGGATTTTGGGAAGCATGATGGATAACAAGGGAAAGCCCCAGGAGTGGAAGAGTCAGAGCACAGCATTTCAGCCAGCTTCTTTACATGAGAAGCCCAAGTGAAATACCAGCTGTCCATCTTATTCCTGTTCTGGTGGTGGGGAAAAGCTTTACCTGGACAAGCTGTTTTGGGAAAGGAGTTTGTGTATAGAGTTATTTGATGATTTCTGCTGTTTTGGCTGGGAGAGGAGTGGAGGATGATTCTGCTCCAGAAACTCCATGGAAGTAAATGTGCTCAGTGTTGGATGTGAGCTTGATTTTTTGAGCATGAACTCTTATAACTGCTGGTGTCCACCTATCTCTTGGGCACACAGCCCTCTCCCAAGCAGATGGAAAAATGCCATCATAGGAGCGAAGTCCCATGGAGGACCAGAAGCTACGAAAGGGAAGATCCTGGAGTCTTTGAGCCTCTTCAAAGCGTGGCTGTCGAGCTGAACGTGTGAGACCACCCTTGGTGCCCTATTTTGCCATGTCCTGGCTAAGGCTTTGTGCAGGTGGGAAGCATGGAGGGCTTTCCTGCCAAAGGGCACATGTGCTTTTAAGGGGGATGGTGTCTTGCTGTGCAAACCTGGGAGCAAACTTCCAGGCCTTGGAAGGGCAAAGGTGGCAAGGTCAGGAGATGTCAAAGCAGAGCTCCTCTCCTGGGTGCTAACACCACGGCATAAATGCTTTTGGCATCTCTGCACCTGGAAGTTCCTGTAGGAAGACTTTTCCTTATCCCCCAAATGCCAAGGCCAGCCTGGCTTGATTTAAGCGTGTGTGGCTGTCTCTGCACCGCTGGAGAGATGGGCTCTTCCCTGAACAAGTTGTTGGGCTGGTCGTGCCAAGTCCCGACCGCAGGAGGAGCCCTACAGGTAGAACTCGCTCCTCGGAGTCAGCACCGGCGCTGCAGGGCACGAGCGAGCATTGGGGCAGGACCAAGGTTTGCCATGAGAGTGCTGCTGGGAGTGATTGCTTCCTGGCTGGCACCTCTCGCTCCTTCCTGTGAGTTTTCTCCTGGCACGTCTGTCCTTGGGAACAGTGTGGGGTTCCCCTGGTTGGGCAGTGGGAGCTTGGATGGCCTCTCTGAGCATCTCAGCTGCTTTCAGGAGCTCTGGCAGCTGCCATGGCTCTTTTGCAGGTCCACAGCTCCTCAGTGCTCTTGGCTGCTTTGTTCCTGTATTGCTTTTGGTCTGGAGGGGGGTTGTTGGGGTGCTTTTGTTTCGCTAGGAAGGACTTTAGTGCTCATTTACATCCTTATCTCACCCTGGCTGTAAAGGAGGCAAGGTACAGGGAGCTTTTACTGCAGCCCATGGGGCTGGGTGAGGCTCTCTGCAAGGGAGAGAGGGTATGGGGCTCTGTAAAGGCTTCTGGGGGACAGTCCTGTGTGGTGGGGTGTGGGGCGGGCACAGGGCTCTGGTGCTGTGATGCCACATCCAGCACTGCCATCTCACCGACCTCACCACCCGTCTCTGTCCTCTTATCTGTCCTCCATAGTGGAGGTTAGGATTTCTTCCCCCATTCCCATTCCCATCCCCTGTGGGTTCCATCAAGCTGCTTTTGAGGGTGGCAGTACCAGCTGGTGGGGTTGGAGTGCATTTGTCAGCACTTGGGGATGGCCTTGCCCCAAGCTGGAGCAGCAGATTTTTATCTAGATGTGAAACTGTGGTGCTCTGAGGTCAAGAAGGGTTTATTTTTACAAATATGTTGGGGTTGCTGGGTGAGAAATGTAGGTCACCTTATTCTGCCCCTAAAACAGCTCCTGGGTGCTTTGGTGTAGCCCTAAACCTGGCACAAGATCGTGGGTATGTGTTCTCCAGCCCTACTTTTTATTTACTGCCAGGGAGAGGAAATCCAGTCCTTTCACCCTGTGGGTTAGGAATTATCTGTCTGTCCTAGTTGGGGCCGTCCCAAAGTGATGCTCCCTAGTCAGGAGGCAATGAGTTGGCACCAGATGTGCTGGCATAGAGTGGGCTGAGGCCATTTAAATGCAAAATGGCCAGGGTAGATGTAACAGTGATGCCTGTGGTATCAGCTGGGATCTCCAGTGGTGCCCTGGGGTAGAAAATTGGCCCTGACAGGGGAGGCTGGTTCCAGCTGGCATGGACAGCCCTCCTGCCTGCCAGCTTCTCTCTCTGCTGCTTTACCTGGGGTGCTTGGAGAGGTGGGCAGGGAGAGCTGGGCTGCTGGTTGGAACATCCTTCCCCAGGCAGGTTGGTATTTCCAGTGGGAGATGTGCAGCTGCTCCCAGCTCTGCTCCCCCTGCTTGGGTGCTGGAGCTGAGTTTTCACTGCACGGTCCCCACCTCGAGCAGCTTTGAGCTGCAGATTCAAGTTTGCTGCTCCAGTTCTTAGAAGGGAAGGGCGTCCGAGGTGTCTCCCCGCAAGCAGTGAGGTTTGAAAAGATGCTGATCTCCTTAGGCTTATTCTTATTTTTGCCTCCTCCCCTTCCAGCCCCTCCCTCCCTCTTCAACCCACAACCTCATAAAGAGGAAATTCGATAATGTCAACAGTTAAGCGTGGGGATGAGAACTCCTGGTAGCTGAGGACTTGCTGCATTTTGCTCCTTCTGTTTTGATTCACAGTGATGAGAACCACAGCCATGGCAACTCCTGGAGAGTGTCCCTTCCCAGACCAGCTGCCTGACACCAGCGTCTGGGGGCCATGAGCCACCTCAGAGCCACGTGAAAGTGGCCTGGTGGATGAAACACATGGATGGGCCAGCAAAGATTGGCTTTGAAACCAGGACAGGGTTCAATTAGCCATTAAGAGGAGTGGGGGTGGCAGCATCTTTTCCCAGGTGTGGCTGTGCCCTGCTTTCCAGATCTCAGACTGGCAGTGTGGTGTCTGCTGCTGCTCAGCAGCAGTTCTGCAGTGTGCAGGTGGCAAAGAGAGGAGGGAAGGGCTGCTGCAAAGCTTTCTCCTTCCAGGGGGATATTTTACTCCAAAGCTGACACCTGGATGTGCATCTGGATGCAATGAAAAAGCCAGGTGCTCCAGGGAAAGCCCAGATTTTGGCCAACCTGCTCCCAGAAGTCTGAAAGTGGGCTCCCTTACTGCTGCAGGTATTGCGTACGGTCATGCAAAACCACCCCACTGGACATGGAGCGAGGCTTGTGGCTGTCTCTGATTGCATCCCTGTTTTTTAATTCCCTCTCTTCGGTTCTTCTGGAGATGAAATTTAGTCCCTGGGGTGCAACTGGACCCCTGGGCATGGGCAGCGTAGCAGAGGAGCACAAACTTGGTGGGATGCAGGCAGGTCGCCCTGAGTCGTGTGAATCTGGAGTGTTCCTCTTGCCAGTGCATGGTGCCATTGGAAAGCACAGATGTCCGTGTGAAACTCCTGCTCAGAAAGGCTGTTGCATTTCTTTCCTCCCCTCCTGCCCCTAACTGTTGTCCTGGTGTCTTGCAGGCACAGAAGAGTAAGGCAGGATGGATGTGTACGACCCTCAGACGCTGGGTGTCATGGTCTTCGGAGGCTTCATGGTGATCTCGGCCATCGGGATCTTCCTGGTGTCCACCTTCTCCATGAAGGAGACGTCTTACGAGGAAGCCTTGGCCAAGCAACGCAAGGAGCTTGAGAAGACCCAGCAGCAGAAATTAGAGAAAAAGAAGAAAGAGAAACCAGTTGAGAAAAAAGGAAAAGCAAAGAAAAAGGAAGAGAAACCGAATGGAAAGATCCCAGAGCAGCAGCTTACTCAGGAAGTGACGGACCCTCCCAAGGAGGTGGCTCCTGAGCCTGCTGTGGTGCCTGAGCCTGTCACAGTTGAGACTCCAATTGCAGCGGTGGCAGTTGTCCCCCAGGAAAAGGAGAAACCTGTTCCATCACCTAAGGAGAAGAGGAAGAAGGAGAAGAAGGTGGCGAAGGTAGAGCCAGCTCCTAGCCCGGTGTTGGCTCCACCCCCTGTCAGCGTCCCCAAAAGTTCTCCGGTCCGGGAGGTGGCCCCTAAGGAGGTGCCTGTTGTGGCAGTGCCCCCAGTTGGCACTCAGCAGAGTGCCCCGGTCATCAGCTCTGTCAGCGTCAAGAAAACCGAGGCTCTTCCAGCCCAGGAGGATCAGAAGCATGATGGACCTGTCAAGAAAAAGGCTGCATCCAAGAAGAAGAGCGAGCCAGGTAAGGCCTAATTCCTCTGCCTATATCCCCTTGGTCCAGCACACGGGTGTTGGAGAGTTACAGGTTCCTCTGGGATTTGTGCTGGGGGATCTGGATGTGGGAATGAACGAGAGGTGCATGTCCCTGTCCTGGGAGAGGGACAGCTGCCAAGGTGCTGCACATCTGGGTGGAAAGCCAGGATGAGGTGTTTTCCCCATAGAACCCTGACTTCTAAAAATACAGAGGAGCTGTCTCACACTTTTACATGGAGCTGGGTCACTGCTAGCATTTCCTCGTCCTTTAGTGGAGGTGAAGAAGGATTCTTCAAGGAGAGAGGATTGATGGAGTTTTATACTGCAGGGGATTGATGGTAGAGTAATTAGAGGGAAGTGACTTTGGATCTGTCACAGGGAAGGGAAAACTTGCCCATCATCAGTCATGCCTCACTTGATTGACTCAGAGACGGAAGAGATCAGGTGGTCCTGAACTCTGCAGAGTATAAAAAGGTGTAGGGAGGGGAAAATCAGCTCTGTAGCTGGATTCTTGCCTCTCATTGTACCAGTGGGAACAGTTTGGGATTTATTTTTGGTTAAGTGATAATTACAGGCACTAAAAATGTGAACGCTTTCAGACCTGTGGAAGAGTTCCCATGTGGACACATGGGAGAAATCTCTTAGGTGTTCTCAAAGATGTCATGTGATGTGCACAGGTTTCATTTCTTTCTTTCTTTACCAAAAAAGAACCCAACCCACCAAACTAAAAGACATCCCTTCTTGCTGCCCTTCTGCTGCACATCCAAACCTGCTGTGCAGCCTGGCAGTTCCCACACCCACATTTTGGAAGAGGGCCTGCTACTCAGCAGGACATTTGCAGCTGCTGGGTTTCAAAGATGGGTTAAACCCCTTGAATCTACTCTTCTGAGGAAAGGATGTTATTAAAGCCCATCTCCAGAGTGATGGGGTTTGAAACGATTGGAGAAGCTGCTCCTGGAGGATATCGCAGGGGTGGTGTTGGGGAAACTGGAGGTGACTGGTTTGTTGTGTGCACCCATGTGAAAAACACGGCCTTAAATCCAAACTGTAACAGCTGAGGGAATGTGGCTGGGAGATGAACTTCCAGCATTTAAGTTGGGAGGGTGTTGGCTGCTCCAAACTGAGATTTCCCTTGGGTATGAAGTGCCAATCCTGCACGTCCTGAAAGCAAAGAGTGGTGTCTTAGCTGCTCCTGTGGGATTTTGCAAAGGAAAGGTCTCGGCAGGATTTGTGCCGTGAAGCCGACTGCAGTTAGACCAACGTGTTGTGGGCAGCTGTGGTCTCTCCTCCTCAAATGCAAAGGAACAAATTATCCTGTGGCAGATAAAAATGGGTGTTCAGAGTGGCCGAGGACACGTCCTCTGCACTGAAACAGATGGCAAAAGTGACGAGAACTGTTTTTCTCTTGTGTGGTTTGTTACATCCACGTCTCTCAAGTCCCCCGGGGTGTACGAAGTGGCTCTTCAGACCACTCATCCAGCCGTGCTTTCCCGAGGCAGCTTTGCCACATGGCAAAGCTCCTTGTTCCACCGCTCCCTCGGCGAGGTGCGAGGTTCCCGGCTCTGCACGTGGGCTCGGAGTCAGCGCCGGCGTCCTGGTGCCACAGCCCGGCAGGCTGCCCCGGCTCCGTGTGCCAGCTGCAGGCTGCGGTTCGCGCAGTGCCTGCCTTCTCCAAAGCTCCCTCCGGCCACTCCACCCGGAGAGGGGCGGAATTCCGCTTGGTGTGTGTCCCTGCACGCAGCAGGGCTGAGCCGGGGGGTGCCGTGCGCTGTCCTGCAGCCCCGCAGTTGCCAGCCTGAGGAAAGCGTGAGCCGAGCCTCGGGCCCCGGTTGCACAAGGGGGTGGAGCTGCCCCGGCTGCGCTGCTGGGAAGTGGCTGTGGCTGGGGACACAGACGCGGCTGCTGCCAAGGGCTTGGCGCTGCCATCCCAAATGGATCTACCAGAGATCACTCAGCAATTACTGTCACTGGCCAAACAGACTCGACTTGGGGAAAATTAATTTATTTCCAATTAAAGTAGATGAGAAACAGAGACAAAATTAAAACAACACCTTCTCCCCCCACCCTTATTCCCCGGGCTCAACTTCACTCCTTCCCTCCTGACTCCTCTACATCCCCATCCTGAGTGGTGCAGGAGGATAGGGACCGTGGTCAGCTTATTACAGCCACTCTCTGCAGCTCTTTCCTCCTCACACCTTTCCCCTGCTCCCGTGTGGGGCCTTCCGTGGGCTGCAGTTCTTCAGGAGGAACCTGTTCCAGCATGGACTCCCTTCTCTAGAGGAGAATCTCTGCTCCAACACCTGCAGTACCTCCTCCTCCTTCTTCTTTGAACCTTGCCACTTGGGCATCCAAAATTTTGTATTCAAGAGACCCTGGTGTTAGTGACTTCAGGGGCTCTGGAGCTACTGGACTCCAAACTGCTTTTCCTTCTGTGGTTTTCTAGGAAAACGAGCCCACTGGGCCATAGATACAGTGCAGGAACCCCTAAACCACTGCCCGCCACCCTCTGTGTATCGTAACCATGTGCACTGAGGTCCTACAACAGCATCATGGTCCCTGATGCTCCCTGGCTTTCCCAGGTTAGCAGGGGAAGGGTTGGAGTCATTGTGTTGCTCCCTTAGCAAAGAGATGGAACAAACCTGGCTGGTGTAAGGTGGGAGATGACCTCGCTGTCACCGGCACCACTGCGTGGAGTGACATCCTTCAGCAAGGTTGTGTTTTGGTGCTGTCCAGCTTCTGATGCCCAACACGTCTGAGCCCCCTGGCATTGGCAAAGCACTCTCAGTTTGAGTGCTGAGACTCTCTCAGTTTGGTAGAGGCTGATGGCAGGTGCTGGGACCAGTTGTTGAGCCAGGCAGAGGTGACAGCTGACTCAAGGAGCACATGTGTGGTGTCATCTCCAGCGCTTTTCCTGCTGCTCTCACTCAGAGAGGTACCAGATGTGACTCTGGAAATCTGGGTGGATGATGGTTTGAGATGACAGTTGTGGGGTTGAAGCCAGCTGAGATGATGCTATATATCTGCTGTTGTCTCCAGAATTCCCAACCCCTCCTCTCTCTTCCCTAGCACCTACAGATTCGGATGGGGCCCTGTACCTGCCCTACAAGACACTTGTGTCCACCGTCAGCAGCATGGTGTTCAGTGAGGGGGAGGCCCAGCAGCTCATCGAGATCCTGACAGAGAAAGCAGGAATCATCCAGGACACGTGGCACACGGTAGGGCTCTGCCAGGGCTCTGCTGAGCCTCAGGAGGTGCAAGGGGAGGGAAGGCACCCCATTTTCAGGCAGGCTGGCCCTGAGGGTGTCTTGGAGAGCGGAGCTGAATTTTCCCCTGGAGCAGAGGGCAGGATGTCGTGCATGTGGGGTGGAGGGGATCGGTCTGAAGGTGGTGGTCCCCACTGACATGCCACTCCATGCTGGCAGGCCACGCAGAAGGGTGACCCCGTTGCTGTCCTAAAACGCCAGCTGGAGGAGAAGGAGAAGCAGCTCTCTGCCGAGCAGGAGGATGCAGCTGCTGCCAGGAACAAACTGCGGGAGCTGAGCAAGGTAAGCCCTGCGTGGCTCTCCTGGCATCCCCGGGGTGGGCTCTGCTCATGGTGGCTCTCCATGTGCCTCCTGCTCCCCACATCTCAGCCCCCTTGCAGGTGAAGCCCAGGGGTTCTTTGGGCCCTTCACCTGTTGGCTGTTTTCTTCCCAAGAAGGGGAGGAAATCCCCACCTGCCCTCCTCTCTTGGGCCTGCTCCAGTCTGGGGAGGTGCCAGCCCAAAGAACCGCAGGGTAGTGCCTGCTGGCAGCCATGGGAAAAGCAGGGGAAAACCCTTTCTGTAAGAGATTGCAGCTTTCTTCTCCTTCAGGGAGAAAAGCAAATCCTTCCTCGTTTCAGATCCCCTGAGCTGAGAAGGTGCCTTTGTAAGGAGCCTGATCCTATTTACAGTGCCCTTCCCTGACTCAGCCCCCTGCCTCCACCTCTTTCTGGGTGTTGAAGGCAGAGCAGATCCCTGCCACGCTGAACTTGCGGCTGTCAAGTCCATCTGCTTAATTTTTCTGCTTTGCCCCAGACGTTGTGTGATGTTATTTATCCTGGGGGAGGAAAATAAAATTCCAGGCTGTCTTACTCCTTTCTCTTAGCTGGCCCAACATGGAACAACAGTGGCATCCAGTGGCCACAGAGGCCAAAACAAAATGCAGGAGGAAATGTAAGTGCTAAATGTACCTGGGCGTGGGGGCAGCAATGCCAGGGCTGAACTTTGTAGTCTGATGAGCTAGGAGGCCACATCCTCTTAAAATGGGGAAACCTGTGCTCTGAGGACTAACTGGGGGCCTCCTTTCCTGGAAGGAGCTGGCAGCCGAGCGGTCCAAGGCGGTGGCCGTGGAGGGCAAGCTGAAGGAGCAGCTGCTGGCCCGCGAGCGGGAGATCGTGGCGGTGCAGGCGCGGATGCAGGCCAGCTACCAGGACCACGTCAGCGAGACCCAGCAGCTCCAGGGCAAGGTGAGCCCCAGGCTGTGCTCTGCACCTGCCTCCTGCTGGTGGCAGACGTGTGACCTTCTGGAGAAGGCTGAGCTGTGGCAGGGGGTGAGAGCCTCAGGGAGGAGCGAGACCCTGCGGTGCTTCTGGGAGTGGTGCTCGAGGGAGAAGAGGCACGTGGGAGCATCCTCATGGGATGTCACACCCCTGGGGGCTGTCAGCATCAGCAGACACTCCCCTGCATTCCCAGTTCCTCCTGCTCATCTCCTGGGCTTCGGCAGGGGGAGCAAAAGGGCTGGTGGTGGCATTAACCCCTGGTGGGCTCCTCTAGATCCGGACCCTGCAGGAACAGCTGGAGAACGGCCCCAACACGCAGCTGGCTCGCCTGCAGCAGGAGAACTCCATCCTGAGGGATGCTCTCAACCAGGCTACCAGCCAGATGGAAAGCAAGTAAGGCTGGGGTGGGGGGCAGAGCCTGGGGCTGCCCACTGGCAAACCCTGGCTTGGCCACCCCCTTTCTCAAAGGTACTTCTACAGACACCCCAACTAGCTGGAGGTAGAGGAGGGAGTGAGGGAGGAAGAGCTTGCCAAATGGCTTTTGGGGGTGCACCAGGAGAAACAAGGATGTTCTTCCCAAGTGAAAGGGCAGGGAATCCCTCTCTCCTTTGGTGTCACCTGTGCTGATGCCAGAACCAACAGGCAGTGGAGCGGGGAGAGGGGATCAGAAGGCACTGTGGTGTTTTTTCCCCGTAGGGGAGCTCATACTCTCAAACTTGAGAAGAAATGCAGCTGGCTCTTTGATGGGAGTGATGCTGCAGAGAACAGAGGCCAGCCCAGTGTGTGCAGAACAAATAGGAGCTAGGTAGAAGAATTTCACACTCCTTTTTGTAGACAGTTTGAAGTAACTGGTGATTAACAGCGGGCAAATAATTACGGAGTGGACTCAAGCTGTAGTGCTTCCTCTTGTGTCTGGGAGCACAGATCCATGTGTCCTCTACTTCATAAGAAAGGAATGTCTCCTGTGACTGAAACAGGACTTTTCTAAAGTGATTTGTTGGCTCTTTCCACCCCCTCCCTGAAGGACCAGGAGTGTCCTAGAAACAGGCAAACAAATTTCACCATTTCAAGTCCCGTATCGGGATGTGTCCCCCCATGGCAACAGCAGAGAGTCTTGGCTGGCCTGTGGGCTGAAGTAGCCCTGCTTCTGTTGCTGCAGGCAAAATGCTGAGCTGGCCAAGTTGAGGCAGGAGTGCAGCAAACTGATGAAAGAGCTGTCTGAGAAGTCGGAGGTGCTGCAGCAAGAGGAGCAGCAGAGGAAGAGCTGGGAGATCAAAGCGGCGGCCTCGGAGAAGCGAATTGAGCAGCTGCAGGTCAGGCAGGCGCTGGCAACGCCGCTCCCCTCGCAGGGATGGGGGGCTGAATGGCTGGGGATCCATGCACTTGGCCGTGGGAAGGGCTGGGAGGGAGATGAATGTCCATGGGTGGGAAGGAAGCTGCCTGGCAGGTTTCCTAATTGCTCTCCCCCCTGTTAGCTTGCAACATTCGGTGGTGTGCCCCTTGAGCAGCATCACCAGCAGAGCCCTGGGAGCGGGATGCCCTGGTTGAAGCCATTCTCCTGCAGGTGCTCTCTCTGTCTCAAACTCAAGATGGTTTTAAGCCTGTTGCTTTCTCTCCCCAGTGCAGGAGATGGAGCTTGTGGCTTTTTTGGTTGCCGGCAGGGAGTGGCTGGGTTTGGGGTTTTCAGGAGTGTTGAAAGGACACCTCCCAAGCAGAGCCTCTGAGCACACAGAGGTGTGTTGCTGGCAGGCAGGCTGGCCTCACACAGGGAAGAGCATTTTCTTGGGATGTTGACAGTGCTCCTGCTGGGATCTTGCTGGGATGTTGCTAAGATGTGGTCTGGGAGCATTAATCCCAGTGTAGCAGACAGAGTGAGGGATGTCCTCAGGAATGTGCTGTGGTCTCTGAATTGCTCTGGCCTCTTCAAGAACGAGCTATGATGGAGGAGACCTTTATCTGCACATGCCAAAATGGTTTTGTAGAGGAGTTCCTAGAGCAAGGGCCCTTCCATGTCCTTGCTCTTAATCTTTTGTGTGCCTGAGGATGTGGATCTCCTTTTTGTGGGCTGCATTCGGCTCCTGCTGCTTTTGCAGGTGAGGAGCAAGGAGGGTGATGTGAGCACACAGGTGGTGTGAAGGCAGGAGCTGCCTTCCTGGCTCAAAGCAGGAGTTCCTAGACATGCTTTTGGGAGAACTCCAGGGCTGTCAGCTCGCCGCACACCTTAATGCTAATTAAATAAATCACACTAGCTGGAAGACTCTAAAGTCGTGTGCTTAAGGTGCAAGGGAGAATGTGTTCCACAGTAACACCTGCAGCTCTGAGTTGAGGATATTGAGTCAGATCCTCAAAAACCAGAGCAACTCTGCTTTCCTGGTGGTGCTGGAAGCATCCCTTGGACAGAGCCAGGCCTGCTGGTTTACCTTTTCCTGTCCCCTCCATGCAAAGCAATATTTCTCCCTCTGCAAGGGTGCCACTTGTACCTGTAAAGCTGCAACTCATCCTCCTCCTGCTTTGCCTTCCCCCTCAAAACGCCTGCCCTGGCCAGGCCTCTTTCTTGCTGCTTTCTATGATGGAAAAAAAAAGTATTCCCTGGCCCAAATTGCACAGAAAATTCCTCCACGTGTGGAAACGTGGTCGGGTGTCTCTGTTCTGCAAAGCCCCGCGCCAGCACCTCTCCCTGCTGGGCTGGGGTGATTTGAACCAGGGCTCTGAGGTTTTTCAGAGCTCTCCAGAGGGGAGGTCGGCCATGGAGTTGGCCCAGAACCGAGACATTTGGGTATTGTCTACTTCCCAACGTGAGGGCTGGCACGGGATAAACTGTGAGCACAACGCAGGGCGCTTTGTGCGCAGGGGGAGCTTGCGGGGAGGCTGAGTTCAATCCTCCAAAACACAGCTTTAAAACAGGATTATGTGACACACGAAGCTTTGCTTCAAATTGGCTGGGGTGTCTGTCACGCTCCAGGAAACCTTCTTTTCCTGCTGTGCAGGCTTACCAACGGGAGGCGGAGGTGATGCTGCAGAAGAGGCTGGACGAGGTGAGCGACGAGCTCCGCAAAACCCAGAGCAGCTACAAGAGCCTGCTGGCAGATGCAGAAAAGACCAAAGGGCAGCAGCAGAGCATTGCTGGTGAGGAGCTGGGATCAGCATGGGGAGGGCTGCGGGGCAGACTGGAGACTTTGAGAGCTTGGAGGAGCCAGCTGGGGCAGGACAAGTAGATGCAGGGATGAGTGAGGCTGCCTGGTGTTGGTGTGAGCAAGACATGGGTCGGTCCGTGGTTCTATCCCAGGATGTTACTCCAGTGCCTCTCTCCTGTGCTGTCCTGCATCCTTGCCTGCCCTTTCTGTTCCTCCTCAAAGCACCCATGGCCAAGGCTTCTTTGGCTACAATCCTGCTTGGACAGAGCAGGGTGGGGAGTCTCCAGGTTTGTTTGCATGTGCCCTACGGTGTTTGTCACGCTTGCCTCCAACAGAACTGCAGGCCAAGCTGCTGAGCTCCGAGGCTGAGGTTAAAAGTAAGCTGCTGGAGTTGGACAGTGTGAAAGGGAAACTGCAGGATGCCAGCTCAGAGAATACAAAGCTTCTGGAGAGGATCAAGTCCATCGAAGCTCTGCTGGAGGCAGGCCAGATGCGGGAGGCAGAAAAAGACAGAGACCTGCAGGTTGTGTGCTCGTTTAATTGGGGTGGGAGGAGGGGAGTGGGTGACACTGCTTACATAATCCCTGTGTTGTCTTTGCTCTGGGATGCCACAGAAAGGGCTGACAGGCAGGTAATCAAAGTGCCTTCTCTCTTCCAGGCAGCCAATGAAGCAGAAATGAAGCAGCTGCAGTCAAGGTGGGTCCCGGTGCACATCTTGCAGTGGCACCTCCAGCTTGCTGTCCATGTGTCCCTGGCTTCCTCGAGTACTGAGCCTGTGGCTAAGGGCTTCCTGCCTTCCAGGCAGGCTTGGGGCTACCCAGCTGGGAAGTCAAGGTCAATCCTGGCCAGCAGTGCTGTTAAAAATGTTAATTTGCTCTGGTGCTGGCCCCATATAACAGCCAGTCCATTCTGAAGTAGGACAGAATTGCTGGCAGGCACATGGAATCTGACCAGTTCTGCAGAACAGGAGGTTCTGCTGGTGTTGGTGCTGGCTGTGGGATGTCTCTGGTCCAAGTCCCTGCTCAAGGCTAGGCCAACCAGAGGAAGTTTTTTTAAAATGTTTCCAGGTATCTCCAAGGATGGAGATTCACCAGCACTCTGGGTCCCTATTCCAGTGTTTGATAATCTCTTCCCCCACCCCCAGCACAGGAAAGTTTCCTGGCATTTAACTGGAGTTTCCCATGGCTTGAGTCCTGCCTGTTGCTCCTTGTCCATGTGCTGGGCACCTCGAGGAAGGCCCAGGCTCTGCATGGGAGGAAGATTTCTCAGATGCCCCCATTGCCAGCAAGCATCCAGCATCCCTGTAAAGGAAGGCAGCTGTTGAGTTGTCCTGGGACCCCAAGAGACTTGTGTAGTTCTTCTCAAGGACCTGAACCTTGGTTTGCTCAAACTGAGGGTCCCTTCAGGGCAGGTGGGGGATCTGAGGGTGTGGAGGGAAGCTGCAGCTCTCTGGTGTCAATTTGGCAGCGCTGATTTAGGGTTACTCAAGACAGTGGGATGATACTTTCGAAATGCAGAGCTGTGGGCTCTCTCAGCCTGATGAGCCGTGGACAGGAGCAGTCCCAGTTGTGCAGGCCGGAATTCCTGGCCTTTGCATCAGGTTCCTGCTTCCTCTTGTTGTGTGTGTACAGCCAGCCAGTTACTGGATTGCTTGTTATTGCTGGTAAGCGGGTAGAAAACCCGATCCCACTCCAGTATTGCCATGGCTCTGGTTTTTAGTCCTGCTCCCTCTTCCTCCTGCCGCGTGTAGATCCCAGGGCAGACCAGGATAGGAAGGGCTGTGGTCTCCATCTCGGGAGCTTGCTGCCCGTGAGGGAGGTGACTGCTCAGGCTCACTCCTGCATCCTGCCCTTCCAGACTCCAGGAGAAGACAAACCAGCTCTCAGCCTTGGAAAGGGAAGCCATGCAGCTGCGGGAGGCAGTGGAGCAACAGAAGGTGAAAAACAACGTACGTGAGTGACAGACAACCCATCGTGGTCACCTGCTGATGGCTCCGGGGTGTGGCCAGAGGCTCTTCAGCCCCACAGAGCTCTGGAGGCATTGCCTCATCTGCCAGAGAGCAGGAATACCCCTGGCAGGCTGTGCAGCTGCAGCTGGTGGGCTGCCTGAGGTGACATGTCTGTCCCCTGTTCTCTTGGGAAGTTTAGGACCTGGTAAGCTGGAGGGATCCTGCCCTGGTAGGGCCAAGGCAATTCCTGAGAAGGCTCCTTCACTGCTCCTCTGCTCCTTATCCCTCTGCTGCAAGGTGGTGTCAGTTGTGTGGAGGCCACCCTGCATCCCTGCACTTGGCCTGTGTCCCCTGCAGGCACCCTGAGCATGCTCCTGGAGCTCCTGCACCGTCCAGCTGTGCCCTGCTCCCTCCAGGGCACTGCCAGAGCAATGGGGTGTGTGGAGCCACTGGAAAGATGGGGAAGAAAGGAATGCATGTGGGCATGGAATGAAGACTCCTGACCAAACCCAGTTCCCTAGGCAGAGGCTTTGAAATCCCCTGCAGTGCCAGCAAGCAGCTTTGTGGCCCTTGACACCGTGTGTGGCTTATTGCCCTCTCTGTGTGGTCTCCACAGGACCTTCGGGAAAAGAACTGGAAGGCAATGGAAGCACTGACCACAGTGGAGAAGGCGTGCGAGGAAAAACTGCTCGCTGCCACAAAAGCAAAGGTGAGCCCAGTGTTTCCCTGGTGTTGGAAGGGAAACATTCAACTTCCCCAAGCCACCAGGGAGGCTTGCCCCAGGTTGCCTGCCTCCTTAGGAGCAGTGCTGGCCCAACTCTGCTTGCAAGCTTCTCCAGAATTTGTCTTGAGGGCAGTGCATCCCTGCTACTGGTCATGGTTGGGGAATCTGGGAGGTGATTGAACTGGAAGTGACATTTTCGTGGTTCCCAGCATCAGCAGTTGTCTGTGTTGGCTGGTTTCCCCAGCCCTGTAGGCACAGAAAAGCAGGACCAGTGTTGTCACCCTGGCCAGCAGGTGCCCAGGACCTCCATCCATTGCAGTTTGTCCCTCTTTCAGGAAGAGCTGGCCCAACAGCTGGACGCGCTCCAGACGCGAACCAAGCAGACGCTGCTCTCCGCCCTCCCTGGAGTCACCGTGTCCTCACAGCAGGTGGGACAGGCTTCATCAGCCCCCCCAGAGCCTCCTCCACGTGGGAAGGAGAGATGTCTAAGCATCCTCCTTCTTCCTTGTTCTTTTTCCCAAACTCAGGATTATGACACGTGGCTACAGGAGTTTAAGGAGAAGACCGTGGGTGTGCTAAAGCAGCAGATGATCACAACAGAGCCATCAGTAAGTGAAAGCTGGAAAGTGGAGGGGTGAGGGAGTGCTGGAGGGTCACATGTTTCTTCTCATCCCTCTCTCCTTCTCTTCCCTCTCCTTTTAGGATTCAGCTCTTAAATTAAAAGAGGCAGAGGAAGCGCAAAGCACTTTACAAGCAGAATGTGAGCAGTACAGAACGATCCTTGCAGAGACAGTAAGTTCCTCCCCTTTGCACTGTGCTGGCTTCCCACTGGAAATCCCTCTGGAGAGATCTCCTGGCAGCCCGGGCTGCCTGTGAGCTCAGGGTGGGCATCCCTTGGTGAGTTGGGGCAGCTGCCATGAGGAAGAATATTTGTCAGTGAGACAGAGGAACAGGGTAAATGTGAGTTTCTAGAGCTCTTCCTCAGCCTGATTGTGTTGGAAACATTGCTGGTGGTGATAGGATGACACACAGCAAGGGGTGGTTGAGCCAGAACAGGGATTAGGAGCCTCCAGCCCCACCTGAGGCATCTCATTCTGTCACCTGTTGTTTGGCCCAAATCTTTGGAGAGGCTTTGGGTATGCCAAGGCTTCCAGCCCTTGCACTGCTCGGCCTGGTGGGGGCTGGAGGAGGTTTGGGCTCAGCTGAGGCTTTGCCCGCAGGAGGGGATGCTGCGAAACCTGCAGAAGAGCGTGGAGGAGGAGGAGCAGGTGTGGAAGGCAAAGCTCACAGCCTCTGAAGAAGAGCTCCAAAAGGTGCGTGTTGGTGACACACCTGGGCTTGGTGCTCCTGGAACTGGGACTTCCAGGAGTAGGGGATCTGTTGGCTATAAATTGGTTGGTGACCCTAAGTGTTCCTGCCAGCTGTGAACACCGAGACACAGGGACTTTCTTTTCTCCCCAAATCTACCCCTCCTGTCACCAAACCAGCTGACAAAAAGCCCACCTCATGTAGAATGTTCCCTCTTGGATGCAGAACTGAGATAAAGCTATTTTCCATGGTCTGGCTGCTCCCCGTCCATCACATGGGGTTTTGGAGTTAACTGGGACTGCAGGGAGGTGGGGGAAGCTGTTGTACAAGAGATGTTTGATTTCTCAGCCCACTGCTGGCTCCTGCAGCGCCAGCACTGCTGAGGGCTGGTGTAGGATTGCACAGGGTGACGTGGCTGTTGATGGTGTGCGTGATGGGAAGAACGTCTGGTGCCTAGGGCAGCTCCCAGAGCAATCCTGCCTCTCGGTGGAGAGGAGGTGAATTCCTCCTGTGCAAAAAATTCAGCATCTGTGGAGTCCTCTTCAAAAACCAACCCGGGTTTAAGTGCTTTTTCTGGCAGCTTGGCCTCTCTTAATAATGAAGTCCATGCCACCTCATCGGAAAGTTGCTGCTTCCAAACCAAAAAGTGCTTTCAGCAGGAAGCTTGTGCTGAGTCTGGTGTCGGTTTCTCGGGTGTTGAAACCTGACTGCAGCCACCTGAAACACTGCAGGCAAGAGGTGTTGCCTTGCTCCACGATTTATGGCCTGTGTGTGTTAGACTCGTCCTCCCTGGGAAGGAGAGCTCCTCTGTGGAGCTCCCCTTGGATGTCAGACTTCTACCTGGTGGGTGCAGGATGAAGTGGGAGAGGTGGGAGTGAAGCAGCAGCCACTTTTTGATTGAGCCAAAGGTGCTTAGTGTCCTTCTCTGATCCTTTCTGCTTCAGTCACACCTGCAGCTGAAATCCCTGGAAGGCGTGGTGGAGAAGTTGAAAGCAGATCTGCAGAGCACAGATCAGGTGAGGTTTTTTGGGGAGGGGAGGTCTCTGCATGGGTGCCAGAGAGGCGCTCACTGTGCTCGGGTTGAGTCAAGCCCCATCTCCTGACTTGCCTTGGGGAGGGCAGGCTTTAACCATAGGATGTTTGGGATATGTAGGACCTCAAACAATCAACCCCCTCCTGCTTTCCTCTCTTATAAACCAGTTAAAGGAATACACCTCTCTTCTGGAAACGCAACTGGAAAATCACTTGGAGACAGCCAGCTCCGAGCGCCAGAACTACACAAAAGAAGTTGGAGCCGTAAGTGTGGTGGCTGCTGCCTTCTTCACCTTCTTGTAACCCTGACTCACCACCCATGCACCTTTTGAGGATTTGAGGAGTGCCCTGGGCCATCTGGGAAGTGCCCCAGCGATCTGCAGCTTTGCAAAGAAGGAGAAAACAGATGGAGATGGTTGCTCCAGTCTGGGCTGCAGACTCCTAAAGCCAGGAGAGCCATGGGCAAGGTGATGGGTCAGGGAGATCTGTATGGAGGCACTGCCTGCTGCTCCTGGGTGGCCTGTGTGGTCTCTGTGGCTCAGGTGAGACAGACTTGTCTCATGGCTGTCTCTCTGAGCAGGCATCAGCAGGCAGGCCAGCACATGATGACACCATGACCTCTTTGGGAAGATGTTGCATCATAAAAAAGTTTCCTCAGGCCAAAGAGTTCCAAAACCAAGTGCATAAAAGGACTTTTTTTTTCCCTTTCTGTTCCTCCTCGGCAGTTGAGGCAGCTCTTGTCAGAGTCCCAGGAGCAGCTGGAGGCAGCAAAGACTGAAACGCAGAAGCAGAGCGAGGAGCTGGCCCTGGTAAGGAGGGACCCTGGGAGATGCCCTGCTGGGTCCTGGGCTGGTTTGCAAACCAGCTGTGGGGCCAGCACCCTTCCTGTGGGCTGAGGGAGGGCAGGAAGGCACAGCCATTGCATGGGGAAGCCTGGTGGGGACCACACATTCAGAGGCGATGCTTGAGACCCAGGAGGAGATTTTTATTTGCCTGTCTTTCCTCCTGTGATGGGGGTGGGAAGGAAGGGAGAGCAGCAAGGCTTGCTCAAGCTGGTGTTTAGCAGAAAAACCCAGCTGCCCCACCACTGGGCACTCGTCACCACAACAGCACTCTGGGGCAGGGGTTTGGGTGTCCCATCCATCCATCCATCCATCCATCCATCCATCCATCCATCCCAGAGCAGATGAGGTGGAAGCATGTTCTCTGCACCCCTGGGAGCTGTCACGCCTCCAGCTGCCCAGGTTAGATACCACTGTCCTTCTCTGGCAGAAACTTGAGGTGGTTTTCCAAACATTCCGGCTCATGTGCAAGCCAAAAAGCTGGCAGGCTTTACCTGTAAGGCCCCTGTGGGTCGTGTGAAGGCTGTGGCACAGGGATGTGTCACTGAGCCAGGCTTGCTGCTCCTCCCTCAGGTCAGGCAGCAGCTGAGTGAGGTGAAGAGCCACGTACAGGAGGGAAAATAGTGGGGTTACAAGCTGAGCCAAGTGAGCCTGCACCCCTCGAGGCTGGGGTGGTGAGACCGCTCCTGTGGAGGCTCTGACCCTTAACCTTATCCCTGTGCTGTGTCACCATCTCTCACCGCACGGAGAACTGCACACGACTCTGCTCAGGGCTGTCACAGCTGTGTTGTGTCCCACCCTGTGCTGGGGGGCAGCCAGCCCAGCCCCCCCATCAGCCATGTATCCTGTTCCCATAGGGAACATAGCAGTTGGCTTTCCCCAGGCTGTTCCCCTTGGGAGCCCTCTGTCCTGGCACCAGGCTGGCAAGGTTTGGGGGATGCAGGCAGGACATGCTGCAAGCCCTTGGGCCAGCACTGCCATGTGACAGTGCCCTGTGGGGTTCAGAGCCTGGGTCTCCTCAGAGGAAGGGGACAATACCCTGACAGAGCTGTGCCGGGATCCCTTCCCAGCCAGTGGGGATTAGGATTACAGAGGGTCCATAAATCTTGCTGGAGCTGGGCTGAGGGCATTAGCAGCAGCTGTTCCCTTCCAGGCTGACACCTCTTGCCAGTGGCAGTGCTCTGTCTTTCTCTTTTAATCCTGTTAACTGTGGAGCCTTCTCCCAGTCATGGGGGCCTGCCAGGCACATCTTTCTCTATGGGGTGCCTCTCATCCCACATCCCAGCTGGTGCTGCCTGAAGAGCAAGCAAAATTTGGCAGTGATAAGCCAAGCCCCAGGCTTGCCATCAGCAACCTCCCAGCAGAGGGGGGATGCTGGTACCTATTGCCCTTTGGTGCCGTGGTGAATGCTTCTGTTTTTACTTCTCTTCTCTCTTGGTGATGTCCCTGCTAGCTCATTTCTTGAGTCTTTTTAAAATTTTATTTCTGGTTTTTTTCCCCTCTTCTCAACACAGCTGAAAACCCAGCTGGAGCAGAACGAAACGCTGGCGGAGAAGGAGCAAATGCTGCGGCAAAAGCTGGCACGGGAGCTGGAGGAGGTGGGTGTGGGCGAGGAGGATACCAGGGTTTGCAAAGCCATCCTGGGTTCTTGACTGCTAATGAAGCCCAAGAACTTGAAGAATTAATCTGAAGGCTTTTCCCCGTCACTGTCCACACCTCAGACATGGCTGTGAGACATTCCCTCCCACATCTGAAGGACTTCTCACAGCAGTTGTGCCATGTGGCATCACTGGCCCCTCAAAAGTCAGTTCTTCCAGCCCCCCATGTCTTGTGCCAATTTTTTCCATTGAGGGTTTAAGGGCTTTAGCTGGGTTTCCTGCTGCTCCGTGGTGGAAGCTGGATCAGCACAAGCAATGCCTTTTGTGTCTGTGCCACCCAACTCTTCAGCAGGACACACCCAGCGGGCACTTGGGGATGGCTGGAGCAGGATGTGTGGGAGATGCCGGCACCGTTGGCTTGCGTGCTTACTGCATGTGTCCCTTTGCAGGCCCAGAGCTTAGCACGCAGCTTGCAAGCAGAGCTGGAAAAGCTGAGACTGGCTGAACATGCAGCAGCTTCAGACAAGGAGGAGGCCCAGCAACTCAAGGTGATTTGGCTGTGCCACGACAGCAAACTTCACGTCCGAGCAGGACTAAGGGCGTGATTTATCATTTCTGAGGATGCGGGAGCGAGGCCCATGGTTACCCTGCAGGAAAGGGCTGAGAGCTCCACCGTGGCTGAAGGACAGCAGGGTCACAGCCACTGCATCCCTGCAGGCCGAGATGAGTGTGATGCCCTGAGCAGACACTCACGGGCTGGGCTTTTCACACACTGGGACACCATCCAGTCCTAGCCCACAGCATCTGCAGGGGGCCAGAGAGAGCTGTAGCTTTGGGGGGATGCCTGTTCTCCCTGCCGAGGAGGGAAGTGGGTGTTCCCCTGGCCTGTGGTCACTGAGACAGCTTGATGCAGACCCGAGGTGGCCCGAGGTGTTTCGAAGCGGGGAAGGTCACCAGGCAGCAAAGGGAGGCTCAGGCAGATGCCTTCTTTTGACTGCCATGTAGGAAAGACTTGAAAAAGAAAAAAAATTAACAAAGGACCTGGGCCAGGCAGCAACCAAACTACAGGAGCTACTGAAGGTTACCCAGGACCAACTGGCCAAAGAGAGAGAAGTGGTGAAGAAGTTGAAAGAACAGCTTCAGGAAACGGTACTGGTGGTGGCCATGGCCCTCCCCTTGATGCTGGTGGAGGCCCTGGGGCAGTGTGCAGCAGGCAGGGGTTTAAAATTGGAGGCAGGGTGGCCCTTGCTGCCAGAAACCATTTGGGTGGTTTTGGGAAACCCTGGGACCACATGAGATGGTGGTCAAGGTTTTCCCTGTCCCAAAGGCAGGACTTGGCTCATCTGTGAAATGCTTTGGGGCTTGAGCTGCCATGAGAAAAAGGTTGAGCCAGCTGAGTAACCCACTTGTTTTTTCCTTCTCCAGGGGAAAGAGGACAGTTCAAAGGAAGGGACTTCAGTTTGACGAGTCTTCACCCTGGACCTTACAGTTAACTTACCAAAATGCCTTACACATTCCTAAAAATAAAAATTTATGCTAAATTTACTGTAGATAAAAGATACCAAGCCATTAGTGACCCAAAACCTAGTTTTGAAACTTACAAGAAAACATACAAAAAAAAAACCCCAAAAAAACAACCAGTAAACACTGCAGTTTGTAAGAAAATCTTCATACTGTTTTGTACAACTCTTCATTTCCTGGGGAGCTGCTGTGGCCACGCCAGGCACGCGCTGGGGCTTCACCCTCCCGTTCCAGCAGAACCCACCAACGTGTGAAAAGGGAAGACTGCGTTTGTACATCAACCAGTGCAATTATAATTATATATTTTTTCCTTTTTTTTTTCTTTTCTTTTCTTTCTTTTTTTTTTTTTTTTTTTGAGTGAAAGGAGTGTGAAAGTAAGACCCACCATGGAAGGATTCCCTCTTGGATGGGTGGCTCTTGGCACGTGTATTTCTGGGTGTCGATGCGATTAAAATGACGTAGTGAAAAGAGCGTCCTTGTTTCATTTTTCTTGGGGTTTTGTTTGTGCTGCATTTTTTATGTTTGCAAGCCAGGGAGGGCTTTGGGGTCACTGAAGAAGGACTCTGCTTTGGCCAGGAGCATCTTTATTACCCCCTTGCTTGCTGTGTCACAGAAGCCATCCCGTGGTTTTGATCCGCTACAGGCAAAGGAGAGAAACAATTCCTTCCCACTGATGATCCAGGGCTGGGTTCCCTGTGTGGGGGTTGGCAGAGGGATTGACACTTTTGCCATGGCAGTATAGGGGCATGGTGGGGACAGGGACCATTCCTCCTGCTTGCTTTAAACCTTAGTGCTCCCCTGTAATCCATCCCTGTGGGCACTGTGTGATGGTGGTGGCCCTCGGCTACTGTCAGGCTCTCCAGCCCTCTGTTCTCCTCTTCTTGTGGCTTTCCTTTTTATTTTAATTTTTTTGATTGTTCTTTCTTTTATTGTTCTTTCCCTTTTTTTCCTTTCTTTTTTATTTTCGAGCTGGTTTCTTAGGAAATGGCAGAGGCCACGTGACAGCTTGGTGGCTGTCTCCCCGCAATAAAGCTGCTGAGCCCAGTGCTGACATCAGCAGGATTTGAGAGGGGGAGGAAAAGGCCCCTCGGTCCTTCCAGTGCACGCGAAGAGCCAAGGCCAAGGAGGAGGATGAGGGGCAGACCTGCTTCCATGTTGTTCCTGGGGAAGGCTGGTGTGTGACCAACCCCTGTACTGCACACCAGAGACTGCCCAGGACTGGGACATCCTGTCCCTCCCTCAGCACTGTGGCTTTTGGGGCCAGGATGAAGGGTGGGGGAGGACTGTGTGTGACTCAGCTGGGACCAGGTAAGAGAAAGGGCCAAGGAAAGGGGGAGCTGAGAGCCATCCCCTGCCCCCACCTTTGTGTGTGTCCCCCCACTCCCCCTCACGGCACAGGTGGCAGATGGGGCTGGTTTCCCCATCCCAGAGGGACAAAGTTGGGAAGCAGACCTTTACCCCAGAGCCAGGATTGGCCTGGGGTTTATCTTCCTGGACTTTGTGGCAGATGTAGAGGAATGCATGAATCAAGGGCTGCTGGTGACCTCAGCCTGTCAGCACTGTCACTCTCCCCAGCCCAGCACGCCTGACCTGTTGGATTGAAGCTCTCCAAAAGTGAGGGAATGCCTGCATTTTACCAGGATTGCACAAAACAACCCACAGGCTGGAGGGAGCTATCGAGCATGTCAGGGTGACTCTCACGCCCCAGGAGCCATGGGTAGGAAGGGCCCTGCACCCACAGGTGCCAGGAAGTGATGCAGTTCCTTTGGTTTTGCAATTTTTTGCTTTTGCAACAACACTTTATTGTGAGCTCCTGTGCAGAGACCCAGGCCTGCCCACAGAAGCAGTAACAGACCCCAGAACAACCAGCGCAGGGAGGGCAGGCGCTGTTCCAAGGGCACCACGGAGCAGCTTGGCTCCAGTGGGGCTCCAAAGGCTGAACCTGCTCTGGGGCAGTGTCCCCAGCCCCGGGGCACAAGATGCCCTTCTGGCACACAGTGGCGAGCCGGCTGTTTTAGGAAGAAAGCTGAAAACAACCCAGTGCTCTTTGGGGAAAGACATTTAGCTGATGTTTTTACACCTGGAGTGGTGCTGTTGCCATTCCCCTGGCACCTTGATGGAAGGGGAAGGACATCCTGAGGGGCCAGGAGAAAGCCAAGCCTTGCCCAAGAGCATGTGCAGCTGAGGCCTGGCCAGCCCCTGCTCCCCCCACAGCTGGTGGGATTTTGCCATGTGCTCACCCAGTCACCTCCTTTCCTCCAGGAGAGCTGCCCAGGTTTGGTGCTTGTCAGCCCGTGACTCACAGTAGCCCCTGCACAGCAGGCAGGTACCTGTATTGATAAAGATCAAGAAGTTGCTCAGCTGGAGTGACTTGGAATAAGAACACTGGATCCTTCTGCTGATTCAGCCATGCCTGGAGTTACTTTACAGCCTGGGTGCCCGCGCTTATCAAAGCACAGTTTAAGACACTCGATTTAACCTTGGTTGTAAATTACATTTATACTGCCTGCTGTTTACACCAAGGCCTGAATTATCAGTCTCTATTTCCTGTTCTCATTTTTTCCCAGGCCCAATGGACAAAAATGGCTTTTGGGAAACCATTGCCTGCATGTGGACTTCAAAATGTTTGTAGCTGCTCTGCTCTTGGTGCAGCCAAGCTGCACTATCTGGGCAGGTCCTGCTGAGCTTGTGTGACTGAGCTGCCTCCCTTACCTGAATCTCTTCACCTTGTTCTTCACGCACCCATGTCAGGAAGTGACTTCTCCCACCAGCAACCAGCCAAGTTATAGGAAGCGTTCATCACGTCTCTCCCTGCTTGTCTTGCCTTTTTAGAAGGTCTGGGTGATTTGGGAGAAAACTTAAGAACAGTCACAAGAGTTTCATCCCCTTGAAAAGCAGAAGGACAAACAGCCCTGAGAGGGGAAGTTTGGCCAGCAGACCCCACAGTGTGGACAAGCCCACAGCGCTGCAGCTCTGAGGATTAAGACACACTGTTAGCTCTGGAGCACAAAGATCAATACACTTTGGGACTTCAGGTGAGGGTCCTAAAAGCAGCCAGACTCTCCAACTGGCTGAAGCTGTGGCACCACACCCAGCCAAGGCCCAAAGTGTCACCTCTTATCTCTCAGTTCTGGGACTAAGGCAAATTGAACCCAAGTCCCTGATCCCAAGGGCTTTCACATGGTTGGAAGTGCTCTCCTACCTTACAGGTCTGACATCCTTCCTCTTTTGTAGTGTCTCCTGCTCCATTTTCTGACCAAGGAAGGAAATCCCAGGCAGAAGTGACCACAACATTACCTGGGCTAGATAAAGATGCCTGCAGCCATTAGCAGGATCTTGGCTAGGAGTTGCCTGTTTGTCAGGCAGCACCACTCCCAGTGTGTCACTGGTTTCCTTATCTCCACCTGGACTTTGGACAGAGATCAGTACTGCAGCTACCTGGGCAAGGAGGAGCTGTTTACGAGGATCTTTACCCACTTGGGCGAGTCCCCAGTTGACTGAAAGACAGGCTAAAAGCCCCAGCAGAATCCAGGCCAGTCTGCTTTGCTCAGAATCAGGAAGCTGCACTCCAGTGGATCCCTTTGCATCAGAAAACCTTGTGCTCCCAGCCCTGTGACCCGTGTGGGTGCCAAGTCAGAGCAGCCAGTCAATGCCAGTCTTTAATGAAGGGTTTTAACCACGCAGCATGGCCAGAGAGGGCACATGCTGAGTTAGGTAATGGCCCATTACTGCCCTGGCCCCCAGACACAGCAGCTCAGCGCTGGCCCCGCTCTGCCACAAGCTGAGGGGACACTGCAGCTTTCTGTCCCTGCACAGCTGGGAACAGCTCGGGGAGGCAGGGCCAGCCTGTGACTGCCCGGGCTCCCTGGGGCTCCCTCAGTCCTCACGGGGAAGGCAGCGCAGAACAACCAACACATGGCCGGGCTCCTGCTGCTCAGACTGCAAACAGGGAGATGGCTCCCAGGAAGGCCCCCAACCAACGGGAATCTGGGCCCAAAGCCTGAAGGCACACAGCAGGTGCCATTTTGGAGCTGGAGGCTGCAGCAAGCAGGGGCATGCAGGGCCAAGGAGGGGAGCGCACCACAGAGACAAACCTGCTTTCGCCCCGTATCCCTCCAGCTCCACCAGCTCTTCCTTCCAGCCTGTTTCCCCATTCCTGCTCCCGAGAGCAGGGCAGGGCAGTAGCTGCAGAAGGCACAGCAGCTCCTTAAGTGCTTACCCAGATCCAGCAGTGCCAGCCCCGCTGCAGGAGGGCTGATCCGGAGGCTGGAGAGGAATCAGTCACTGACCCAGGGGAGGGAAAGCCCATTTATTTAGGCTGTTCAAATTTGGCACGCACAGAACATATCACAGTAATGCACTGGAGGCTAAGGGTTTTGGTTTTTTTTTTTCTTTTTCTCTACAGACATACAAGAAAACTCTATGCAACTCCCATGTACACATTACACAAAGGAAACAGCTTTAATCAACCACTGATGAAACATGGAAGCTTTTAAGATCTCTGTAGCTGGCACAGGAATGTTCTCTACCCCCCATACAAAAGGCATTTCAGGTCAAACTTTCTAGTAGGTGATATCTCCATGCATTTCTACAGAATTAAAGAAGCTAACAGACAAAAAGCCCAGATCAAGCCATATTAGTCAGGCTGATTGGTTCTACTAAGTTAAATCAATAGTAATTATGGACAAATGGACCAAGTGACCAAAGACTGGGGCTGAAAATACCATTTTTGGAGTTGTGGTTCCTTTTCATTTTACTACCCATAACCGGAGAGCTCTGATACAAGAACCTGCATTTATAAAAGCCTCAGAAGCATCTGATCCACTAGTAAGTGTATATTAGAGAAAGGTAGTTCTAAATTAAACTATGTCAACAGAAAAAGCAATTTCTATAGAATCACTCAGGAGGAAAGAGACCTCAAGACACTTCATAACAAGAAAATTGAACCTACAGAACAAGTGAACCTTTAAATATTATTACTGCACTGTGAGTTTACAAGAGAGCAGATTAGGACTACTTCTCCAGAAAAACTGTGTCTGTTTTATGCCTAGCTTCATAATTAGGCTTTTTTAGTACAGCTCTGCAACTGCAAGCACTAAGAATTTAACCCAGTTTTGGTGCTAACAGGTTGCTTCAGCTGAAGTTTAACTACAGGTTTTAAGTTTTATCTTAAATGGTTAAACAGGAGAAGTTTTTGAATTTTTCTTGTTACTATTTAGAAAAGCAAGAACAGGAACCAGATCGTTCTCACCTCTCCACCTTTCATGATACACTGCTCAAATTTTTGGAGACCTTTAGTGTTAATCCACTGGGGACAGAACTGGGCTGGACAACCAATGCAAATATTAATACACCAAGATAAATCCTTAGTTTCATTTATTTAGGGTCATTTGTACATACGAGCTACATCTCCAAAATCTACTTTATTCTACAAGACAGATTCCCTACTGTTAGTGAAACCCTTGCCTAGAATGTTTGCTTTAATATAACTGATCTATTAAAACATGGAATGCTTGTAGAGTTGTGGCACTGTATGACATCTACACGGGACTTCCTTCAAAAGCTACGACTAGGGAGCCTCCTAGCTTCTCAGCAATGCAAGCTCGGTTCAGGTCCTCTGGCCCATTTGCTTGGCATTCATGCTTTATGCCTAAAAAAAGAGGCAAAACACTCAATAATGCAGTATTTCAACATGCTGGTCAGCAATCAAAGAAACATACCTGGTAGTAATATTAGAAGCAGCAATCCAGTCACTCAAGCAGACAAGTCCTGCCTCAGCTTAGGGAATTTGACGGTTTTTCCCTGACATGTCCCAGGAGACATCTGGCTGCACACCAAATGTCACTGTAGGGACATGTAGGGAGAAATTTGTCACTAGCTCAGTGCTCAGACTGTTGGCCTTTCATGGCAGCCTCTTAGAGCAAATCCCTCATTTCTTGTGCTGCCCTGGATACAGCAGGGGAGGGAGCTCCAGGCAAGCACACGGAGAGGGCTCACTCAGGTCCTGCTGGCTCTGCAGAGGTGGCTGAAAGCATCACACTGAGAACCTGAGCGCCAGAGACTGAGAGCTGGGCTAAGCAACCAACAGTGCTTTCTTTTCCTTTTTAAGGATGGGGAGCCCAACCCATGCCTGCCTTATATGGTGAAAAGCAGAATTTCTTCAGGATTTCTTTTTCTCAACTTCCACATGTGCAGCACACAACAGTCTCCCAGGGCAGTTCCAATCCCTGGGCAAGCCATCCTGTGAAGGCTGGCACTGCTGCACAATGATCCTGTCAGCCTTGCACAGTGTAAGGTTTTGGCCCAGTGCAGCCTGAGGAGCTGAAGAGTGCTACATGGCTATAAGCCAGACTGACTTACTACAGCAGAGTAAGTTTATGAGACTGTGCATTTTAACAGACACAGGGATCAAAGTGCTCTGCCACTGAGACAGCTCTGCACAAAATCCAGCTTTGTGTTATGAATCTCATGGTTTCTAGCCTGTATGGTGCAGATGTGCTGCTCCATATGGTACATCACACATTGCAAAACCTGCTCTTGTCCTGAGCACTGTTCTAGTGCCTCTGAAATTTTGTCAGATAATGTAAATTTGAGCCAGAGCTCATTTTAGCTCTGTCACATGACACTTCACCTCCCACTAGTATCTCAAAAAAAAACAAAAACAAAACAAACCCCAAAACCTAAACTAATTAAGCCTTGCTGTGTACTCCAGGGGCACAGCAGGGTTAGGAGCATTAGTTGTATTACGTACCTTGAAACTTCTTTTTGATTGCATCCTTGGAGCTTGCGTAGATCATCTTACTTTTGAGAGGTGCTTGTTCTGGTGCCCTAGTGGGAGACACCACAGAGAGTGAAATTAGTGACACTGATTATCCAGCTCAGACAGAAGCAGCATCCTACCCGGCATGGACAAGTGGAACATCTCACGGCTCAGAATACAGGCATCAGGCTGCCCAGCTCACATTAAGCCTGCCATTTTCCCAGCCTGAGCAATACAAACACTCAGAGACCTCACCCACAGTGCCTGGACTGCATGTTAGGAATGAGAGAGTTGGGAAAGTGGCTTACCACAAGAAAAACATCAGCTCTTCTTTTTTGGATTCCTTGGTCTCGAAGCTTGCATCATACAAGGCATAGCGGCAATCCTTCTCGGGAAGCATCTGCACAAAGTGCTTGAAAGGGTCGGTGACTGTCACTCCGACATCTCCCACCAGAATCTCTTTGCCTTCCTCCACAATAATGCACTTTTTGTCTGGACTGAGGCAGAAGATGACAGCCTTCTTCCTCTTCTTGATTTCCTCTGGCGTGGAGCACTTCCGCACTTTCATGTCGTAAAAGATACGGCACACCTCATCGGCCACTTGTACTCCGGAGGCCTGCAAAGACCACAGCAAACACCTTCAGGCCTTCCACCCCAAATTTTCCTAGCTACATTATGGCACTGCCTTAAATCCAAGCCTAGAAGACAATAGCTTCTTGCAATAGTCACTTGTGGCATGAGAGTCTCATCAGAAAAGGCTGCAGACCCTCTTTTCCAAAGCCAAGGAAAGAATCCGGAGTCTCGCTGCTGCCCACAGCCGGCTGTCAAACCAAAAACTATTCCAAAGAAGGCACAATCCTACTTACAGAACATTGTTTTGGGGGAGTTTTACAGGCACGCCAACCCCTTGTTCTCTGAGATTCGGTTGTGGTAGATCCTTTGGCATTACAGCAGCTTTATTTTCTTCCCTGTTTCAGGCTGGCTGGACAAGCCCACAAGGATCTTCTGTTCAAAGTTTCCCAGCCACTTCCAGCATGCTTGCTAGCAGCTTTAGGAACAGAGGTAAAACTGGCCAAATTCCGTACTTGTCACATGGACTTAGTTTAGAAATCAAGGGAGATGTAGTGGGGTACAGGGATTGCAATGGTAGTTTTTAGCTGAACAAACCAACTTTGGGAAGTTGCTCTGAATTCAGTATTTCAAACAGAGAACTTGCAAGACCTAAGAGGTAAAGTCTCTACGTCTCAGCACCTACTCCAGCAGTTTTTAAAGCAAGCTCAAGGCACCTCAACATTCTCCCCCCCCCACAGCCTTGGAGGCAGCTGGGAAATTGTAGTGAGTGGTATCGTATTCCCCTGTGTAAGCTGGAACAAGAGGTGCACATGCAGCATTATCAATCTGATGTTAAAGGCAGCTGCACAGAATAAAGAGGACAAGACCTAGCAAGAATGTCTAAAGGCTGAACTGCATTTTCAGTCTGATGCTTTTCTGGGAATGAGACAGGAAAAAATGAAAGTGGCAAGTAGAAGCATTTACATCTGAGTTTTGTTCTCAGAGTGCACCAAGTTGGAAAGCTTAAAAGCAGCTGTGCAAGAGTGAATGCTGCAAATGTAGGAAGCCAGCAGGCACTGCTGGAAGGACATCATGGCCAGAGCAGTAAAGACCAATTGAAGCCTATCCAGCACTCAACAACTTTTATCTGTTCAAAATGCTACACACAGTATAAACAATGAGATTCCTTTAGAATCCTGCTTCCTCCCTCACTGTTTTTTTGTCTTCCAAATTCAAGTGACATTACTCATATTCATCTATCAGAAGGAAAACTACCTTCCTCCCTCTGTGTAAACCACCACACGTCACTGCTACGAGCACAGTCAGCAGTACCAACAGCCAGGTGAGACACACAACTGAAGAAGCTGAAAAAAGCTAAAGGTTGTTCTTCAATTTTTTTAACTTATCTTCAGCCCCAAAATGTGAGCTCAAGGGATTCATTTTGCATCTTAAAGAAACAGCAGAGTTCAGCTGCAAAACCAGGGGGACAGAGGTGCAGGGGAACTGCTTGGTGCTCAGGCTGTCCTTGAGAGACGGTTACGGATCGGACACCTACTTAACGTGTGGGGTTTTTTTAAAGTCTTGACCAGTGCCTACCATGGAGGACCTCAACTGAGTCCAGATTCACCTCTTTCTAGCAACATCCCTCCTCCTGTAACTCTGAGTGGCTGGCATAGCACTGCTAACCCAGTGAGGAGAGGTGGCACAGCTGGCAGAATCTATTACTGTGGGAGTTTGGTATCTAGAGCTCCCAAGTGCTGGTCGTGGAAAACCAGGGCAATCTCATACATCAGCAACCTGAGACAGAAGCTTTTCTTTAGTGTGGAGAACAGTGCTCTTTCGGGGTTTACCTAAATAGAAGGGGACCTCCCTCAAGATTTACAATGAATGGTCTGTCTATAAGGGGTCATCTATGCAGAACTGCTTGCACTTACTTTGGGACAGGTTAACAGCAATTCAGTCATTGTGCCTCAACTGTGTGGCAGGCAGCCATCCTTCTACATGTCACCAAAAAGGTGAGGAAAGTACATGGAGAAAGCCTATTTCAGGATATATGTGAGCAACAGTGCAAACACAGACTCAAAGTGACTCATTCCTGTGTCACCTTCTCCATGCAGAGACACTGAACTTTGTCAGTGTGACTGAGAGATAATGAGGAATAAAGGTCTTTCTCCTCCTGTCCCTGTTTGGTGTGGGCAAGAGCCTCTTTGGGAAGACTCTAAATAATACAAAATTAACCTAATAAAGCAAATAGTGCAGCAACTACAGCTATTTTATTATTCACTAAGGACAAACCCACAGTGAATTCAAGAGAACCTGTTTCCTCCCCGAGGTTTATTTTCTAACTAATGGAACCTCAGAAGCTGACAAAGGGTGGTAAGACTTGGGTTTTAGTCACAAACCCCCTCAAGATTCTTAGAAAATGCACCAAAATCCTGAACTGGCATGGAAATGAAGCTATTAGTCATGGAAAAGCAGTTAATGTCACCTACCTCTACCTTTGTCAATTCTTGAGCTTTGCTCCAACACTAGAACAAATAATTCCCCTGCACCAAGTCATGGTAATTTTGAAAGCAGAGGTTAATGCTCAGCTTAGAGCCAGAAGCACCAGCAATAGAGCTGCAGGTTGATGCAAACTGTGCAGTCAAGTGCATTTACTTGTGCTACTACACAGCCAGAAACATGTCTCCAAGTCAGGAGACAAGCTGTTTCTTTAAAAAGAAACTGAGCACTGCTGGCAAGTCAGTTCAGATTCCAAAAATGTTGGAAATATTTAGTCTGGAAACTCAAAATTCACTGTAAAACTTCAGCCGATAACTGGGATTGACCAGAAGCTGAAGGGACAACAGCGAGAACTGGATTTTTTAGCTTTCCAAAGCAAAAGGCTGTTAGTAGCTGGTGCTACTCCTTTTCACAGCTGCTGTACAACTCCTGGATTCATCACACAGGCTGACATTAGCAGCCATTGTGTTGCCAGAGACAATGCAGATTTGTTCCATCTGAGAACACCCTATAGCTGTGTTACAGTATGGGTTGAAACGAGCCAGTGCAACAAACCAATTCCCTCTGAAAAGAGCATCTACTGCCGTAACTGTAGGGCTCCCTCTTCAACCCTGGGCCTGTACCAGCCACAAATGCCTTCACAAACATACTTAAAAAGGAAAAAACTCAAACCCCAGGCAGCTTTTGTTGTAAGGTAGTTGCAACCACTTTGTGTAGAACAGCAATAGGATGACTGCTAAGAGCACTGGAACAAGGAGAAATGCCAGACTCTAAATACACGTCCTCAAGCGACATTTTAACCTAATCTCTGCTGTCTTGTCCACAAGAAGAGCTGGTGAGAAGCCTCCACCCTCCCAGTAATGACAGAGTAAACATTTGTTAGTCTGCATTTTCCCGCTTTGGCCAGATATGGCTCTGCTCAGAGGATTCAGTACAGCACACGGGTTATTATTTTGTGCATTGTGGCTTGAACGCTGTAGAGCTCCAGCAGCCAGCCTGGTTCTGTTCCTTTTCCAGGATGGAAGCAGTTTTCCAGCTCTGGACTAGCACATGGGGGCCGGTTCAGTGAGCAGCACATACTGCAGGCACTTGTGGGATCCATGACCATCGGCCAGCTGGTGACATTTCACGGTAGGGGACAGACCCTTAACTGCAACACGGAAGCAGCAAGCAGACAAGCCACCTAATTCCCACATGGGAAAACAATGCCAGGACAGCACATTCAGGGAGACATTCAGGAAAGAAGGGACAGAGTGAGTTTCTCTGAAGGAATCAGCAAAACTGAGTTGTCCTCCAGCACCTCCATGCAAATGCTGTAGACACAGCACACCATGGGGGCTGAGCCCCTCAAACCCCATTATCCCATGGCAGTTATGGCAGTATCCCCAGTGGATCTCACAGCCTGCTGCAGGTACCTGAGGCAGGCACTGCATTCACTGCCTTGTCAGCAGGCACTGCAGGAACACAGCGCCTCTTGTTCATAAAGCCTCCTTCTTGCCTGAAGTGCAAAGCTCTGCAGAAGTCTTGGGAGAGCACAATGCCCTCCCTCCACAGGGCAGCCCAAAGAGGGAGCCTTCTGTCCAACAGCTTTCCAACTGCAGGAGCCAGACCCAGCTGCCTCCACTAAGAGCTCCCAACATTTTGCCTCCACTGCCAAGTACCCAAACTGAAATTTAATCTAAACTGGGGAAGACTGAAGAATAATCCAGAGCTTTCTTAAGAGAATCACCACATAAAGCCATTTCAGGAGAGAGAGGCATGCCAGACACCTGATAAACTGGATTTATATCAAGCCTGCACTAAAATGCAACTTTGACACAGCGAATTTTACTTCTCTTTTGTTAGGAAGTGCTGTGAGTGCCAGTATTTTTCTTGAATACTTAAAATACTCTACCTAAGAAGAGTCTCTGTTTTCCTCAACTGTATAAGACAGCTCAGAAGACCTTAAACTAATGACTTAGTTTGCCTCAAGACAAGTTTGAAGGACTAAATTTGGGTTTAAGTCTTGAGAATTTCAGAGTGTTGGTTTTCCCTCCTGTGATTAGAGCCCAAGAACTCTCCATAGTTGTGCCTGGGCATGTATTATCTCTAGAGACATTTCAAGCTGCAGTTCTTGACTTGTTTTGTCTAGGAACCACGCACACACATATTACACACCAGGGTGAACTAACCAAGCTACTCAAGTGGAAACTCTTGCTTCTTGGAAAAGCATCATCAATTTTTCCAGAATCTGACACCAAGAATTTATTAAAGCACCCCTTGTTTAGTTTCAAGGGCAGATTTGAGAACACTGTGCTCCCAGGTTTGCTGGTCACATTACTGGCATGTATTTGGTTCTTAGTTTCTTCAGCAAACCCCATTTTCCCCATGCCTGCCATACCCTCCCCCTCCCATCTACCTCTGAAATTCACTGCCACTGCCAGAGCTGCCTGTGGAGCCATGTGGCATTTCCCTCTGACTCACTAATGTGTCATAGTACATGTCTGCAACAAATAGGTTTAATTGAAAAAGTATTTCCACCCAACTGGTCCACGACAGCACCCTCCAGGGACAGAGCTGTCCCTTGCACTGCCACACAATGGAATGCCCTGGGCCATCACCAGAAACTTGAGGGGAAAACTAAGCCAAGGCAGTTGTGGAAGCACTTAGCAGAAAGGGAGGGTCACAGCCTGGCTAAAAGAAAGTTTTGCCAAATGAGGCCTCTGGAGAGGTGTCACCTAAGGCCGACAAGCCAACTGAAAATGTGGGTGGTCAAAACCATAAACATATTAAATACTGCTTGGCTTTTAATCTGTTATTTGAGCACTCAAGAAAACACATCTGATATTAACATCCCCACTTTACTGAGCAGGAAAGACAGCAAAGGAGGAAGTGCAAGGAGTGACTACTTTAACTTCATCCCAGAGACCAGCAACAGTGTGGGAACACCAGTGACTTCAGGATTCCAGAAAGGCCCACATTCCCTGCTTACCTATAGCTGGACAGAGACACCTCCATTTGCAGGGTACAGCCTGTGCCTCTGAAAGGCCAAAGCTTCAACTCCGATCTAAAGCCTGACAGGAAACAGAACTAACAGCCTTTTACTGGTGTTGTGTAAGAGGCCATTATGTGCACACCATAAACCAGCAAGAAGTACAGAGTCATCTGCAAATCACTTGTAGACAGACCTTGCCAGCTAGACTCAAGTTTTTATTTTGCATTATTTGGTCTCTTTTGGCAGGGGGAAGGTGTGGGGGGAGGAATCAAAACTCTATTCAGCTTTTATTTTTTTGCCCCCTGACAAGAAGAAAGGTTATTGACAAGACAAGAAGAGATGAGCAGGAAAGCAATTATTAAAAAAAAGAAGAAACTATCCTTTGAATTCCTGAAGGTCATTTCCTCAGCTTTCAGCCAAAGAGGAAATTATCTCCTTCTCTGAGCCACCATGAAGTTCACTCACTCGATTTAATTATCAAGGTAGGCAGAACAAGCAATACCCACAAAAGGCAATCCCAGCAACAGTGCTGAAAAACAGGAACTGCAGTGGCCAGTAGTAGCAGGGCATAAGTTTTGAGTAGCACCCCTTCCTGTGTTGAAATGTAAGTTTTCAAGGTAATGCAAGTGGAACCTGGCATGTAACAGGACTCTTGCAGAAAATCAAAGCTTCTCAGAAACACATTCAGCACACAAATCAGCTATTATGAGCCTAAATGCCTATAAGAATTTTCTTGTGGTCCACCAGGCACCTACAGCAACCTAATTAGAGCTTAAATGCCACCCTCGAAACCAGGCTTTGAAGGCCAGCTCTGGGCATCCCTGATACTTGTTACTGAGGGATCCTCCTCTCCTGAGGAGATTGCTGTGAATGCTGAGCAACCAGGTGAGGAAAAGGCTGAGAACGGCTTCACAGGCGAGTCCTGGTTGTATTCAGGCTCTCTCACACGGGATTGCTTAGGTCAGCCCTTGCACACAGCAGGAGCCGCTTGATAGTGATTCTGACAAGGCGAGTAGGAACATGCCAGACACCCACACCGCCAATTGTCGTGAGGCTGTTATCTTGTATATGAGGCATATGTACCTTGTAATTACACAGATCTGGGAACAGCACTGACTAACAACCAAGAAAAATAATTTGCACGGTCCTCCAAAGACCTTGGACTCGTTTAATCCAGTGGCAAAGAAACCGAACGTTGTGGCAAGACACAAAAGCTGAAAATCCAAGCTCTTTTGATACCAAAGGATGCCCTCCTGCTGGCACTACTGTACTTTGCCAGAAGGCCTCCACTCTGCCCAAAACCAAGTTCATTTGCAGCATCTCAAAAAAGCCAACCTAAACCCTGTTGCAAAAAGGAGACCACTATGAGAAATAGTAGTTTTGACTGACTTGGGAATTCCCTGGTTCCAAAGCAAGATGAAGCCTGACACGCTGAGTAGTCACACTTAACTAGGTTTGCATACTGCAGAGGTGGTAGCTGGCTTGTTGAGACAAGCCTCTTTTAAACAAGAGCTGCGAGTCTCATCAGACTTTTTAGCAGCTTCATCTGCAACTCCCATCAGCTCTGCTCCACGCTGCAGATCAGCCATAGATGCTCCAGCTTGGGTGTTAGAGAAAGCAGGGCCATTAGTAGTACATCCTGTGTGCCAGCCCTATGGACCAAAAATTCATTTCCTGGATATACCACATGTTCAATTAACTACTAGTAAATACCAAGGGAAGGCCTCCATACGTAACACCTCTAATACACGTAAATAACCCAGTCAAGTATGTCAAAACATGCAACTGTGTGTTGCTGGACAAGTGGTTGTGCATGACTCAAGCAAAAATATGGCAGCAGTTAAAACTGCATGAACTAATAATTGAGGCAAATTTGATAACCTCTGTCTCCCGAATTAAACGGGGATGCAAACTGTGAGCATGGGCAAAGCAAACAGAATGAGCCACCGTGAAGCCGAACACGCGTTTGGTCTATTCTGCCCCATTTATGCAAGGAAAACCCTGACACTTTTTTTTGAAAGCCAAGAAACACGAACAAGCCAGTGCGGATGTTTAATACTTTTTTTGTTTCTTTGCTTCCAGCGTTACACCTTGGATAAATGTTTCCAGCACAGTGAGGAGAAGCAAAACAAAACAAAACAAAAAAAACCCCAAGTCCTTGCAGCAACTACCTTAAAATTTCAGCTTCTTCGAGCGGCCGCTGCGACACCCTGTTTTTTACAATCAGCGATCCCCCTCCGCGGGTTCCACTTCCCCCTTTTGTCCGCCACCAGCGCTGCGGGCTCGGGCCGGGCCCGGCGGAGGGAAGCCCGGGCCGGCCCTGGGAGGGCTCATGCTGGTCCCGGCTGCCCGCGGAGCCGCCGCCGGTTTCTAGGCCAGGCCCGAACCCCTCGGCCGTGGGAAGATGGCTCCCGCCGGGACCGAGGCGGCGGCCGCGCTTCCTCCCGAGCAGGGCAGCCCCCGGCCTCGGGGGAAGGGCGGGCTCCCACCAACACCGCCCGGTGCCTTCCCGAGAGGCTGCGACCCCCTCCCACCCAGCCCCTCGTGGGGAGCGGAGGGGGCACCGCCTCCCCGTCCCCTCCCGGCCGCGCCCTGCAGCGCGCGGTGGTGCCGCGCACAGCAGCCCCCTCCCCCCCCC
>VXAZ01006436.1:183641-303521 GCA_013399875.1 Gymnorhina tibicen
ACGCACCCTCAGCCGGGTGGGCGGGGCTACCTGCTCCAAGGTGTGCCGGGGTGGGGGGCGGGGAAGATGCTGAGGGCAGAGCTGGGGGGTTCGGGGAGCCGTGAGGAAAAGCGCGGGGGTCACGAGGAGGATTCGGCCTGCTGGAAGCGCGGCTGAAAGGGACTGGGGCGAGCGTGAGGGGGTCAGGGAGCGTCCGAGCGGGGCGGCCGTGGCCGTGGGGCGGGCAGGGAGCTTGCAGGAGGAGGCGGCCGCAGCAGCAGGAGCGGCTAGGGGCGGGCGGGTGGCCGGGCGGAAGTGTGGGAGTTTTTCTTTTTTTTTTTTTCTTTTTTTCTTTTTTTCTTTTTTTCTTTTTTTCTTTTTTTCTTTTTTTCTTTTTTTCTTTTTTTCTTTTTTTCTTTTTTTCTTTTTTTCTTTTTTTCTTTTTTTTTGCTTCCTCCGATGGTTTTTCACTACCTACTTTGGTGCGATCTCAGGCAGGCTGTGCTGATTGGCTCGGGCTGCTGCGGCAGGAGCCCAGCGCTTCCCGCCGGCACCCGCGGAGCCCGGAGCCCGGCGCTGCTTCATGCCGGCGGCCGAAACAACGAGCGGGTTGTCCTCGGGACAAAGGCGGCCCTCAGAAAACGCTGCTGCCGAGGCCGAGGCTCTCGGGAGAAGCTGCTGTTCCGTGTTCATGGCAGTCCTGCTCGCTCTGACGAAAATACTCATTCCTTAATGTTTGTGGCCAGCGAGGCTCGGGCTGCTTGTAATCAGAGTACAAAGGCATCTGCTGATGTTACAAAACGTATAGAAAGTTAGGTTTTTATCACCGAATCCTGGCTGCAGTGATGTTCCCGGCTTGAACCAATGAGCAAAAAGCCCCCAGCATCAAAAGCTTATTTGTTGGGTCTGTCCCTTCGTGTAGGCAGGCAACAAAAGCAAGACTCGATGGCGGCGTTTTCGGGGCTGGGGTATGAGGCAACAATACTTCATTACGACTATCATGAAGCTTCACTATTAAAGGTGTGAGCAATGCTTACACACCTTAAAATTTTCATCCATATTGCTGTTCTAGTTAAGGGGTTTAATTTTTATTTGATTTTTCCCCTCTTTGCAGCCTACCCCAGTAGATGCTCTTTGCAGATGTTGGTAGGCCTGTTCACATGAGACAGAAGCTGCTGAAAGACCCCATGCTGCAGATGGGTGTAATGAAAATGCCATCCTATTTCAGTAGGCTGTTGGGTGACTTACTCTGGCCAGGGGTTCCTTTTTGCAAAAGTTCTTGCATCAAATTTGTAACGAAACTAGCAAAAGACCTACCAGCACGACTCACACTTTAATTGGCCTGAGTGGATAGTTCTTCCCTAGGCCCTTTTCTGATACATTTAATCAAGGAATGCTTAAATTTGACCCCAAATCTTGACTTACTTTGGAAGTATTAACAAGAAATGAGCAGGGATGTGGGGTTTTTTTTTTCCCTTTTGAAATGTAGTTCTGAAACAAGTCAGATAAAGTGCCTTTGTAGTAGGCAGAGCTTCAGTCCTGTGAGTAAGTTTCTGTGGACAACTTCTGGTCCTGCCTCCCTGCTGAGATTGTGGCTTGGAGAGGAAATCAAGGCAGTGGTGGTCAGTGCCATGTGGCAGCGCCACAGCAGACCTCCATCTCCGGTGGCATGTAGCAGAAACCTGGGGCAGCTGTGCTTTCTAGTCGTAATTGATGTGGGTAATTTGTCTCTTACTCTTCCAGGCTCGCCCTTCATAGATGGGTTTCACTCTGACAGAGGGGTACAGAAGTGAGACATCCTGGGGAGGAGATGATGCAAGGCCATGAGAACAGGGCTGGGGCTATTTCATGCTGTGTACTTATAAGGGCAAATGGTGGAACTGGCCTCTTGGCTCAGTTTATTCCAAGAGGTGGTTTTGGAAACATTGCAGTAGGTTGAGAAGGTATCTAACTGGTTACAGGAAATTCAGCGGGGACAAGAACTCCTTCACCACCAAAGTAAGAGAAATATCTCACTTTTTCCTGCCTCATGAGAAAGATGTGCTTGCTCTGGGAAGGGTACTCACCAACAACTACAACAGCTTTTTTGAAGTGTTTCACTCCCCAAAAGACAAAACAGCATAGCCCAGTGAGGCTAAACAGAGCGGATGTGGTGCTTTGAGGCAGGAACTGTGCACCAAAATACACGGACGAGTGTGTGGTTGCGGTGCTGCCAGCCTGCCTTAGCGCAGGGCTCCACAGACCCTGCGTTGCTGTTCCAGCACGGGCACTGGGAGCGCCAGCCGTGCCCCAGAGCTGCCTGGTGGGGATTAGCAGTGTGTATGGCATGGTTTGGGAACCCCTGCTGCGTGTGAATCCTGTGCTGCTGGTTGTGTAGGGAAAGCGAGCCTGCTTTTCCAGCCCTGTGCTGCTCCCTGACCTGACAGCCCTCTCCTCACGTGCCTGTCACCTTCAGCATCACCCCAACCCTTTGGAATGCCAGGGTTCCCTCAGCCCGGGCTTGCAGCAGGGTCCTGTCAAAGCTCTTCTGTAGCTCTTGCCTGGGTGCCTGAACCCAGGGGGAGCTCCCTGGTTTGGGGAGGGCAGGAGGAAATTTCGTTTCTGAGCTCCCTTTCTATCAGTCCCAGCCTTTGGATGGGACAAGGGCCTGGGCAGAGGTGAGGAAGTTGCCACCCTGACACCGACACCCCTGGCTTAGTGTGCTGCACACCCTGTTACAGCTGTTGTGGTGTACGGTGAGCAAGGCTAAAGCCTCCTTGGGGTGACACCCTTTGTCCCCAGCTGCTCAGTGCAGTAAGAGGTTGTCACAATGACAGACATGAATGCTGTGAATTGCATTGTGGAGAGGAAGGGTTTTTTTACTAGCTCTTCTGCTTTTCAACACTGAACCAGCTTTGCCCTTTTTTTCCCTAGTGTTAGAGCTATAAATAAGCTAGGCTGGAAGCTCAAGCTGTATGTTTGGATGAACCATCATGAAAGGTGAATCCCCCTCCCTCTCTTAAGGCAAATGGTATTTGCAATCAGCCTGGAACTTCCCCCCACACACACACCGCCCCCCAAAAAATCCATCCCTCAGCCAGGGGGGACCCTGAGAAATTCCAGCAATCCTGTAGCTGGTGGTGACCACTTTGGCTCCAGTCAGAAGCACCAGTGTGAACTGCAGCTGGCAAATGTCTGCCCAGTGAAGGATCGCTGCAAAATCCAGCATGGTCAATATAAAAAGTCGCCTGTGGACTCCATTTTTTGAATAAGACCCTACCTCAACAAAAACCTGAGATCAATACATCCACTTTGCTGACTTTCTAGCTTTTGAGATGGTGACTACTTGCTTACTTTATATGCCTCAGCTATTTGAACTCCCCCTCCCGTCCTCCAAGCTACTGACTCATTTCCTCCTCTAAAACCTTCCTTTTTTAGCCTTTCGCTCTGAAGTATTTGGTGTCTGTTTTGAGCTGCGTGCTCCATGCCTTACTTAGGCAAACTCCTACATCACAGCCCTGCAAACCATGCTTTTGTACCATGGAAATCGTTTGTTTTCCCTGATAGTTTCAGTCCTGAGGGGCAGCCTTGGATACTGACTGTGCTCGTCGGCAAATTGCTGCTTTGCTGTTGGAAATCGGGGAGGCAGACAATCGGCAAAGCAGCTGGCGAGCTGAGGCTGCCGCTGCTTATGCTAATTGCTGTTGTCTCCCTCTTAGCCCCGCTTCCCCCATCTGCCTGCATCCACCTGCCGTCTTTTCATCCACTTTTCCCCTGATCTCGCAGTTGGAGCGGGGATCACAGAGGCTCCTCTTTGGCTGAACAAGCACAGAGCATCCAGACCCTGACTCTCTGTGCTGTCTGATGCAGCAAAGGAACAGGCAGTGTCCCCTTGTGCAAGGTCTGGCACGGTGGTGACCCAGAGCTTTCGTCGTGGCTGATGGATGCTGCTTAACAACACCAGCTGAATGTGCCTGAAATACAGTGCCTTTTTCTCAGGGCTTATGGAATATTGGCTCTGTGGTCTTGGCATCGCAAGGATCAGCAAAGATAATTTTAGACAGGAACAGAAAGTCTCTGTAAACCTTACAGTCATAGCTATTTCACTGGCAGAAAAAAACCCCACGAGGAGCCCATGGCTGTGCATTGCTGAAACATTCTGCTTAGTAGGTGCACTTAGTAGGGAGTAAAAATTTAAAGGGAAATTTGGGGACAGGAGAATCAAAGGGTGATTTCCGGAAACTGCTGTGATGCTCCATCCCTTTTCTGAGAAGGTGGTGCAGCAGACAGGATGCAGGAACCACAGCCTGGTGTTTGGTCCAAAGCCCTATCCTAGTCCACGGCATGAGTCTGGACAAGCTGCTTTCCCCCTTTTTAGGTTAGTTTCCTATTCTTGAAGTGTTAACATTGTTCATGCTTTTTCTGTATTGCAATATGAGATTTAGTGCAGATCAGAGCTCAGTGTTGCTTATCAATACTTGCTATTTTTACAGTAATGAAAAGGCTGTTCCTAAATTGCTACAGATGACTGCCAGAACTCGTATTCCCTTTAATTTGCTATCAGCTTCCACAGCTGCTGCAGGTTGCAATCCTTCTAATTTCCGAATGGTAAGAACTGCAGGCTATGAACAACCATACTAAAATTTGACCCTGCTTGCTGCTGTAAGACTAGGTGAATTTTATCAGCCTCATCAGAATTGGTCTGGATTGAGTGGGATGGGGAAGGTAGCTCAATGCTTCATTACCCCTGGGGCATTTTTTCCACTAGAAAGACAAAGGAGGAAATAACACAAGAAGGCAGCTCAGGAGTGGAACAGCTTCATGTTAATTTAAGTAAACAAGAATGCCATCAAGCTACTCTCCTACCTGGCTTTTTTTTCCCCCCTTGATTTTGTTGCCACTAAAGCCTGTCTGAAATACTTTTTATGGTGATAATGAAATGCATCTTGCTCCAGAATCAGCTTAAGGGCTGGCCACTGCTCAACTCTCGCTTAAATCCTCAAAACAGGCAATGTACAAAACTTAAAATTATGTGTTTTCCCTGCAAACAGGGGAATTGGATCTTAAATCCCTGTTAGTCTGAGAAGGGAGGCTCGTGTTGAGTACAGTGAGGCCTTGAACCAGCGGGTAAAGCTTAAAGCAACATCTCTGCCTGCATTACTCGAATGCTTTGCAGCATTCTCTGTGATTGTGCTCTAGAGCTTTTGCCGTAAGACAGGGCTGTGTGTGCAGCCCCTTTTGTAGAGGGGCAGGGCTGAGCCCAGAGAGGCTGCACGGCTCTCACAGCCTCGGGCAGGAAATTTGTGGTGAGTGTGATGAACTCTTCGCTGCCTTTACAGGGTAACACCCGACCCTTCGGGCCATCTCTGCTCTGCGCATGTAAGAAGATAGTGCTGCTACACTGAATGCGGCACGACTGCAGGGATTTCTCGGAGAATAAGCATTTGTGGCTTCTGTGGGCTTTGTTCCAGGTGTGGAGGTGGTTGCTCCTGATGCCATTAGTAATTGCTATCTGCAATGCCATTAAAAATTATTTTATTTCCTGAATTAGTGAACCCCCACTCCTCACACTCTGTAACCCAGACAGAAGGTTGTTGTAGCAGTTTAGCTTTCTTACGACAGGATTTGTGCTCAACTGCATCAGAATAACAAAGCCTCTTGGAGGTGTGTTGCTCCTGCAGGATGGCCCCTTGTTTTGGCTTGGGAACTGCAGGCCTGTTTGTGTTTGTCAGGACTGTGGCCACGTACTGAACCTGTCTGGGTTTATCTCTCTGGAATGGGGGGACCTTGGCTCTTGTTAAAATTGGAAGTTCATTTTAAGGAGGGCTTCTGAGGGTAAGATTAGATGGGAGGTGAATTAGCCCTACCCCATGTATAGGGCAAGGTGATGTACAGGCATAGACGGGAAAATCCTCACCCCTAATCTGCTTACTGTCTAACCAGAAGAAATGCATGGGGTAATGAAAAAGGAAGCAATGAGATATATTAGTCAGCATGATGAATGTTCACCACCAGCAGCCTTATTACTGTGGAGGATTTGCTAGAGGGTAGTGAAAGGCCCTTCAAAACTGACAATAGATAATTAAGAAGCACTGAATATGATTTCTGGGGAATGCTCTGACAATTTAGGGTGGTTACTGGAGGCCTGAGATGCAGAGGGGGGTATGGAGAGGTAAGCACTCATTTCCCAACCATAGCCATGGCTGCTGTGACTCTGGAGAGAAACTACAGCACTGGCAGTGCCTGTGGACCACAACTGGGATGGGCTGCAGGACAATTCTGCCCACAGCCTGGGACTGGATGGGTCTGAGAGCTGTGGGAGCTGGCTGTGCCAGCAGTGTTATGGGTGGTGCTGGGGAGAGCAAGCATATCAGTTTTTTTGCCTTCCAATACATCAGGTAGTCTCAAAAAGGGCTTTGCTTTCCTGGTGAACCTGAGCCTCACACATGGATGGACAACACTCCTACCACTACTGCCACCTGGGCTGTGCCAGGTGAGGTAGAGGAGTAGGAGGACATTGCAGAGAGACATACTGGGAAAGAAGAGGGTGTTGCTGTGTTTCCTGCAAGTGTTCTGGGGATGGGAATCTCTGACAGTTTCCTTTACTTCTCTCCTATCTGTGTTGTGGGCCTGCAGGATGTGGTCTTTCTGCACAGATTATGAATGGAGTCAAGAGTGGCTCGATAGCTGTATCTCTGCTCTAGCTGTATTTATAGCTCTGTGTTGACAGCTGGGTCATGGTGAGCTATATATACCTGCTGTGGTTGGTCTTGCCCAGGGAAGTGGCTGTGGGGAAGTCTCCACTGAAAAACAGGGTAGTGTGAGTGAAGAATTCCTTTCCCTTTAGATCTGTTCTGTGTGCCTGAATCTGTACTAGTGGCCTGTGCTTGGTGTGCTGGCTCTCTTCTGGCACATGGAGTGGAGGAAGGCTGGCTGGTGTGGGGGGATGGACCAGCTGGGTGAGCCTGTGTGTTCCCAGTCTTGAGCAAGCGATGGTCTCCTTCTGAGCCTTTGCATTGCCTGAGTGGCACAGCTCAGATCTCTGGATGGGTGGTCACCCAATGAGCTGCATGTGGGTGCTGGCAAGGAGCATGGTTACAGCTGTGTTTCTGAAGGGGGCCGGGAAGCACAGGTTGCTAGTTGATGGTGTATGGGCTGAATCTGGCCAGCCAGCACAACTTCTTCCCTGTGCAGGCTACCCTGTCATCCTTCCCTAGGGCTCTGATGCTCCTGCTGGTTCAGAAGGACTTGAATGTATGCAAAACACAGCTCCTGGACAGTGTTTCCCCTGCCAGATGGCCGATTACAGAAGCCCTTCTCCCAGCAAATGATGCTTTGCTCTTGCAGTGCTCAAAAAGGTACTCCTGACCTTCCCTCCAGCTCCATGGGCTGCCAGGCAGGTGGCTCATTCCCGCTCCTCTCCCAGATCCCGACTGTCTCAGTCCCAGGTCCAGCGTCAGCCTCAGCCCGGCTCAGGGTGGAAGTGGCCCTGCAGGTGGGAGATGTCCCGCTGGGGAGGCCGGGCCCCGGGGCAGAGCGAGCCTGTCTCTTCCTTTCCCCCAGCAGTTTGAGGGCAGTGCCCATGGGACGCAGTGGAGGGCAGCAGAGGGCTGCTGTCCCAGACCAGCTGCCTGCCGGTGACTGAAGGCACGGCACCATCTGGTGGCATGAAAGGAATTCGTCTGTACGTCTGTCAGAGAGCAGTCCTGACTTCCTCAGCCAGACGCAAACTAGCGGTTTCCCACTATTTTTGTCTCCTTTTTATCCACCCCCCCCCTTCTGAGGTCTTGAGCCCCTCGGACTTTGCCCACCTGTCTGACGTTCTTGTTTCTCCCCAGCTGCTGTGACTGTTTCTCACAGAGACAAACTTGTCCAGCTCTGGGTCTGGAGCATGGTGCAATTTCTCAGTCTGGGAAGAAGCGTTAGCTGCAGAGGGCATTGCCCAAGGGCAGGCTGCTACGGCCTGAGATGTGACAGCTCCACTCCCATTAGAGCTGTCCTGGGTCGGATCAGAGGTCTGTCTAGCCTGGTGTCTTCTTCCTGGCAGGAGATACCTGGGGAGGATAGACAAAGGCAGTCAGTTGGCAGCAGGAGATCATCTAGATGGTCTGCCAACCTCCCATGTGCAGGCAGGAATGTCCTGAGTTTGGCATTGTGCCTCTGCTTTTAATAACCTTCTGTGGATTTCATCTTTTCTGGTTTTGGCTCATAACCGCCTGAACCCATGAAGACTCCTGGCATTTGCTACACCTTCTGGAGGTGCAGCTGGGCAGGAGACCTCTGCCCTGGGCTGGGGGTATAAAGAGCTGTCCAAGGTTGCATGAGCATTGTTCATCTGTGTGCTGGGACTGCAGGGCAGAGCAAAAGCCAGAAAGGATTGGTGACATGTAACTGTTGTCTCTCTTTTTCAGGTATTTTGGAGGGACTGGACATGCCAGAAGTGTCCAGATTGTGTGTCTGCTGATCTTCAAGGCAGAGAGGAGCGGTGGGACCCAGCTCAGAACCAGATGTCAAGGCGGGCCTTAAGGAGCAAACCTTGTATGTGAGCTGTGTAAGATGGAGTGGTTTGGTTCCTCCAGATCCCCATGGACCTTAACTGTTTAAGGGCTGCTGGGCACTTGATCTGGACTGTTGCCTAAGAAGGCAGTGCCAAAAATCAAGTAGGGAAAAATGGAAGCCTCTTGTTTTGTGAAAATCATGCCAGTCCTAGCTCTTTTTCACCCAAATTCCCTTGGGTTTTGGCTGGGTCTTGCTTCTGCTTTGGGGTGTCGTGAGAGCTGGATGGGTGACAGTGATCTGGTTGCTGTTGATTTTGTCATTAACCAAACACAGGTACCTCCTAGCCTGTGAATGTGTGTCCCAGCACAGCGTGCGTGCCTGGGCTGGAGAAAGGGATGCAGGGTTGTGAGAATGTCTTGGGGTGACTTGATGCTGTTGTATCCCCTATCACCGCTCTATGCCCAGATATGATCCTGAGCCTTTCTGTGCCTTTAAAACTGGGTGCAAGAGAGAGAGAGAAAAAAACTGAGTGAACTTTTCAGAACAGTTTGTGCTTCAAAGACACAGAGATTAGCTACTGCTGCTGCTGAGGAGCGAAGGAAGCACCCTTTCCGCTTCTCTCGATTTTCAGCTCTGTTTCTCCAGAGAGAGAGAGAGAGTTAAGATTCTTTCTGGGACTTTGGCTTTTCCCTTCTTCTCTTCTGGACTTGTTCAGAACACCAGAACGCACTGGGAAAATTTCCACCTTGGACCCAGAGGGGGCCCATGCCAACCCAGCTCGGAGGAGGAGGAGAGAGACCACACCCACAGGACTCTAAAATCTTTCAGGTTTTCTCTCAACAGCGAGAGATTTTATTATTTGGCATTACTATTATTCTTTTCCTGTGTGTTTGTTAAAGAAATAGTTTTTATTTTCTCCTTCAAAACAAACAAACAAACAAACAAACAAAACCAAACAGAAAACCCCCCACAAACTGGAAGGTGATTCATATAACCCCCCACCTCCGCCAAAAACAGAAAATAGCTGATATTGTCAATAAATATCGGAACAAGCAGCTGGAGCTGGTGTTTTATACCTCGCTTTTCCAGGAGGTTGGGCTCAAGAACTGCAACCCCTAGATTATTATCCTTCCAGGACAATTAGATCAGAGCTTGGTGGCTACACTAATGAAAACAGTTAAATAACAACAACAAATTTGCTCAGCCCTCTGGAATTCAGAAAATCATGTTCTAGCACAAGCCAGCAGAAAACCACCCCAGGCGCTGACGAACTGATGAAAGACTATTATAGAGGTGGTAAACTGACTGAAATAATCCCAAGTTTGTGTCTTTATGTTTGTAAGTGGGAGGAGGTAGGAGGATGGGGGGAGGAGAAGTGTTCTGAAGGTTTATTCTGACCCTTATTATTTCTTTTTTCTTTTAGTTCTGTTAATAAACTTCTTTATATTCTTTAAGTTTAGAACCTGCTTTGCATTCCTCCTAATTCTTATCTCACAGAAGGTAAAAAATGCGAACAAACCCACTACACTTAATTGGTGTTTCTGCCCGGTCATGAACTGAACCCGCTACAGAGGAGGAGCTGGGAGTTGTGCTGGGCTCTGAAACAGGCACCCCTGCACTAGACACCCTCGTGTTCAGTGTTCAGGGCTGACTGGTCTCAGTGCCCTGGGAGAGGGCAGCACAGGACTGTGTTCCTGTTATCCTGAGACTTCCATGTGAGCAGGGAGAAGCAGGGGGCCACTTAAAGTCCATCCTTGCAAATTCACGTTTTGCCACCAGGGAGCTCCCATTCCTCATACCAGTCCTATGATGAGAAAACAGGACAACATGGCAAAAATAATCCCTGTCTCCACCGGATCCCAGCTCTTGGAGTAAGGGCTGGACTCTGTGGTGACTGCTCTGCCTTTAAAACAATATTATTTTAGTGCTTGGGTGAGTTTTGCCCTTTCATTGCAGGTTTCTTAGGAATGGGAGAACACTGAGGCTGGGAATATTGAGGCTGGCTAACGAGAGAAAACACAGTGAGCAGGTGGAAATGTGGTGACAGCAATGCATTTCTCCTCACTCTGGTGGTTTTGGACAGTCTTGCTGATAGAACAGCAGAGCTGGAGAGGGTCTGCCTGCAGCCATACCCTTACTGCTAGTTGACCTACGGAGAAAAACGTGGCACTTGTGCTTCTAGAAGGAGTGTTGGCACATGCAGTAGGTTTAGTTTGGTACTAATTTGAGTTTTTAATCATCAGTGATATGACTTTTTCTGTTTGATTACAGGGTTGAAGCATTTACTCCCCCAGACAACGTAATTCTGACCTTTTCCATCTACTCTCCTGCCTTCCAATGCCTGGTTTCTTTCCTGCTCTTACCTGGCACTTTCACAAACACATATTTCACCCTCCCACATTCCTACTTTGCTGAGGAGACAAGTCTTTCACACGTGGAGGAAAAGATAATTGGTATAGCTGAAATACAATTGGTATAATTGAATAATGATTACTTCATTAATATTTGGTGAAAAATTAGTAGTCTGAACACTACAGTGAATTTGGAAAAATCACTGTGCTCCCTTTTTGGAGGCTGGTGTGATTATGTGAGGTCAGCTGTGGCAGAGTAATGTGTTCTCTGTGTTCCTGCTAGCTGTATTAGTATTAGATCACAGCAAGGGACCTCAGAGTTTGGAATCAGAGAAGTGTTTCCAAGGATGAGGATAACAAAGCAGTAGACCAAATTACTTGGGCAAGAAATTAATGTCTTTTCTTGGAGGTTTTTAAAAAGCAGCATCAAAAATGGTGTGATTCCTGTCCCTGTCCTCAGATGGCCTGTCAAAGGACATCCTCGGCAAAGGGTTCTGTAGCACACAGACAGAAGAGTGGAAGGACATCTCTAGAGACCTGCCTGGCAAGTCCCCTCATTTTAGGCCTAGAATCTTTCCTGTCCTGGATCCACAAAGGTTGTGTGCAGTGTCTGTTGGAAACTGAGTCACATCATGCCAGGTCATAGAAGGAAGTCCTTCAAAATCCAGGTAGTTCCCAGGAGAACAATTTTTCTCCAGGAAACCAAGGACACAGGTCTGGCACCTTTCAGTCCAGTGTGGCTTCCTTCTGACTCTGGTTGGAGTTTGCTGTCCAGGGGAGACAAGGGGAAATGTTTCAAGTTAGGGTGAGTTTAGGGACATATGTTGGAAGACTAGCATATGCTGGCATGCATCTGCGTGGGAATATCCACTGGCAAAAAAAGCCAGAGCTCTTCTAGAGTGGGAGAACTTGCTTCATCATTTATTTACATGCTTCAACACTTGCACTTTGATGAGGCTTAGATATTTCATTTATTTGCCAGAACAAACACAGCAGAGGGCTCTTCTAAACTGCTGATGAAATTATTGAGGGGCTTTGCATCTACTTGTGATTTTCCACTTCTTTGAGTTTCCTTTGAGATGTGAACCTAAAATCTGGCACTCATGGGCACTATGTGCCTTTGTGGTGGTCTTGGGAGCACTGCTTCTCCATAAAACGGTGTCTTGATCCCATCCAAGCACAGATGTTTGTTTGTCTGTGACAGGTATAGTATCAATGATATTGACTTGTTGAGCCATCCAAGTCATGCTTTAATGGAAATTCTTTAAAGAAGTTACAAATAGTTCATCGCAGTACACTGGTTCAGCAAATACTGCAGTAAAACCTTTGGAATAGAGACTGAATGACAGAAATAAGTGAGTTATGTGTGGAGGGGAAATGAAAAGCCTTTTTTATGGCATATTGCAGTGGTTACTTATGGCTTTGTCAGCAGTCTCAGGATGTTACTTTTTTTTTCTTAAAAACTGCTGGAAGAAAGATATTGCATAAGAAACTCCATTTTCTAATTAAAAAAAAAAAAAATTCTAACCCTCATGGTTGCTTAGAAAAACATGAAAACATGAGCTGAATGTTCCAGATAGGATGTTGAAATCAAAACCAAACAGAATGGAAAACTTGGTTCATAGCTTTATACTCCAGACAGCAAACAAACAGCCTTAGATTGGCTTAATAATTCTGCAGTTTGGAAATGTATCAATGTCTGACTTTTGGAACCTGACTGCAGGCATAAGGGCACATGTGATTTTGGAATCAGAGTTTAGTCTCTTTTTCGTTAGACAATATTGACATTTATAAAAAGTAAGTACTTCTGTAAAAGAAAAGATTTTTTTTAAATATTTCTCTGGTGAGAACATTTCTTTTTCCAAACTTCCTTTAGCATTGCTTGAGTCCCATTTTGTCTCTTGCTTTGTTCCTCAACTAATTTTGTTCTGTCATGAATTGAGAACTTCATCCTGAACCTCTTTTGGTTCACTCTTCTTTCCTTCTGGACTTTAATGTTTCTGTCTGGAGATTTCCATTTGGTTATGTTTTGATGTTGCCCTCAGATTTGGTGTTCTCTTCCATCCCTCATTTTAGTTTTGTCACCCTGTTCTTTGCTTTCCAGCTTTGTTTTGAGCAGGTGCTGTAAAATTCCACCTTAGGTCATGGGTGATGTTCCACCTGAATGTTGCCTTTTACCAGCTGAGCATGGGATATTTCCAAGTGGCTCAGTGCAGCCACCCAAAGTCACATTTGAGCTTATCTTCTCATGACTGGGAAAGCTGTTGCCTTGTTTTGTTTTCCCAGAGGAGAGATGACTGAATTTTTGGTGAAAGACATGCACAGTGCAGGAATGCATGGAGAGGGAATTACAGTTCTCCAAGCAGAACTGGCCCTGAGGGTCTGTAGTGGCAAACTTCGTGGCCGCACTCCTGGTGATGCAGTGGGGTGGTGCAAAAGAAGTTGGAGGATGAAAATCATTCTCTCTGTCCCCCACTGTGTTTAGACCTGGATCATCATCATTGCTTAGGATATACAAAGTACTATTCCTAGTGTGATTTTTCTTTTCCAGATATTTTTTGTTACTTTGTTAAGAGTAAGATCTGCAGCTCTGGGCATCATATACATGAGATAGAAATGTCTTAACCATAGACAGGCTTGCTAGATCTTATTCATCAGAGTCCTTGTCTTTAGAGTCTGAGTGTTTGTATCTATCATCTTGTAGTTTATCCTGTAGTAGACCCCTGGCTGTCCAAGGCTTCAAGGTCATATGGATAATTAGCAGTCAAGCTCTGACATTCCATCTAATTCAGGCTTTTCCCAGTGTTACTGACCTCATATTGCCCCGTTTGTGCTGGATGCAAGGCAAGGGCCAAACATGCATTAAACAATGTATGTCAGGATGCCAGAAGGTAGGGGAAAAGCAGCTTTACTCCCCTTTTAAACCAACATTCCTTTGAGCCATACATCAGGTCATGCCTCAAAACAGTTATCTGTGTTTGCCAAGCCTTTAATAGGCGGTGAGCACACACATTTCAGAGGAAGTTGTTGAGTGATTTATGGCGATTAGAAGTGCTTGAGCACGCAAAGGGAGAGATAGGGAGTAGCATGGCCGGGTCTACGAAGACCTGTAGCATTTGCTGGTCTCCAGAGCACCTAGTTAGGCCTTTTCAAAACACTAATTTATGAGTTGCTACTTAAAATTCCTAAGTGAGGACTTTGTAGAAAGCATGACCTTAGAATGGGGCTGGTGGGATTCAAAATTCTTGCTGGCGCAAGTAGAAGGTGGAGGTTTGGAAGAAAAGGAGACTACCTTTGCATGCATCCTGAGATGTGTGTGAATTCAACAACTGAAATGGAAGGAGCCCAGCGGGAACACAGGAACAGCCCTGAACTCTTGTCCAGATATGTCAGGCCAGATGGGAAGGAAAAGAGCAGATGGCTTGCTGGCTTTTATGCCTCCTGGTAGCCCCCAGTGCACATGTATTTTTGGAGGTATATCCCTGAAGCATCCAGAAAAGTCAAAAATATACTCCCCAGATAAAGGAGAAATGTGGGTCCTGTGTTCCCTAGTTTTCCAACAGGTGTCAAGGAGAGGTTTGGAAAACATTTGCCTTGACACAGTTGCAGACAGGTCCGTGCCTGTGGGGATTTGCAAGTGATGAGACCTTTACAGAATCTGGCATCTCCCTGCACTACTTCCCCTTCTGTGCCTGGTTCATCCTGAGTCCTCTGCACTTGGCATTGGGGATGTTGTGTTGCAAAGATGCCTCACCGGAGAACATTTCTGCGCTTCCTCACAGCCATGCCCCAAGTCAGGGTGTGGCTGCTTGCCATGTTTCCTGATCGGTGTTTATTGCTGCAGAGCCACTGCTTCCTTCTAGCCTTGGCTGACACCACAGTCCTCACTGTGGGCTTGTACTCCGCATAAATAAAAGGCCTCCCTGGGGCTGTCTGTTGTGGGGTGGGCTTGCTCAGCCTGACCCAGCTGAGGGGGTGCACTGAGTCTGGCTGAGCCACAGGGCTTACTTATCCTACTGTAAGTGGCCACTTGCAACATCCAGGAGGGTTGCCTGGCTGCTAGGGAGGGCAAGAAGGGAAAGAAGGCAATTTCCTGGCCATGCTGTGAGTTTTAGAGGAAATACCCAGGATTCTGGGAAAGCAGAATAACAGACTTCCATTCAGTGTGACACTTGGACAGTGGAGTTCCAAGGAGTGCTCCCTCGTTATGCAGTCAGAGGACTGAACTGGAAGATTGGCCAGGGTTTTCATGGCTTGGGAAAGGAGGCACTTGCCAGCTTGTGTGGGGTATGTGTACCTGCAAGCAGGTGTGAGGTGTCTGCAGTGTTTTATAGGACTGGTCTGGCCCCATAGGTCTCACAGAGAAGACAGAGAGTAAAAGGGAGAAAATACATGTGTGGTTCTTGAAGGGCCTTGTCATCCTTTGCAGGGTAACTCTTCAGAACATTTTATGCCCCTTTGGAAGTCAGCACTGCTGGTGCATGTGCTTTTTGATGTCATTTTGCTGGGTAATCACTGGCATTGTCTGCTCAATGTATTATACAGCTACAATTTAAATTTTCCCTCTGAAAACTTCCACTGAGAGAATTGGTGTGCTTGGACAGGTATTCAGCTGTGTCAGTCTTCATGGGATGCCTTCTCTATAGAAAAGGCAAAACCATAATTACAGCTAAAGCCTCTCATTTCTTCTGTTTAATGGTGTATGGCTGGCAGCAAGGATGGCAATGGAAAAGCAGCAGGGTTCTTTTAGAATTGGTATTAATGGGAATAGACACATGGGGAGAGATAGATGGGAACTGCTTCCAGCCTAAAAGCAGCAGCTGCAGAAACGAGTTGCTTGTTTACCAAGACCGTGATACACCCAAAAGTTAAAAAATGCATGAGGCTGGGAATGAGCAGTTGGCTCCCAGGCCTCAGCCTGCTAATGATTGCTTGAGAACCCCATGTAAATCATTTCATTTCTTTCTCCCAGCCTGGGACTCCTTTGTGAGCCTGAGACCAACTGTTGGTTTACTACTGCTTGTTTTTTTTCCTTCCAGAATCTCTGATCTCAGCTGTTTGGTGACTGCATGACTCCTACAGTGGCAGGACATTTTTACCCTTTAAATCCAAGAGCGTGGCCTTCACAACAGAGGATGGCTTGTTGAGGGGACTGGTTGGGCTATGGTCTTGAGTATGGATGACTGGGTTTTGGAGAAATGGGCTTTCATGGGGGGTCAGGGTCAGAGAGGACTGCAGAGGCCTCTGTCTTCAGTGGGATCTCCCTTCTGCCACAGGCTTCAACTCACCCCAGCACTGAGTCACACACAGTGACTGAGCTGGTTAGAGAAGGGAGAACAGCACAGGGTCAGAGCTGGAGGCACTTCTGGACCCTGCGTGATCCCCAGGCTAGAGTCAGAAAGGGAGCAAAACAGGGACAGCTTACAAGTCTCCCATGATTCTTTGGCTGCTCTGCCAGCCTCCTCTGTTCTGTGGATTCCCTACAAACCTCAGCTTCTGCTTCACACAAAGGGCTGTGCTTCCCCTGGTTTTGCTTCTCTCACAGTGAGAATCCTTGTGCTCTTTCTTCCCCAAACCCTCTGCTTGGGAATGTCCAGTTACACAGGCATTGTGTCTTAAGGAGACTGATTCACTGACCACCCACATCATTCCACCTGCCCTTGGCTGATGCTCCCTCACACACTTGGCTATAGAAACCCCCTTAGAAAGCCCTCAGTGTTGCTCTTCATGAAGCAGATGGGGTTTCTAAGTTGTCTATTTAAGGACTTGTAGAAGCAGGTGTTGAAGTCCCTGGGTTTTCAGGCAGTGAGATACCATGTAAATGTTTTCTGCATTTTTTCTGCAGTGATCTCTACCATGCTAAGAGGTTTGCAACCTTCTTTTTCTCTTCTAAAGCATCCTGCAGGTCAGCATTCATAATAGGAAAGGTAAGACTCTTTTAGTTTCTCTTGTGGTTCTGGAAACTGGGGCCCTACCACATGCCTTCGTCTGGCTGTGAAGAGAGGGTGGCCTGGTTTTCACCTGAATTAAAACACCCCTTGACCTTGTACAAGGCTGTGTCAGCAAATGAGTGAATTACAACCAAACTTGAGACTGTTGAGGTGACCTTGAAATACTGGACCCTTTTACAGCCAAAATCCTTCAAAGTGGGGGGAAGAGAGCCTGCATTCCTAACATTATTAAAGTGGATGTTGTTAATTACATGTGAGGTTGGATTACTGCATAGCATGGAGCAAGTCCCTAATGTTGATCAGTCAGAAATACATGAAATACACCTTTTAGTTTATTAACAATGACCTCCTGGAGGGACTCTCCCCCTGTGGCTAAAAGAAAATATGCTGAGGGAAGAAATAAATCAATAAATAATAATGTGATTAAATGAGAGGTATTACAGCATATTTTCAATCTCTCTCTCCTGATTCTGGGCCTTGAGTCAAATCTCATTCAATGTATTCAGCTATGTTGTGTTCTTGGGCAATAACCTTGCTTGTACTGGTTTTACAAGCCATCAGTTGTACTAGAAGTTCAATTAATGGTCATACTGACAGCTCCCCAAATTCACAGTTCACTTCTCCAGGAAGGATCTGATCTTCAGGAAAAATGCACAAAGATCCTACAAGACAGATCCTCATGCAGCATAAGCTGACTTCAGTCCCATGAACTCCAAATGATTTCTGGGATTATGGCATATAAGCACTGAACTCCTTCTTGGTGTCTGCAACTGCACCAGCATAGGAGGAAGAGGAGGCAACTCTTACACTTTGAGTTTCAACTCATTGTGTAGCAGGAAGAGCAAGATCCAGGCAAGAGGGGCAAGCAGCAGAAATACATGGATTTAATGCACTGCCTTCCTGTCCACTGCTTTAGTTTCTCGTGCAAGCAAAGTTTTATCCTGCAATTTGAAGGAAAATACAAGATGTCTTTGTGAGTAGTTTAGATGAGTATTTTTGGGGAGAATTAAATTTTTTATTGAGAAGCCAACAAAGGGTTCAGGAGACATATCCTTGTTGTTGAAAGTTAGGGATGGTTAAGGTGTTACTCCTGCTTCTGCTGTTTGCATCAAGAAAGCATTACCCCAGAGATTACCTGAGAGAATGGCATTATGTGGCTGCCTGTGTGTTTTCAAGCCCAGAACTGAAGTGCTGGACTGTAAACCCTCCAGGCTTCTTCCTTTGTACCAGCTCAGCACAGTGAGGCTTTTGCTTTGCTCAGCACAGCAGGACTTGTAGGTGGATAATGCTGCTTGATGCTGAAGTGGCTGTGATGTCCTTGTAATGACTGCCTCAAGGCATGCTCAGCTGCTCTCGATTTTCCCAGTGAAGTGCAGCCATGGTAATCAGGCCTTTTTGTTGTTGAGTAATTTCCTACGAGGTAAAAAACTGATCAGCTAGAGTCCTGAAGTTCAAGAGCCGGTATCCAAGTGCCCTATGGAATACTTCAGCCTGACACCAAATGATTCAGAATAACTGGAAAGAAAATACCAAGTGCCAGTGTGGTTACTTAATTCCACACCCAGCTGCCTAACTTTATTTTGTCCATTCTGATTTTGGAGGACCCTGGCACTAGAAAAGAGGAAGGGTTGAATGCATAATATCAGTGCATTCTCCAAATGAGATTGCCTACCTAATCAGAAAGTAATGGTTGAACAGCTGAGTGGCATTTGGGCTTTTAAAAATCTCTCAAGGATACAGAGCATGCATAATTTTTATTCCCCTTCCTGCTTTCACTCAGGTAGGCTTTTTTTTGTTGCATAGGTGTCTGTGGGTGTTTGTATGTGGACGGTTCTATTAGTTTACTCTTAGTCTAGTAAGAAACCTATTTTGCCTAAGTATCTCTGCATACTACGTGTCGATGCTGGGCTGGTGCAGTGATGTATCATCACAGCCTTATGGATTTTGTTTCCCTTCAGACAGTAATTTGCAGGGTTTTTTTCAGGTTCAAGCCCCTGGGACTCATGTGAACATATGCAAACTTTGCTATTCATTATACTACATTATGATCTCACTGCCAGTTTGACAGAGGAAAACTGGGAAATCTAACCTTGATTTATGATTGATGCATTTTAAAAAGGAGTCCAAAAGCAGATTAAAAAGGCATTTAGAGTGTATTGGGTTTGAGATATTTCAAAGGTAGTCTCCTACCTGTAGGGAGCGTGATTATTTTTCAGTATCTGAGGTTCGCTATCTCATTAGTGGATGACGACAAAAGCCATTGTTCCTCCTGCCGGCCCCGTTTCCATCAGAGCTGTGCACAGATTAGAGCTCTGCAGCCCTGCAGGAACCAGCCAAAGGCTGTTATCTTTAGACAAATGCAGATATCAGGCCTGGAGGGGAGGTACTCAGATAATGTGCGAGGGGCTGCCTCAGTGGAGGTTTTTCTGGGAAGTGCAACCGAACTCTGAAAGTGTTCAGAGAGAGAACAGCCTGTGTACATGTTAGGAATTGCCAAAGGGAGAGCAGGTGCCAAAGGCTGTGGAGTCTCCCTCACTGGAGATACTCAAGAACAGTCTGGACACAGTCCTGTGCCACATGCTCTGGATGACCTTGCTTGAGCAGGGAGGTTGGACCAGATGACCCACTGGGATTCTGACCTGTGGTCCACTAACAGCATAGCACTGTGGCTGAGCTCTTAAGAATGAAACATGCAGCTATTTCTACAAGAGCTGGACACAACTCCCCAGTAGATTGCAGTGACTCTAAAGCTTCCTTGTCCTTGTCCTGTTGTGTTCATCAAAGCCTAATTATTAGCCAGCTGGGAATCTGAGAAGGAATTTTATTTTTTCAATATTCACAATTTTATTTTTTCCTCCTCATGTTTACACATTTTAATTATTCCTGCTCAAATGAATCCAGTGCATTAAGTTTGTATTTTACAGATGTGTTACGTAGATTGCTGAGAGAATGTCGTGCAAGTCTTTGTGAAGAGCTCCATTGGTAAGCGTTGCCCTCCTAGGTGGTGAGACCCATTTTTTGCTATTCCCTCCACCCTCTTAAGATTCTTTTTTAAGGCTTGTGCTGGTGACATTTTATAGCTCTGTGTCATCCACTGTGTTAGGTGCTGTGGTGTGGCATTCTGTCTCCTTGCTTGGATGACTGAAACTTTTGAACTGAAGCGAACTGACTGCAGCCACTGGATACGAAACAGTCGCCTCACTCACAACCACTTCTTTGAGTAAAAACACTGCTCTGGAAGTGAGTCTTTACCTGTGCACTTGAGCTTGCTGAAACCCGAGGGATGAATAACTAAAAATATGGGCTGCAGCGTGGCCTGTAGATTAACTGTGTGTTAATTAAATAATGACCATCGATGCAGTAATCTCATTTACGTGTGACACTATGAACTCTCCTGAATGACAATACGTACTCTTCTGAAAGGCCCTTTCATGTTTTGGAGTGGGCTGGTCTTTTTGCTGGATGTGCATGCATAGAGCAGCAAGTGAGCAACTTGGCGAGGTGAATTTTGAGGTGATTCACAATTTCACTTCCTTCTTGAGGGAAAAATCTTAGTGGCCAACTATCCCATTTTGTGTGGTATGAGTGACTGGTTTTGTTTGCAAACTACCTTGACGATTCCTCTCTTGCAATTGTTAAACACAATAGGTGTTCCTAACCCCTTCCCATGCTTCAAATCCAACAAGCACAATGTAGAAAAGAGCTTAAGTCCTTCCTAATGAGCAGTGTGGAATCCTGCTGGCAAGTCAGCCCCTTGAGAACAGGCTGTTCTCTGCACTCAGATGTTTCATAGATCCAAGTTTTGCTTCCCTGTTCCCTGCAATAAAGCCTTAACCAGGCAGAGCTTTCTGCTCTGAAATGCTGGGCAGACAGGAACTGTAACCACTTCAAAACTTAGAACAGAGGTTTTACCTCTGGTTGTATATGGGGATTGTGAAAAATATCCAGGATGTGCACCATTGATTTGTCTTCCAATGAGAAATCTTTTATCTGAGAGCACAGCAGTTGTCTCTTAAAAACAAAACAACAAAACCAACCAACCAATCAAACATACCTCCCCAACCCCAGAATGACAAAACCAAAGCAGTTGTGTCTGTCTGTGCAGTGCCATGCAATCCAAACCAGTCTGGCATCTGGCTTGGCTCTGCTGGGATCATAGCAGAGGAGCTGACTTGAGCCAATGAAAACTTGAGGTCCTGGATGGCCTTTTAATTGTGCGTTCTTGCAAGGATTAGGGATTTGTAGTCTTGCTCTTGAAAAATGGCCTTCATCATAAATATGTGTAGGTAAAGCATGATACCATGCTTAGTGAACACTCAAATTTGTGCTGTGTCCTGAAGCCCTTGGACTTCAAAGTAGTGAAGTTACACTACAAGCTGTTGCTGAGGGAGGAGAGAAATTATTTGATTTATAGAGAGAACAAGAGTGGCATGACTGTGAACCAACTCCTGGGGTGCTTGGGAGAACTCTGCATGGACACCATGCTACTGCAGAGGAAGCACTTTCTCCTCTGGGCATCCAGGGATCTGCAAAACCTCAGAGCTCCAGTCTTTGTATCCCAGTCTTAGTATCCCAGCAGGCTGCTGGAGGACCACTTTCAGCACAGCACACAAACATACACTTCATTTTAAGCTTCTTTTTAGTCATGTAAAGTCACTGGTATTCCTCCGAAGCTAAGCTTAAACATGCACTTTGTGCTTTGGATTGGACTGCACACCAAGGACAGAACTCATTTTCTTGTCAGCTTTGAACCAAACAATTCCTGGGGTAGAAAAAAACATCTAATAAGAACTAATGAATACAGCTCTTATTGGAGTGGGCTGGTCTCTTTGCTGGTTGTGCATGCATAGAGCAGCGAGTGAGCAACAGGCAGGGTGAATTTTGAGGTTATTCACAATTTCACTTCCTTCTGGAGAGAAAAATCTTAGTGGCCAAGTGAAATAAATGTCGGGAGCCAATTAAATTTAATTGAACAAAATTAATTGGGCAAAACAAGTCTTTTAGTCAATAAGGAGACCAAAGGAGGCGATCCGCCCAACTACAGAACAAAGGGGTACGATGCCAGGTGCTTAGGCAGGGAAAAGCAGCCAGAGGCACACCTGCAGGGCGCAGGAGATACATTTTATACCCCGGGACCAGCCCCAGCCCCTCTCCCAACTCCGCCTCTCTGCAATGTTTCGGTTGGCTTGTTGTCGTCCAGGGGTTTCTCATTTGTCGGCAGCTGTCCAATTAGGGCTTAGGGCTTCCTCCCTTATGCTAATGTTGCCCTTCTCTCCGTGCCCACCCTAGGGTACCTGAATTCCAGAAACTTCTATGATAACCCCCAATACAGAGAACATCAGCCAGTATTCAACTAACATACTGAACAATAAATCACTGTTCAATTAACATGGCCAACTTATACAGTTAATAAACTTATTAACATACGAAAGCCAATCACCCATCCTGGTTTATGACACAAGTATCCCAGTTTGTGTGGTATGGGTGACTGGTTTTGTTTGCAAGCTACCTTGATGACTCAAAGCAAAGCTGTTTCTCCTGCAGGCTGAGGCAAACAAATACATAAGATGAAGAATACAGACGAAAAGAGAATGGCCAAATTATTCTTAGTAAATACAAGCTAATGTAGCTGTCAAAGGCACCAGATTGCAGAAAATCTCTGGTGATAATTTTGAATATATGCCATTGTTGTGCCGGTATTTATATTTCTCAGAGTAAAAAAAGGATGCTGCTGCAGAGGGTTTTTTGCTAAAAGCCCAAGTGCACCAGTACTTCACTTAAACCAGCACCCACTATCGGTACCGTGGCTTCAGTGTTTCAGTTGCACAGTCTGACCATGACTGATTGCATGCAGTTATTTGAAATGCAGCTTTTCCTGCTGCCAATTACTTTGTTTACTGCTTGTGTGTAAACAATAATGCCTCTCCTCACGGGCATAAAGGCAGATTAACAGCAGTAATTACTAAGCAGATGTCTGCAAGTGAATTCCCATTTCTTAGAGGCAGATTATCTTCTGCACTGGCATAAGGGAAAGGGATTCTAAGCAGGTGCTGCTGTCATCCCACGAGTGATGTGAGCAGTGTGGGGCTCAGCAGAGGGCTGCGTAGGTCCCGAATCGCCGTCTGCGGGGTGATAATCATTGACCTACTTGAGATCAGTGCTGAGAGTTGTTTGGCACTTAATTCCTGAAAGTGACCACCAGTGACTGAACAGCCCTCAGTGCTACCCAGACTTGTTTTCTGTTGGTTTTTCTGCTACCTAAAAACCTAAGGCTGTGCTTTCAAGAGAGCTCAACACCTAGACTGAGAGCTTGTGTTTCCCAATAGCTCTTTTCCCACTGAATTGCCTGAAAGGTGCACTCAGCACTAAGTACTGAGCTTATTTAGGCAGTCTTTGAACTTGAGAGGGGGGTCTTTACTAATCTGGTTGTACTGCCAGGACTCAAGTATGTTCAGAGCAGCCCTTTGGTGCCCTTGAAGCCTCTCCTGGCAAATACTGTTTTTCAGCTGAAAAATCACCTTGCAGCCTATCCAGAAAAGCCACTACTGGCTTTTGGCTTGTGGCAAGAGCTTGCCAGTATGTGAGGGCATGTGTACATGCAAAGAGATGCGGCTGTGTCCTGCTTCATTGGGCATTTTCAGATCAGTTTTCTGGATTTCAGAGGCCACCCTTTTGAAGCTAAGAGACAAGATGGAGACCTGGTTTTCTTTGTGTGGACAAGTTATGGCACTGCCTCAGTTCCTGTCCTGAAAAAGAACACCTCTGCATGCCAGACCAGGGCGTGGTGACCAGGAGTCTCAAAGGAAGGCAGAGACTCTCTGTTTCTCCCAGCATCACTGAATAAGCTGATATGGGACAGGTTCGTTTCCATAAGCAGAGGACACTCTTCTACTGCAGTGAAATAGTTTTGCCTTTGGTATTGAATCACTCTCAGACCCATCTCATAAACTGCTGACTGTCTTGCTCAAGAGGCCTTTTTTTTTGTGAGCCCCTGGGACTCATGTGAACATATGCAAACCCTGCATTTGGTTCTGGCTGCCAGTTTGACAGAGGAAAACTGGGAAATCTAACCTTGATTTATGATTGATGCATTTTAAAAAGGAGTCCAAAAGCAGATTAAAAAGGCATTTAGAGTGTACTAGGTTTGAGATATTTCAAAGGTAGTCTCCTACCTGTAGGGAGCGTGATTATTTTTCAGTATCTGAGGTTCGCTATCTCATTAGTGGATGACGACAAAAGCCATTGTTCCTCCTGCAGGCCCCGTTTCCATCAGAGCTGTGCACAGATTAGAGCTCTGCAGCCCTGCAGGAACCAGCCAAAGGCTGTTATCTTTAGACAAATGCAGATATCAGGCCTGGAGGGGAGGTACTCAGATAATGTGCGAGGGGCTGCCTCAGTGGAGGTGTTTCTGAGAAGTGCAACCGAACTCTGAAAGTGTTCAGAGAGAGAACAGCCTGTGTACATGTTAGGAATTGCAAAGTGGAGAAATCTCCACGTTTAAAGATACTCTTTTCCTTAAGAACTGTGGTGGGTTGAACCTGAGTTGATGGACAGAACACAAGCCCCTGAGTAAATTTTTGTGCCATGAAAACTACCCTGGGGACATGGCCCACAGCAGTGTGGCCCACAGCAACACTACCCATTGATGTGGGCCATCCTACTTCCATCTGCCATTTCCGTTGTCCATGTCTTCTTTATGGGCTTGATCCTACAAATCTTACCAATGAATTCAATGGGGCATTTTATCTTTCAGTCCCACAGACACAGAGCTGTCCGTATAACTGTCCAACTGGATGGTGGCCTGGCTGACTGTACTTCCCAGGATCTCTGTGCCCATACAGGTGGCAAGAAGCTTTGGCTGGAGGCTACAGAACATTTATTTAAAGGATTTTCTGCACATATGCACATATTGCAATAGTTAAGAGTTGTAAAAGTGAAACTTTCATGTTTGACAACTATATTTTTGAATGGTGAAAAAGAGATGAATGATGTCAAGAGAAAGGGCAAGGAATGTAGCAGTTATCTGGAGAAATTAGTAAACCTGGTATCATAAAAATCTCAGCAGTCCTGAGTGAAACTGAAACACAGACAAAAAGGCAGATGAAAATATGTTGGATATTGCTCCAATGGTGTTGAACCAACCACAAAAGAAGATGCTAACCCACTATTTTTCTAGTTATACTGATAGCACAAGGTATTACAAACTCTTGCAATATTATCATTAGTCTCCTGCTGCTTGGTGGATTCTTTAATTACTAGATTCTTTGGCCATCTGGTTATTCAGGAATTTCTGGTTTTTGTTTTTAAAAAAGCACTTCTGATAGAGCAAGACAGTTGCACCCTTGCAGTCTTCAGAAACAAACTGACAAAATGCAATTTTATTTCATGAACCAGGTGCTCTTTATTCATCAAATGTAGAACATAATTTTTTGGCCAAGCCTTTTTTATTCCTCATAGTTGCTTTGTTTCAAGTCCTGAGTTTGTGGGGTTTGGACTGGCAATAGCCAACAAATGCAGCTTGTTTCTGTTTGGGTGTCCGCAGGCGGTTTTGGTGGTGTTCATCCACGGGCTTTGAGCAGCCTGGTCTAGTGGAAGGTGTCCCTGTCCATGGCAGGGGGGTTGGAATGAAATGATCTTCGAGGTCCCTTTTAGCCCAAGCCATTCTATGATTATTTCTCTCGCTATAAGAACGACCCCAATGTCCTGTCAATGTTGCTAGCTCAGCTCGTTGCCTACTGCAGGGATTTTTCCATGCTGGATATTGCTGGCATGCAGGCAGCCTTTCCAGTCAGCAGACAAGCCCTTTCCATTGTAAGGCAAGCTGTGGATATTCTGGTGCAAAACCTCCTCCTCTCTCAGCCTAACAACTCCACGAGGCCTTAAATCTCACCAGAGCTGGCTCCTCATGCTATATTAAGTCCTGTCTTTCCAAACTTAGGGTTCCTGATGGGACGAGGGAGATAATGTTGGTGTTTATGGGAGCAGACGGGAAAGTAAAGCCATCCATCTGGGAAGCCACCTCGGCGCCTCGAAGCGTAGGTGAGGCAACACCAGCGCTGCGGAGGCAGAGGTGGGAAATTACTCGAGGTGTTTTGTGCTGGGAACAACACCGGTAGCTTAAAATGCTCTGTGGCTTTTATTTTCCCTCTGCAGTAGAGGGAAATAAGCACAAGAATAACCCACGAGGAGGCAGAGTCTGGAAAAAGTCTCCCAACTTCCCGTGCCCGTGCGGGAAAGCACCCTCCCCTGCCCTCCTGTACTTTGCCCCCGCACTCCTCTTGACCCTGTGGAAGTCCTCGGGCAACGCCTCCGGGCCGGGGCGGGGCGGGCCGGGGCTCGGCCCAAAACACCGCCCGGCCCGGCCCGCCCCGCCCCGCGGCTTTAAAATGGCGACGGCCGTGAGGGGGGGCTGGCAGAGTGTAGTCATGGCGGCCGAGAGAGTTCCTGTTGTGGTGCTGCTGCTGGCGGCGGCCCTGCTCTTCTTCGCAGGCGCTGTGCGAGGCGCCGAGCTCCGCCCGCGGCTGGTGGGCGCCCCGCAGACCATCGAGGATCCCGAGAACGATGAGGGGCTGGAGCGGGCTCTGCAGTTCGCCATGACGGCGTACAACAGGGCCAGCAACGACATGTACTCCAGCCGGGTGGTGCGGATCATCAGCGCCAAGAGGCAGGTGAGCGACCCGGGGGGCGGCACTCTCTGTTAGAGGGGCTGGGAATGAGGCCGGTCGGATTCCTTTGGAGAAAGGGCAGACGGCGAGCCTGAGGGCCTCTGCAAGCTGTTGTTTTTTTTCCCCACAGAAGGGGATTAAAAGCCTTTTTTATATCTGGCTTCTCTCAGTCTGAGTGACCTTGAGTGCTGCGCGCTGTGGAAGGAGCCAGTGGCTTCCCTGCGCTGCTCATGAGTTAACACATGTCTCTGTTTATTGCTAAGGAAGCTGCTTTGAGGGACATGTTTACTTGGATTTTGTTTCCCGTCTCTGAGGGGGTGCCAAGTGCCTCTTTCGTGGAGATTGCCACATACAATTCCCTCTGTACTTTCGGAGTCTGTTTTCCATCATGTAACAGGAACACTGCCTGCCTCTCTGCCAGGCTTCTCTCGGCAGAGAGCCCTTCTCCGTGTGCTGTGAGTAAAGTTGCCTCTGCCGACTTGTCTTGTTGCAGATCGTGGCTGGAGTCAAGTACATAATGGAAGTGGAGATTGCCCGGACAACCTGCACAAAGCCAGCAACTGATATCCAGCACTGTGCTTTCCATGAGGAGCCCCACATGGCCAAGGTAGCTTCCAGGGCACAGCCTGGAACCCCCCCAGGCACAGGTTGGGACCCCCCCAGTTCCCAACCCATCCCTCTGGCTGGCTTAGTACAGATGGCTGTGATCAGTGCCCCTGTCTGCCTCAGCCAACATCAGAGGCCTTGTGCCTTTATCCTTGACAAGGCAAAGCAAGTTCTGCCCTTGCAGAACTCGTCTTGCCAGCTGATGTCAGAGAAGGCAGGGCCTTTTGGCTGTTTTGTAAGTGGAGCTCAGGCTGGAGCACTGCATGTGTCTCAGTCCTCTTAAGAAGTAGTTATGGTCTGGATCAGAAGGATACGTGGAGGAAACTCTGCCAAGCCTACAGGCCTCCTGGCTCTCAGTCCAGGGTCCTCAGTCCCCATAAAATTCTCATCGCTTCTTTCCCGTGGTGATGTAAACATGCTTGGCATGCTTTCCTGTGGGACTTGTATTGCTGTGAATAGAGCTTTGGGCAAAGCACTGCCCAAAAGAAGCAGATCACCCCATCTCTCTGTGCCCACCAAGCTGTTACACAGGTATTTTGTAATGAGTAATTGGGCTTTTTGGGTGGGAACACCAAGTTTGTCTGCCGTGATCAGGCCTGAGTTTTTCCATAGTGCTTCCTTCCTTCCGTTGATGGCAGTGATGGGCTGTATGTGCCCTTTGTTCCTGCATGTGTGAGGGGTGTAGCTGCACATAAGAGAAACACGAAGCTGGTGTGTACCATTATAGCAACTGCAATGATTTGACACAGGTACACGTGGCTTGGCTGTGCCTGTGGGCTTATGTTTGAGTATTATCCGTGCTGAAGGCTTTCCTCTGTGAATGGATAGAGGAGATAATCTGATCCTCAGCAATGCTGACTGCTCAGCTTTATTTCTTAGGGTTTATTTAAGAGATGTGACTCGCTCTGAGCACTGCAGTGCTGCTCCAGAATACTTGTCTGGAGAGGGCAAATCTAGAGAGCCACAGGAGTGTAGAACAGTGGTAAATAACACTGTTTCATGCTCTTATTCTGATAACTACTTTTTTCTTTCTCTCCTTAGCACACCATTTGCAACTTCGTAGTGTTGAATGTTCCTTGGCGAAACCAAGTGGAGCTGCTGGAGAGCAAGTGCCAGTAAGCCTACCTAGATTCCAGCAGAGACCAGCAACCAGTTGTTCAGATTTAAAAGAAAGAGGCAATAACACAAATTGAGATGGGCTTTATCACCGCCTGTAACTTGGCTACTGACGTATGCTTGTGCTATGCAAATTAAACCATGTAACTTCACTTTTAAAGCACAGTATGATCTCAACTTTTTCTTCTTTGGAATTACTATTTTAGAGCAGCTGTTTTGGTCTTTTTACAGCTTTCCCAATGAATTCACTCCAGCATCAGAATTCTTATTAAAACCCCTTGGTATCCATGTTAAATGACTACTGTAAACATAAAAACTTAATTAATAATTGCCATGATGTGTGGTTTTCTTTGATCATCTACTGTCTTGGAGGGAGGGTTTGCTTTTATTTGTCACCTATGCTATCTTGCCCAAAGAATGGGGTGAGAAGGAATATGGGGCTCTGATCACAGAGGAAACAAACCATGCCTCCTTGTCCCTTAACCTGGCCTCTGGTTTTGAGTAAGAGATGGAAGCCTTAGCTGTTTTCACTGAAGGAACTCTGCTTTGGAAAACTCTTGATCTTGGGAAGATTAGCTGAAGCTGGTCCTGAGACTGTAGTGGTTTTGGGTCCTGGCTGCTGTACTGTTCTGTCATAAGGCTTTAAGGAAGGAGCAGCATCCCCTTGAAAAAATTACATTTTCAGGTAATAGGGGAAGGTGCCAGATCAAGAGAGAGTCTTGGGAGTGGGTGAAGGTTCTGAGGTGAGCCAATGGGGGTGCTTGTTTTTTCATAGTCCTGATAAAGTAGGAAATGCTCTATCTTGTGTCTTTGCTTTTCTGTATTTTGAAGTAATCCTTTTCCTTTTGGTGTATATCTCACCCACGGATACAAGTGAGCCCAGCTCCTTGGGCGTGCATTTCTGTGGGTTGTTCTTCCTCCCAAGGGAAATGCTGCTCCCCATCATTCCCAGGGCTTGCCAAGCTTGCAGTGAACATGAGGCAACATCTTGATTGGTGTTGTTGGGAGGATGAGCTGGTTGCCTGACCCCAGGGATCTGCATCTGGGTTGTGCTCAGATCCAAGAGGAATAAATCCCTGTTTTCCCTCCTCATCACTCTGTTCACAGTTCTCTGCATGAAGGCCTGTTTTTTTCTTGCCAGCCAGGTCAGTGACTCTGCATGTTTCCATCTTCTGACCCTGGAAATCCTAGGTCAAGCTGCTCAGGTGCCCTCACTCTTCCTTCTCTAAGTCCTCAGTTTGTATGTGCTTATTCCCTGGCTTCCATCTATACGAGCACAAGGCAGCACTGAAGGGGTTCCCTCATGCTTTACGTGAGTTTGCCTCTGTTACTCTTTTATCCCCTTGGCTTGAGGATGGGTAAGTGCACAGGTCTCCTTGGAAAAGAGGAAGGCAAGAAATGAAGGTGTAGATGGACATAATGAGGTGTTTCCAGCACTTTGTTGTATTTATTAACCATCAGCTCAGAACAGCACGTGGGAAAAAGAGTGGCTGTGCTGGAGAAGATGAGAGTTCGAGTGTTAAGAGTTCCTGAATCCGAAGGTGTTGCATTTTCCTGTTGAAATGCCAGTGACTAAGGGCATGAATGAACGGCAGGGATTACCCCACACTCACAAGCTGCTGAGTGTCAGCCTTGGTGATTATCCCTGTGTGCTCTGCACCTGGAGAAGTGCCAAAAAGGCCTGACCTAATTTAAACACCTTCTGCTGTGGGCTGTGTTACTTTGCATTTGCAACAGGCTAAGAGCATTAGTGGAAGTTCCCCTGCCAAGTGCATTTTGCTTCTCAGGTCTTTCTGCTTGGCTGTCTGGCTGGCAGTGACTGGGCCAGCTGAACACTTAGCCCTCATTAGCTGCATTCTCTGCTTGACTTTTTCAAATGCTGGTGTCGGATGTGAACAGGGAAGTGCTTGTTTCATGTAATCTCTTGCTTTGCTTTGCGTGCATCTGATGGATCAATTCTGGTGACATTCTTCCTGAAACTTAGTGGGGTCAGAGCTTTGCTGCTGCTACAGAACCCAAGGCTTTTTCTTGGCTCTGGTTCTCAGGGACAGATTTAGGGCCAACCGTGGTTGGAATGTAGCTCTCCTTAGCACTGCCTGCACTTGCAGGCCTGTGCTCTCACGGACTTGTGGCTCCCAGCCCCTGGGTTGTCATTCCCTGCTCATACTGCTCCCTGGGTCATGGCCCTGCGGGGTTTTTCTGAGAAGCTGTATCAGCACTCCTGCCAGGTATGGACACTTCCCTGTGCACACAGCTGAAATTGCGATTTCCTGCAATTGTGGAAGGAAATGACAATGTGAGGATTTGGGTCACCCTGCAGCCCTCAGTCTGGGCCACCCAGTGCTGTTGCTGATGTGCACGGGCTCAGTGTACACAATATTCCTTAGCCTAAGACATGGAGACCTCTCAGTGAGTGTTTAAAGATGCTTGGTTGGTTGTATTCACTGTTAACTTGCAATGCCTTAGAATCCCTAGTGTGGATCCCTCAGAAGGTCAAATTTACCCATCAAACACCCATCCAGTTTTGGATCTTGGTGCTTTATCTCTTGACATGGGAGAGGAAGACTTATGTCCCTTTCCTTGAGGGATGCAATGGTCACCTGGAGATCATTTCTGCAGGGTTAAGCAGGAAAGTATATAAGAGGCGTATATGAAAAGGCAAAAAATCATCATGGCATCACCTAAGCTGGGTCACTGCTGGCAGTGCTGAGCCTTTCCATGATTCATTTCACCCAGCTTTGGTGGTGGCCTGCAGGTGAGAAGGTGGGAGGGCAGGTGCCTGTTTCTCCTTGCTGGGCAGCATAGTCCCAGCTGGGCAAGGAAGGGTGAAGAGGACTTGGGTGAGAAAAGCAGCAAACCTGCAGGCTTCACAGTGCAAATCCCTTATGAGTGCCTCCCTGCTGACCCTCTGGCATGGGTCATGGCTCACTGGGACAGCACACCCTGGGGCAGGACCCAAGGCTTGAGGTGACACATGCTGAAGCCTCTCTTCTGTGTGATTGCTCACCCACATGGCATTGCCCAGCCTCTGTGAGCTGGTGGGCTCCTGCTGGTAGGATTTTGCTGCAGGGAAGAAAAGGAGAAGTTCAGCTGCTCATCCCTGTGATAAGCTGGTGGATGAGTCTTGGGGTGTGTGCTGGACACTATTTTTAAGCTTTCTGGAGGCAGAGGTGGGTGTGTGTGAGTACAGGGCTGATGATGGGGGAAATTCTTCCCTGTTTCCAGCTGGAGGAAAACCCCCAGTGGCTCACAATGCCCTCACTGTACCATGCCCTGCTGGGAGGCACTGTCCTCTCTTCCCCACGAGCTGAGAAATGTCATTCCTTGTGCCCTGCCAACTCCACCATTTTCCTGCACCCAGCTGCAGAAGAAACTGGGACTCAGGCCAGGTCAGGGAATGGATTTTATATCTTGAGTATAAAAGCTAGCAAGAGAAGAGTTGTTTCAGGTGAAATAGTGATGCTTACACTAAGCATGCCCCTCTTCCTTGTCCTAGATGAAGTCTCTCCATCTGTACAGGTGAGTAGTGGGTTTATTTCCCTTCTTGTGGGGCCAAGGAGGGAAGCCCTGGCGTCCCTGGAGGAAAATTACCATCACCAAGTGCCAGAACTGGCTAAAAGCAGGAGGAGAAAGGATTGGCTGGGCTTTAAGGGTGACTTTGGTTCACAAATGCATCCATGCAGTTCTGAGCATGTCCAGAGGAGAAGGGGCACCAGAGCCAGTGGGACAGATGCTCTTCAGATACCAAGTGCAGCTCACCTGGGTGACATTGGATTTATCAAGCTCCATCTGTGCAGAGGCACAATTTGGTGAGCTTAGGGGTCACAGAGCTGGTTCCACAAGGGATATGTGGGAACTCTTCAGGAACAGGCTTCTCTCAAGATGAGCCATAGCCTATAAAATGAAATTAGTTTTGGGCCTCTGAGCATGGCTTGGCTGGGCAGGTTGGCTAATTACACTGACCTGCCCTTGATAAAACCCATGGGACTGGTTAAGATGACTACAGACTTTTAATTACCTGCTTTTCCTCACTGAACAGCAGGTCTTTTCACTGCTTTCTGTGTTAGCCAGATAACATGGATGGAAATGTTTTTCCTATTTAATCTGACATTTTCAGTGTCTGCTGCACACCCCAGATGGTTCAGTGAAAATTATTTCTTCTGTGAGATGTTGAGAGAGTAATGAAACATGACGTTTCTACAGCTCTGACACGCTTTTTGCCCAGCTGCTTGCATGAACAAAACTGTCTGGGATCTCAGTTTGATAGGAAATTGGAGAACTGGCAAGAAACTTATTTGCTCTGTGCTCTTGTAAACTACTTTCCACAAGTAGGAAGTGCTTCTTGCAGATGCTTGTGATGGGAAAGCAAGGAATTCAGATATTAGAGGAAAAGAGCACAGGCATGGGTCTGCCATGGTTGGATTCACCAGGGAAGAGATGTGGCTGCTGGAAACCAAATTTTTCACCTGGTCACAAAGAGTGTCAGCTCAGTATTAACTGCAGAGCTTCTCAGCTGATAATGGGGGGAAAGGTGGGAGGAAAAATGCCTGACAGGCTCTTCAGATGCTCCACTGAGCATCCTCCATCTATCAACAGAGCCAGGTCAATTGGGAAATAATGAGAGTGAGCAGTGAGTGAGAAATTAAACACTGGCCCCAGACTGACATGTTTTGGTCACATTCCAGATGCCTGCTACAGAGAAGCATAGACCAGACCTTGGTCCGAAATACTGACACAGGCAAGCAAGGTTTATATATTTAGTTTTACTTTTTAAATTTTTATTTTTATAGAGAATGTTGAGGGAACCCCTACCACTGGGGAAGATGCTGTGTGATGGCATCTGAAACCAGCACTTAAGCTGCAGATGTGACCAGATGTCCCTCTGGACTGCTCTTCCCTGGGCTTAATCATTACTATCTTCATTTTACTGGGGCATTTGTGTTATCTTGTGGAAGATGCTGTTTCACAAGCCCTCCTGAAACATAGATGTCTGACCATCACACTTGTGCCTCCCAGGACTGGAAGAGAGAAAAAGGCACTGCTGCTGCACGTGGTATTGTTAGCAGGGAGGAGCAGGACAAGTGACAATACTGGATGAATTCCCAGCACGGAAAAGTGGTCCCTGGGTCTCCCAGATACCTGGGACTAAGTCAAGCCTCCCTTCCTCAACTCTTGTAGCCTCGTACATGTAACGTAAAAGCTTTCCACAGGGGGTCAGCATCTCACAGGAGATGCACAGGAATGGAAGACAGGCAGGTTTCTCACCCTCAGCGAAAGGAGGGCAGCGCCAAGCATCTGCCACAGCCCCGTTCCTTATCCCAGCAGATAATCGTCCGTCTGCTTCCAGGTGTCTGCTGGAGGAAGATCTGATCCAGCCTGCCTGGAGCCTGCTTTGATCACCCGGGCAGGATGACACTGGAGGGGACTGATCAGTGACCCCTGGTCACTCAGGGGGACTGAGGGGACTACATCAATCATCCCTTCAGAATCCTGGACGTCCCAAAGAGATGCTCTCCTGCAGGATCAGCACCCATTTCGGCAGCTCTTTGCCCGGGTATTTCCATTGCCAACAGATACCTCTCAGTTGTGTCCAGGTGTTCTGCAAACTGAAGGGAGTTACTCTAATTTTACCCCATCTTCTTGTCCTGCTTCTGAAGAGAATTGTTTGTGTAAGTGAAATGAGCAAACCCAAATGTATCTGCCCCTAGGTGGAGGAGTGTTTACAGTGTTCTCTGAGATCGTGATAAAGATTGGTTTTGTTGCTATGGGATTTCTATTCACTTTGTAATAGAAAATGGGTTTTTCTCAATAGCTCAGATGTGATGAAAAGAGTTGCAGAGCTTCTGCCGGTCGTGTCCCTGCAAGCAGAAATCCTGAGGCTGTGTAAGCAAGTGTGGGAATTGGGATATTGAAATATGAGCATCCTTGGCCACTGATCCTCCACTTGTACCTGGCAGGTGCCTGGAGAAGCACTCTATCCCAGAGACTGAAAAATTGTATTTGTGGCTGCTACAAATTTTGTACAGATATCAACATAAATGTGTGCAGGGAAGGGCTATGAACTTTCCTGAGCTCTGCTGGAAACCTTACACTGAAGATTATCTCCTTACATTTAGCTCTTCAGGAAAACCAGGATCAGATAGGAAAATATTAACTTCTGTTGGTGAAATAATTGGCTGTTTTTCAGTATGCTGCAGTAAGAAAAGAAGCAGAAACTGGATGTTATAACAGATTAATGACAGATTAATTTAGTGACTCTTCAGATCTCTGGTCTAATAGAAATGCAGCCTATTGTGCTTTTGTAGAACTTTGCATGGCCTTCCCAAAAACAGCTGCTGACACATACTTTGCTTGTAAATATTGGAGCTCCTGAACACAGGCACGCCCTTCAGTGGGCAGGTAAACCACTGGCTCTGCAGACACTGGAACTGCCCTTTTTTGATCCCAGTGGAATTCAATCCTGGCAAACAAGCACCAAGTGGGAAACTGTCTTTATGCTGCCCGAGGTATGTTTCAGGGCCACGTGCAAAGCCAGTAAAAGTTGTATGTTCACTTCTGAAGTCAGTGGTAAATGTCCTCCAAACCCTAGGAAATTACTGCCCAACATTAAATGAGATCTGGAGGATTCCATTTATGTAAATTCCTGGGACTGCCCCATGGATTATTAACACAGAACAACAAGAGCCTTATTCTAGTTGGCTCCTGGACCCCTCAGTCTATTGACTTGCATAAATCTTGCTTGCTTTGGAATTGAAATTAGCTCCCTTAACTGCATCAGCATAAAGCAAGCATCTCATTTTCTAGAAGCCTTTTTTTAAAGGTAGGCTGAGATTAAATAGCTGGCAACTCAAGGAGATATAAAAGGCTGTGTTGTGGCAATGCAAATGATGTGATATATGGCATAATTGGGATCATTGTGCAGAAGAAATGAAAATCAGGATGGGGTTTTTTTGCTTGCTGCTTGCTTGCTCACTCCTGGGATGTTGTGCCATCAATTACAGGCTCATTTATTCCCTGTGAGGGTGAAAGTCCCCACTCTGAGGCAGGACTGGGAAAACTGCAAATTGTCTCGTATCAAATGGTAAAGGTTGTGAAGGTGCCAATATTAATTGGGAGTGCTTGGCTGGGGATGGTCCTGCCTGTGCCCAGGTCAGGCATGGCTAAATTTCTTGTTTTCTGCTAACAGCCAGAGTTTAATGAGGTGGATGTGAGTGAAGACAAAATGTTGAGTAAAGGATGGGGGCTCTTGATAGCAGGACCCAGTGCCAGCTGTGGTGTTCTGAGGGCGGTGCCAGGGGGAGCCAGGATGTCCCCTCCAAGCCCTCCTGTGGGCTGTTCAGGAAACTGTTTTCCTTTTTGGAGTCCCCAGAGAGCTCTGCACAAGATCCCCTCTCTTCAAGACTTGCTCGGGGTGGTGGAAGGCTAAATCTCTTCCTTCTCTGGAGGCAAATCAGCTACTAAAGAGCTGCTGAACAGCTACTGAACAGCAGAAGGGTTATAGTGATGCTTGTCTTGTCACCAGCTGCATCTCAGTCCTCAGTTACTGGGCTTGGAAAGAAATCTTCAGTGAGAGCACAGACAAACTCACGATTTTTTTTTTCTACTCTTCAATTTAAGGAGAAAACAACAGTGGGATTGAAGGAAACCTTTTGGTTTTTGTGCTTAACACAGAATGGCTCAACCCTTGGTCAGAGCTAACTCTGTGCTCTGAGGCCATTGCCAGAGCAGAGAAGAAGTAATTTTTTCACACTCAGGTGTGAGGTTTTTGTCCTTTTTATCTAGATTTGTTTACCAGCTACCATTTTTTGAGGATTTTGAGATCTGAGAGAACATGAATTTCACTAATTTTAGTTCATCTCAGGAGTAACTTGACTTTTATCATATGTCTTACTTTTAATGTGTTTAGGGTTATTTTTATAGGTCAGTTTTGCTGGTATGCTCAACGTTTATTATTATGGAGTACTATAAAAGGTGGATAAGACCTTCGGACTGCACCAAAACCTAACAATTTTGAAAATTAAAGATGTCTGAGGATGGTGTCTGGTTACTTGGTTCTCCTAAGCTCCTCCTTTCCCTTGCAAGGCAGAGCTCAGCACAGGTACCAGTAGCTCCCAAGGCAGAAACCATCTGTATATCAAAATAACACCTTGTTTGAGGGGACATCTCAGGTTGTGAGGGATGGAAAAGGAGGTTCTGGGGATGTTTAAACAAATTTGGTGGTGGTTAGAGCAGGGGTGGCAGTGCCACTTTTTCTCCCTGATTGACTGCCACCACTCCTGCAAGGACGCACAAACTGTTGCCTGAACTGTGTTTATTTATAGTCCTTCATAAAACCAATTACCCAAATGTCACAAAATGGTGTTATTATTAGTGCATTTCCTCCTGTATTAGCATGCCCTGAGTTCTTGCGCTGTCAGGGCAGTAGAAAGCTCGTGGCCTTTTACCAGCAATGGCACAAATCACATTTACTGGGCTGTGCTAGAGCTGAAGTAACATTTCTTCAAGCTCCCAGCCCTGCAGGCCTGAACAAAGTGTTTTTGCAGGAGCTGAGAGGCTGCCAAGGAAAGATGAATTGCTGATCCTGGAGGGAAACGTGCTCCACACTGATCTGGCTGCTGCATAGTAACTGGGATGGCGGGGTGGTGGATGGATCAGGAGAAAATGGATTGCATGCACAGAGGTGTTCATGGGCCAGGACAAATCCTGGCTCGCCCCTTTTGTGCTGGGGAAAAACTGTGTCTTCTCCGTGTTTCTGAAGTGCCCCAGGCCTTGCACATGGGTGAGGTGATTGGGCTGGGACATTCCTCTGAGAGGCTCAGCCTGGAGAATGGATGGCACAAGAGGACCTTCGAGCAGATTCCCAGTAGTACAAGGAGGTCTGCATCAATCTGTGACTCTTCCAAGGATGTGATAGTTGGTGCTGTGGTTCTCCTGTTGCAGGCTTCAGGCTGTTGTGTGACTGCCACTGCTCCCCTGAGTCCTAGCGGGTGTTCAGAGTGTGTGACCTTCAGGATGAAATTCTGGACACCCACGTCCGACTTGTCCACGTTCACCCAGAAGGCAAGCACGCGGGTCCACAAATCCCCGTCTGCTGCAGGTGGTCCACTGCAGGTTTTGGGAGGTTCTTTGTTAGTGCTGAGGTTTATACCTTGGCAAGGTTGGCCTGTGGGTGTTCTCAGCTTGGCAGGGAGCCTTGGTGGAGGCAACAGGGAGCCAAACTGCTTCCCAAAGGAGACAGAGTGTCCCAGAAACCAGGACTGGATCCTAAGAGACTTGTTTTCTGGCTCTGCTACTGGCCTTTTGGGTGATCTTCGTCAAGCTCCTTCATCTTTCTGTGCCTCAGTTTCCCTAGCCTGTAAAGCGGTGATAATAATTCACAGTGAGGCTGGATGGGGCTCTGAGCAACCAGGTCTAGTTGGAAATGTCCCTACTTATTGCAGGGGGTTGGACTAGATGGCCTTAAAAGTCCTTTCCAACCCAAAAACCTGTTCTGTGATTCTGTGATAATGAGGTGCTCCTCCCTTACCCAAAATAAGAATCCCAAACTTATTTGGGACCTGCTGGTAGAAATAAATATTCAGTGCTGCAGTTACACAGAAGCTGAGCTCTTACTTGTTGGGGCAGTTTTGTCAATATGTAACTTTTAATTTGTTCTGGCAACTGCAGAATAAACTGCCTCATCATAGTAATGCAAACAATTTTCAGGTTTTGCAGAGGAACATCTCCTAACTCTCTCAATCTGACCCTTATGAAACATGGGTCATTTTACTACTTGGAGAAATTAATTGTGCTGTACTGTATCTGTGTCTTTCCACCTACATACTTCCATGAGATTTTAGGATTGTTTTTGTTAGGTAGTGCTGCTGATGCCTTGGCAATTTTCAATGAATATCTGACTACAAATTGCTGAGATGCTTTCCCAATTCTCAGAGAGTTAAAAAATGATTTAAGATAGGCTTTATTCATTCCCCTAACAGGAAAATAATAATTTCAGGCAGGGCAGGACCTTTATTTTCCATAAACAGATGTAGGAATGGTTTTTTATTCTTTTTTTTGGTGTTGCAGTTTTGTTTTATTAAAAACACTGAACAAATCACCAGCATCTGTTGTGCACATGAGAATGTGCAATTAATTATCTCTTCTGTGCTTTTGCAAACTTGCTCTAAGGTGGTTTGAATAGTGAGGAAGCAACAAGAGCAACAGTGAGGATAGTGAGGAAGCAACAAGAGCAACAGTGAGGATTCACCTTCCTCCTGATCTGGTTTGGAGGCTAGTACTGTTTTCAGGAGGTTCTTCCAGTCAGGAGATGCTGTTGGAGGGGCTGTAAGGACAAAAAAAGCAACACCCAGATAGGTCTTAGAGGGGCAGACAAATAGAATCACAGAATGGGACAGGTTGGAAGGGACCACAGAGAGTCATCTGGTCCAACCTTCCTGCTCGAGCAGGTTCATCCTCTAACACATTGCCCAGGATTGTGTCCAGATTGCATCTTGAATATTTCAGTGAGGGGGACTCCACGACCTCTCTGGGCAACCTGTTCTTCCTCATGTTCAGGTGGAACTTCCTGCATTCCAGTTTCTGCCTGTTGCCTCTCATCCTATTGCTCAGCATCACCAAGCAGAGCCCGGCTCCATCCCCTTGGCACCCACAGAAGATGTACGCAAAATGCATCCATGCAAATCTTCCAGGGAAGAGCCAGGTGAGGGTAACACCAGGATGGATCTCTCAGGTGGTGCAAGACCTTGGCCAGGGATACAGATCTGCTTTCTGCTGAACAGCTGAGTCTCAGCCAGGGGCTGGCAGCTGGGGGCTCAGGGTTTAAGGCTGCAGCCCAGCAAAGGGCCTGGCTACACTGGGGATGAAAGCAGGAGTGAAAATCAGGGCAAGCCATGAGCTGTCAACTCCTGCCACACCCACTGCTGCTGGCGATCCCCTTCCAGCAGAGCCAGTGTCACTCCATCCCCATTTTTTTGCAGCCCTTTGCAGATAGGTAGAGAGGGCAGGTTGCTGCTGTTTCCTGCCTGCATCCTTCTGGCTTCCTCCCCACCTATCATTTTCTGCCTTGCTTTTCAAAGAATGCATTTTTCATTCCTTTTGTTGGCTACAAATGCCGGTAACTGAGGCCGGCTGGGAGTGACACCTCCCTGACAGGCTGCAGGAGCGTCAGATGTTTAATTGGCTGCTCCGCCCCAGGATAAATAAACCCTCAGAGCCTCAGCCTTGAGTGTTTAATCAGAGGAGTTAAATGCTCAGGGAATTGGATCGCTTGATCTCTTTGCTTAGAAGTTTTTCTCCTTCTCCTGGATGAGCCAGACATGCTGACAGTTGGCAGAAATCTTAGAGATGTTTGTGCAGAGGAAAGCTGGAGTTGAAATGTTTTTTTTCTGATTGATTCTGGAGACTATCAGACGAAGAAGTTGTTGAAAAATGGCAGTGTGGTTCAAGCTCTCTGACATTGGCTTTTCTTTCTGAACACATCCTTCTCAGCACAACTGTGCTTCCATTTTATGGAGAGAAATCACTTTTCAATCAGGACTGTTGGTAAACACAACCCAACAGGAATTCACAATGTTTCTACCTCTTGCTTTTCCCTCTTTGCTCCTTTTTGGCTCCATGTCACTCCTGAGCAGCTGCAGCAGGAGAGACGGGATCATGAATCACTGCCTTGGGGAAAACGTAGATGTTCCTCCCATGTTGTTCAGGAAGGAAGTTGAGTAATGCCATATGCAGGTGTTAAGTGCAGATGGGTTTGAGGAGTGAACCCCCAGCCAGCTGTAGGCTGGACCTGGCAGAAATCTTCTTGGAGGCAGAAGTTTGACAGTGTGGTATTCATTTCACATTATGTAGTTCTCATCTTAATAAAAACATTTGGCCTTTGTTCGATGGTGTTTTTAACTCTGCCCAGTGCGGAATGTGTCAGGGTGTCAGCTGAGATGGGTTTGAAAGCATTGCTCCTCTCAGGCCTAGGGGAGTTTTTCCAAGAGCTTCAAGTGGAAGGCAGATGTTCAGCAATTGCTTTTTGTTTTGAGGTGAGACACTAAAATGAAAAACATCCTCAATGTATTAATTGTAAATAAATGATTAGCAATGATAAAAGTTTCCTGCTTAATTAGATTTCAAAATGAAAGCTGTGTAGAGATGATCACAAGCCTAAGGTGCCACTTTTGTTACAAACAGACATCCCATAATTCATAAACTTTTTTACTTTGTGAAGGGGAGGAAGAGGAAGCTTTTCTGTCCCTCCCACCTCCTTTAATAATTACCTGTACCAGCATTAGCTCATAGAAAATAGACCCCTAGTGATGAATGGGGAATGAGATTTTGTTCTGCCTCTGGCTGTCATGCAACATTCATCCTTTTGAGGGACTTTTGCAAGCTTCATGCACTAATGCTTACATTTTATCGGCACAAACCAGAACATTTTCTGCAGGCCAGAGTCCTTCAGGGCTCTGGCCCACGTTGCTCTGGGGAACCTGTTGTGCTGGGGTCACTGCTGAGGTAAAATGAGTGCTTTATGCTGTTATTCAAGTGCTCATTATACCTTGGACCCCTTGGATTTCTCTTGATAAAATAGTTCATATAACTTTCAGGTTATTTAGCTCTTTCTATTATTCCTTTAAAATATGAAATAAAAGTCTCCTTTCAAAGAGAAGAATGGATGCACTTGCATAAAGAAAAGGTGAAATGAAACATCTGAATCACTCTGAGCTACCCAGTTCTACTGAACAAATTCCCTGCAATTTGTGATTCATGTCAGCACCTTCAAAACCATGTTATTTCCATCAAATTTATGATGCGTCCTTTTTCCTTCCTGCTTTTAATGAATTACATTTTCACTGCAAATTGGATCATCCAGCCTTCCACTGGCAGGTCAGAGATGTTTGTGTGGGTGGGGACCTTCCACAGCTAAAGGAAGACATGGATTGTTCTGCTCTTGCAGCTCTCCACGTAGCCCTGAGCTCCTTCTGGCTTTCCTCCCACAGCTGAGTGACTGCTCCACACTCTTGCACATTCCCTTGCCCCTCTTGCTGATGTCTCATCCCTTGTGGAACCCCCTCCAGCCCTGTGGTTTCTGTCCCTGTGCGATGTTTCCAAGTGGGTGCTGCTTCAGCTTTTTGCCCCACTCACTTTCAGAGCTGCCCCTGTGGTGCACCCTACCTGACAAGCAGAGAACAACGTGACTTCTCTTGAGCTTGCCATGTGAAGAAGTCCAAAAGCCAAGCCATAGATGAGCACTTTGATCTCCTTCCACAGGGGAAAATAGGGCAGTGACAATAAAGCTCAAAAGTGAGCTTTTCCTGCTGCAGAGCTAACCAGGAAAGGCCCAAGGCTGGAGAAGGGAAAGATGGGGGCAGATAAAAAAACTGATCATCTCTCTGTTTTTCAACACCAAACTCATTCTTGCAGGAGCCCCTTTTCTGTGCAGCCATCTCCTGCAAAGGTAAAAAAGGCTTTTATTCCATTTTATATTAGATATGGACTTTCAGTTTAAAAAAACCCCCCCGAATCCTGGGTATTTTATAGCCTGAGCTATCCAGGGTTTTGAGTCACAAACTCACCTCCCACAGCTGGCTGTGCAACGTGCTCCTGGCATGTTCCTGCCTTCGTGCACACGGCATTACCCATCCTCACACTGTCTAACGTGTGTGAGGCACCAGCACAGCAGCTGTACACAGTGTGCTACTTCTCATCTGTGGAGGTTGAAATCTTAGCAGCTCCACGTGCCAAGGCTCGGGGTGTGGTTGATATTCCCCGTGGATGGGAATCAGTGTCCCTGATCTGTGCCATTGTGGTTGTTGCCAAAGCTTGCAGTTATGCAGATCTACTTTGCCCCATCTCTGATGCCCTCCAGGGAGCTGTGGGTCCCTCCAACTCTGGACTGCAGGGGCTGGATTCAAGCGTGCCAGAGTGCTCCTGAGCAGCTCAGCCTCCTCTGCTTTCTTTCTGCCAGTGTTCAAAAGCTGGATTTCATTTGAACATACCAGGAATTGGTTTCGGCTCATTTCCTGCAAAAGCCAGCAGCACGCTGGGCCGAGTGCTCAGGGGAAGCCAATTTAAGCACGGCTATTCCACAGAAAGCCAGTTGTGAGCGATCTGTTTAATTTCAGGAATCACAGCGTGTGCTGGCCTGCGAAGCGGCGTGGATCAGGGAGCAGAAGCCAGGCTCTGAGCTGCACGTGAGGAGGGTGTTTACAGCAGGCTGTGCTGAAGGATGCATCACTGAAGGTGTTTGAAGATAATTTGGGATGGTGACACCTTCCCAGTGCTATTTCCCTCTTGCAAGGGAGAAATCCTCTCTCTTGAGAGGATTTTTATCAAGGGAAGAGTTTTTAGCAAGTGACTTCATTACAGAATCGTAGAACAGCTTGGATTGGAAGGTACCTTTAAAGACCACCTATCCCAACACCCCTGCAATGAGCAGGGACATCTTCATTGAGACCAGGTTGCTCAGAGCCCTGTCCAGCTTGACCATGAATGTTTACAGAGACAGGGCACCTACAACCTCTACCTGTTCCAGTGTTTCACCATCCTCATCATGAAACATTCTTCCTAATCTAAGTTGACCTTGCTTCAGATTAAAGCCATTACGTGCCCTGTGACATTACCAGCCTCAGGAGGCTTCCTCTCTGCCCTCCCTGCCTGTGAGGGGTGATGAGCACCAGGAGCGTGGGTTCGGGGCTTTGTTTTGCTACTGTGGGTGGTGTCAGCTCCTCTATGCTGTGGTGCAGAGGTGCACAGTGTGGGCAACTTCTCCAGCTCCTCTTCTCTCTGGTTCTGTTCCAGTAGATTGAGCATTATTTTCCTTCTTTTCTGGTTTCCTGGCTTCATGCAAGTCAAGCCCTTTTTCTGAGCAGTGGTTTACACCTTACCTGTACTGCAGGTCGTAACACCCTGGACAGTGCAGAAGATGATGGTATGCCTGTGATGTGCTTAGCAGAAGCTGTCTCAATTTTATGAGTAGAGTTCATTCAGCTCATCAGTCACAACCATAATTACCAATAGCACAAATAAATCTGTTTGACAGCAGCTTGTTCACCAGCTCACCAGTTTTGTGTTCCTGGTGCAGCCTCTTTACTTCTTAAATTATCAATGAGAGGGGAACTGTGTTCTGTTGTGGTTTCAGCTGCAGCAACAGTAAGCAAACATTTCTTATTCAAGAGCTGTCAGTCCCGCTCTTGACCTGTGTTGATCACCCTCTAGGAACCCAAGCACAGGCAGAGAGAAGAGCACAGACACAAAAAAACCGAGGGAAAAACCAGGAGAGCGGTGAGGTTAACATGCTGCACAAGATCAAAGGATTATTCATATTGGTGGAAACCTCTGGAAGTGTGTACTCCAGAATGGGTCAATTGTGAATTCAAACCAGGCTACTTTGGACTTTTTCCTGGGGGGACTTGAAGTTCTCCATGAACAGAAATTTTACCAGCTCTCTGGACGAGCCATTCCAGTGCTTGACTATCCTTATAATAAAGTATTTTTCCTTAAATCCAGCTAGGATCTATAATTTCAGCTCATTTCTCTTGCTTCCATGGACCAGGATGAAGTGGGGCTCTGCCTCCTCAGCAGCCTCGTGGTGGGTACTGGGGGTATGCTGTTGGTCTCTGGGCCAGGGTCACTATTTTGCCACTGAATTTTGGTGTACTCCTGGTCACATCACCTCCCTGTGTTGACATTTCCCATCTCTAATGATGTCACAATGATGACACTTCATGCAATATTCAGAATTCCATGCACAGTTTGCCTGAGAGGTTTTCAGAGCAGGTAATGTCCCTCATAGCTTCACAACAACCTCCAGCCACTCCAGACTCTGGAGTAACATCCAGAGTAGCTAAGTGTGCCTCTAAATTTTAAGCTTTCCTTCATCTGAAGTAAATCCCCATTAAGAGAGATAATTTCAAGACTGTTATATGTATTTCCACATGTTGTTCTTTTACAGCACGCATGCTGTAAAATATATGTATTATAAAATATTGCCCTACTTAATAGATTGTGGTAAGTTGAAAAATTTATGTGGCCACAGGGGCCCACTTTCTCCCAGAGGTATAATATCTCCTTTTTGACTTAAACAGCAGGCAGGGGGTGACCCCCTTACTGGAGGTCCAGGGAGCTGACAATAATTCCTGCCTGTCACAAGAAGGTTTCATGTGGCTTTCTTGCATGTCAGCTGTGTTGTCCCAAAGCTGCTCAAAAATTTCTTGCTTGCCTTGCCCACAGAAAGTGTTTGTCTTTTTTTTTTTTTTTTAATTGGAAAGCGTCATAATGAAAATTGTCCAAAAATGGAGAATGTTGGTGAAATTAAAATCTTTATTTGATTTTTGTAGGAGTATATGGAAATACAATTATTTGGTGAAACTGCCAGAGAGTCACATGGGAGCTATCCTTCAGAGAATACATCTAATTTCCCTCATGAGTCAGACTCCCTTGTTGTATCATTTCTAATGGGAAACCGTTGGCAAAAAATATTTATTTTGAAATCCTAATTAGTGCAGTTCTCCCCTCACCAACTAACAACAAACCCCTTCAACAGAACAGAGCAAACAAATAACATTTCTTTAGAAAAGTGGATCTTGACAAAAGTCCTAAACCATTTAATGAGAAATTAAAGTCTTGACAGACAGTCTAGATGAAAAAATAGATGAAAAAAACCAATCTGCTAAGTTATGTTCTGGAAGTTTTGTGTCAATTTGCTGAAACTTTAGGAGTAAAGACTCTCAAGAGGGGCAGTCCTGAAGAAAAAAAAAAATCAGTTTCTGTGTGAGTATTGAGAAATACTCTGCAATCTGCTCAAATGATTGAGTTTCAGAACTATCAAATATTTGTATCAAATCAATTATGAACAATGTAGAGATCCCAACTTATTTCCCATGTCATTTCACTTCATTTGAACCAAGAAATAAGTTTATGAAAAGGATGATCAGAGCACCACTGGGGAAGAGGACAAGAAACAAAACCTCATTCACCGCATTAAGCCTTTGGAACAAATTGCTCAAACAATCTAGAAGTTCTTATAAAAAGAGGAGCATATTTCGCTCTGGGGGTAACTGAAGCACCTAATACAGTTGTATGAGGAAGAAGTGCACTGAAACTTGGAAATGCTAAAGACAAGAAAAGGTTGGAGGGAGAGGATGATTTGCTTCTCTGTTGTATCCCATTGAAATCTTTCAGGTAAGTTAAAAAAACTTTCCTAGGCAGCAACATAATTTAACATTCACTGGAAAAGCAGTAGGGCCAGGTGCTGAAAGGAAAATTATCCCTTCCTGTGTTCACACTCCCACCTGCCAAGAACACACCTGACAGGACTCCCCCTGGCAAACTCTTCAGTGCCCACACTTGCAGAGGAGGACAAAGAAAGACCCTCTGGCGATTTAAGCACAGCTTTTCATTCCTCTCCTTTTCCCCCTCCCTGTGCCTTTCATGAGCAGGTATCAGTGCCATGCTGGTGGCCATTAATGTTGGCCCTGGGTAATATTAATTATTACAGCAGCAGGTAAATCACAGAGAGCAGGGCTGGCAGGAATTCACAAGGCCACTTGCTGCTACCTTTCCTCTGGGCAGCATCAGCACCGTTAGGATGGGGCAGTTCAGCTTGCAAACTGTGCAAAATTTGCGCTGGTAACTTCCTCATCCCGACAGATTTCTTCCCTAGCAGTATTCCAGCATGGGAATTTTTCTGTCTCTTTGGTTGGGCTGGACTGAACCAAATCTCTGGAGAATGAATCACCCCCCAGACTCATGGCTATAGGGAGGGGGAGATTACCCCTGACACTGAAAAGGCCATAAGCCAAGGGATATCTCCAGGCTCTCAAGGAGAGGCTGAGGAGAGAAACTGTTGCTGCCAGACATACTGGGCATCGCTGGGGACCCCATCTTCCCTTAGGGGAATGATTTACCATTGGAGATACTATGCAGGATTTGTTGAGGAATGTGGGAGTGCTGGAGAACAGGACAGAGAGAAGGGGAGAAAGGTGAGAGATGGGGAGGGTGTGATTACAGTTTTCCCTCTTCTCGCAGTGCTTTGTGGAAATACCAGACTAGATTCCATTTGGTGCTGTGCCCTGATGGATAAGGAGCCCTTCAGCATAATCCAGGAAGGTGGTACAGGGAAAAGGCATCTCCTTTAGCAACCCAGATCTCTGGAGGTGGGAACTGCCGACAGGGACAGCTCGCCCTGACCTGGGACCGCCACTGCAGCTCCCGGCTGTTCTGCTTCCTGTGCACTGGGCACATGGAAATGGAGAGTAAATGAATGTTGCTGTTGAATTGCAGGGCTCCCTGATTCAATGAGGAGACATACCCCAGGTAATAGGGAAGAGATTTATGCCTTGCCAAAGCGGGCAGGAAGGAAATAATTCTGCTAGGCACAGATCGCTCCTTCCATCTACTACCACTGCTGCAAGGCACCCTGGAAGAAATTCAGGTGTCCCTGAATGAAGCAAGGCTCTTCTCTACTGCCAGGGTTACTTTAGCAGCAGGTAGAATTGCTTCCTTTGCAACATTTATTTTCTCAGGTAATTTTCCTACACATCCCCGAGGCCACGCTAATGTTCCCTGTTATGCTCAGCTACGCAGCTGATTGATCCTTGCTGGAGCTCTCCCTGTACGGACAGCAACAGGGGTCAGAGCAGCACCCAATAACACAGAAAAATCAGCCCTATGAGGCACTCAGCTCCCTACAGCCAGGAAATTTCTTTTCCCAGCTACTCTACCTGAAACCCCATCACCCTGACAGCAAAAGGATGGTGCCTTGTTTCCTCTAAATTAGGAGCCCTGAAAGAGGAGAAGATCTGGCATCTCTCCTTAAGTGCCTTTCTTCTTCCCTGTGTGCTCTGGACAGTCAGAGCAAAGTGTGTCCATTACCCCGTGACTCCCAGTGGTTGATGATGGGATGGCACTCATTTCAACACTGCTGCATGTTCATAAGTCAGAAAACATCTCCTGACCAGTTGCAGCATTTGTGGCCATTCATAGCATTTATGTGCACATCACCGTGTTTATGGAGCAATGCACAGTTGTGAAAGCAGATGGTTTGTTAAAAAAAATAGGAATGCTTCATTCAGGCAGTCAGGGAGAAGTGACTCAATAGCACGACTGAATAGCCTTTGGGAATGCACAGTTTTAAAGAAGATATTCTTCGTGGGACACAGCAGAACTGCCCTGTCTGGGACAGTGGACAATCTTCAGTGGGATTTTTCAGAAGTGCCTCAGGTTTGCCAGAAGGACATTTCTTATCCTTAATGACCCGTGCTGCTAAATTATTTAGGTGTCTTTGACAGTCTCCCCACTAATCCTAATGAAGGCCAAGCCTGGCTCTTTAATAAGCACAATGCTGCAGTCTGCACCATTTGGGTCCTTGGTAGAAGCTGTGCTGCTCATGATGGGAGCTGATTAAATCTCTATAGCTCAAGTAGGCGGAGATAACTGTCCTGAATGTTCCCATTTTTCCTTCTGTCAAAAAATAAAAGACCTATTTGGTGAATATCCAACAAGGAAGGACAAGAATTGGATGCCTGACCGCAAAAAGGCAATTTTTACAGCAAATTCCACTGGTTTAGTAGTATTTTGTACCAACACAGGTTCGGGGTAATGTTTATCAGGAGGGACTGCAGGTTTAGCATTTCAGATTTCATCCCTTAATGCCCCTTAATTATTGTCCCTTAAGGTCCAGCACACACCTGTATTATTCACCCGCAGTGTCTGCACCTGGAGGAAAATTAGACTGGGAGGAAGGGAATACAAATTTTGGGTTCAAGCACAAGGGGAAATTACATGTGCTCTGAAGAGTGGAGCACTTCTGCCCCCCAGTTCTCAGCAGAGAACATTCTAGGAAGAAAAAAGCAGGACATACTCCATCAAGCTCTCCTGCAAAGTACTGACTCTGCAACCTAGATGTTGTTCTGCCTGCTAAAACTGCTCACTGGTGTTGACTGTGTTATCACCTCCTGAAGGAATAGCTGAGTTCCTTAGTTGGCAAAATCAATAAAAAGAATCATCACAGGAATCTGTGCAATTCCCTCCTAACTGATCCCACTGTTCCTGAAAGAGGTCAAGCACAGAGCAGCAGGCTGTAGGTACAGGAGTAAGGGAGCAGAAACCAGGTTATTTTCTGTCAGCACTTCCAGAATGCAGCATCTCACAGTGCATTCCATCTGTGGCTAAATAGGAAACTTTTCAGACAGCAGATTTTGCCATCAGAAATTGCCATGTTTCTTGAAAGCAAATTCTTTTATGAGAATATGGTGGGTTCGATTATATTTTTAACGGGGAAAAAAATTGCTGTGAATCATTTTGGATCTGCTATTTTTTTTTTAAACTATGTAGTGTGTGCATGCTGCTCTTTCTGGCCTTAAATGTCCTTTGTTTTGGTCTGAGAAGGAAAAATTTCATTTTTGTGGTGGTGTATTTTAATCCTGCTCAATCTTCCACACGTTACGGAGCAGTTTCATTTTAACATCTGTGGAGAACTCAACAATTAGCTTAAATCAGAAATTTATCCAGAACTTTCTGTGTCGTGAAAGTTATATTCAGAATTTCACTCCAAAAAAATGGACTGAAATAAAAGGATTTCTACAGATTTGGGCTTTCTTCCCAGCAGGGTGCTCCCAGCTTCCAATTGGCAGCTTTCTTTGGGGCATGTTGAGGATGGTTGTGCTCTGCAAGCATCGTGGTCTACTCATTCTTGTATCTGTTGGAGGCAGGCACCACACGGTGGTCACAATTTTCTCAAAAAATCACCTTTTTTTTTCTCTCGCTGCTTGGTGTGATGGCCAACATGTGCATGTTTGGGTTAAAAAAGCGCTCTCGGGAAGGCAATTTGGAAGAAGAAAAGTTAATTGTAGGCTATTAAACAGAGAGTGGCTCTTCTCCAGGAGCCAAACTCCCCGGAGCTGTCAGGAGAGTGGCTTGGAAATAGGGAGTCTGGCTTGCAAGGGGGTTACTGTCCAGGGGGGTGACTGGGGGACCTTCCAGGGTCTCTCAAGCCCCTGGGAAATACCCTCTTAGGAAGGGAACTTCTAAAACTGGGATAGAAGGAGACAAAATAGTGGGAGAAAAATGGGATCTGAAGAGGAGACGGCTGGCTAAATTTTCATGTTGCCACTTCAAATTCCAGTCACTTTGTTGCTGATTCTTCCGTCCATCATCAAAGCAGAATGAGAGCAGAGAACCATGAAGAGTAAATTTATTATATTGATCTTTCTCTTATTTTCTTTCTTCTTTTTTCTAATCCCATATATAGGCATGACCTGTAACAGAGAAGCTGTCAGGCAGCTGCTTTGACTCCCAGTGGTAGATGAGAACAGCTTTTTTCCAGTTATGTGGATGCTGTTTGGATTGCTCCGTGCTAAGATGGCCCAGGAGGAGAAGGCCTGTTCCTTTCCTAAGGTATCCATTTGGAGACCTGAACCTCAGCTAGATGTGTGTGATCTTAATGAAACTCTTACCAGGCTTGCACGGCTCTGTCTTCCAAGGCCAGAACTCAGCTCCAGTGTTTTAGCGAGTAGAGTTTTAGGTTGGTTTCCTATGGAATGAGAGTTAGCTAGTAATGTTTGTGTGCTGGCACAGGCAGAGCTGTGCCTCAGACCTGTAACTCTGAGCCTTGCTTCAGCAGGATTCGACAAAACAGAAGGGAGCTCCAAGGTGTTAGGATAAAGGAGAGCAAAAAAATTTCTTTGCTGTGAGAGTGGTGAGCCACTGGAACAGGTTGCCCAGAAAAGTTATGGATGCCCCATTCCTGGAAGTGTTCAAGGCCAGGGTGGATGGAGCACTGAGCAACCTGGTCTAGTGAAAGGTGTTCCTGTCCATGATGATGATCTTTGAGGTCCCTTCCAGTCCAGGCCATTCTGTGATTCTATGATCCACCAGTGATAAAAAATTACTCATCTCTCATGTGCAGAAAGAGATTCTCTAAGTGTTCACAATCTGTGGAGATTTTGAGACAGAGATGGATTGCCTTTCTGGTCCTTTGTGCTCAGCTGTAGCTTGCTCCAGGTATGGTGTCCTGCCCTCCCTTGGAGCAGAGTGTTGGAGAGGATGAGCAGGGAAGAAGCCAAGCAGTAGCATCACTGAGTGGTAACACATAAATGGTGCACAAGGAGGTCATTTGGTGGCTTGATTACATTGTGTAATTACCTCCAGGAGGGACAATGTCAGCTGCTAAGAGACTATTAAATTCAACTGAGAAAGACATGCTAGTGGATTTTTTTTTTTTTTGGTCTTTTTCCATCTGTTAAAGTTTATTTCATGCCCTCACTGGTTTTAAAACATCTATCAGTAGTCTGTTCAAATGCTGGACTTGGCCCTGCAGTGCAGGACTCAGCAGGTACCAGCTGGAAAGTAAAATGTTATTGATGGACAGGGAAGGGAATTGCAGCATGAAGTCTGTTTCCATTGCCCCCTAGGTACAGGAGCACATCTCTGTGCAGGGAGGGAATCAGTCCTGGGGTGAAGCTTGTGGATGTGTTCGTGGGCTGATGTCTGCTCTACTCCCAACAGTCTAAGGTGGAGTCAGGGCTCAGGAGCAACAGAAGTGAACTAGAAGACTAAACATACCTAAAACTCTGGTCAAAAAGGTATCAGATTATGTGTTATGTGTTCTCTGGGTGATTATTTTCTCTAGGTGATTATTACTCAAACTGGTAGTAGAGCAATGTTTGGAATAAAAATCTATTGGTCTATTGATGCCACTACACTCTTGATCAAATTAAAACTCAGTGACAAGTCCTTAATTATTTTCCCCCAAAAAGCTGCTGTCATGTCCCCATTCCTCCCCGTGTCTGTTTTCCAAATTTAGCAACATCACTTGAATTATTGAAAACCGAATTATTTCATGTCTCCCACTTCTCTGACAGGAGCATGATGGGTATTGACAATGGGCCATCAATCTTGTTTTAAAAAGAGCTGTCAGTATCAGTCAGGAGAAAGAATGACTCAAGGACTTCCAGCAAAAGATGAAAAAACCACTAAAGAAAGGCCAAGTGAAATCTTTCCCTAATGAAAGCCTCAAGTTGTAACCAGAAGCTGTGTGCTTTCAGGATTCCTCACCCAGGCATTGTTCTGGTTGTCTCCAGATAAAAGAAGTTGCTACACCTTGGATTCATGATGTAATTTAATTGGTGCCCAGATGGATTTGTGAACAGTGTTTTAGAGGCTGCATTTGAATAAGCATTTTCATCTCACCTGCAAGTGCTTCAGACAAAGTGCAAATGCAATGAATAATAATGACATTGGCTTCTGATCACCCCATGCCATGGAAACTCATGAATTAAGTGTTTGGTGGAGGTCAGAACAGATGAAGGGAGCTAAACTCTGACTGGAGTTCCTCTGGGGTGTAGTGATTTTTAGGCATTTAAAAGACATAAAAATAATTTCCCCATTTTATTTTTAGCCCTGATTTTTATCGAGAAAAGTAGCCAGCATGGGGAGAAGAGACAGGATATGGCTGCCAGAAAAACAGAAAAAAAGAAAAAAAAAAGCTTGGGAGACCTAGGGCTGCAAATTGGTTTTCTGGGGGAAGAATTGCTGCCCACCAGAGCTCCTGCCAGGGCTCCAGCAGCCCTTCAGGGGTTTTGCTGCACCCTTTGGCCCACAGGGTGTACCAGGCTCATTTTTTTCCTCCCCCAATCTGGCTGGGTATATCCTGGTACCTGCTATGCAGAGGCAAACACCTGCCTTTGCTTGCAAGTGAGACATCTGTGAAGAAAAAGGAAAAATTAAACATGGGAAGCTCTGATTTCAGAGGCAGACCAGATCTGAGGTTTGAAAGTTTTGAGCAGGATGGAGGTGGGGGAGCAGCTCTGGTTTCTATCCTGTCCCACAGAGCACAGGAACAATGGTCAGAGAGCAAAAACAGGAGATGCCAGACAGCAAATTAAGGAATCCTGGTTTGTTTTCTTTCTCCTTAAAAATCACAGCCAATTCTGTGCTATAGGATCTGAATGAAACCACATATTTTTCTGGCACCTACTGTGTTTTTGACATATTTAAGAGTCAAAGCGAGACAGATGAGGAACCTGGGTATTGGGAAGCCCAGGGGTGTACTCAGGTCTGGAAGAAACTTTATCTGAAGACAGATTGTCAAACAGCTGCTTCCTGAATTTACTGCTGTCGGCTTTCTTCTTCTGCAAAGCCCTGATGGCAGCCACTGTTTGAACTTCGCTTGCCAAAACACACACACACACAAATATGCATATATGAAAGCACCACGTCTCCTTGCCCTTGGCTCATTTTTTGTACCTTCATCGCAGGACTGTTCCCAAAAGCATCAGTTAATTACCCGTCCTCCTTCCCAGGCGGCTGCCTTTGGACAAGGCTCATTGAAACAGAGCCAGGGTGAATTGAAGTCAATCTGCACACAGGGGAAAAGTCCCACTTCACTAATCCTTGTGGCACAGCTCCAGCAGAGACATTCATCTCAGTTTCTTGTCTCTCTGGGGAAAGAATGAGTGACAGATTCTGGAAAGAGCCTGGACCACTGAATTTTTAAAATCTACTTGCTTTTACTGTAGCACTGTCAAGCTTGTGAGTTCAAGAGCAGGAGACAATTCCCCAAACTTGTAAGATGGGCACAAAGCTCATTGTCTTGTAGAAGGTGATAAATGGGCGTTCCTCTTATTTTTTGCCCTCTGGGTTCTGATGCTGAAAATGCAGGATTGCCAGCTCTGCCCCTTGCACAGATCAGCTGGAATGAACAGAGAGGGGATCACTGCTGCAGAATGAATTGATGCTTAGGAAGGATTTTGGGCATATGCAGATGTGATTTATGTTTCCTGTGGTCCATAAGTACTACGAGTTAAAGAGCAAACACTCTCTAACATTGAAATCCTTCCACAAGAACCCTGGTAGTGATGCCTTAGGTTTTTAGCTTTTATAGTTTGCAAATTCTGTATTCTCTGTATTCCTAGTGTGTAACTTTGAACTGTCTTGCAGCCTGTTAGCTGCTATCCTCTCATGCTAAGATAGACATAACAAAGCCTCTCCGGGCTTGCTCTTCAAGGACACTCAGACTGTCCTAGGCCAAAATGTGTAAACCAGCATCTTGAGAAGGGGAGCAAGTTGGGGGGGCAGTTACCTTATTAGCTAAAGTTTAATTGGTGAATTTATGCTGATATGCAAATGGACCAAACCCATAACAGGGGGAAGAACTCGTGACTTGTTGTCCATCTTGGGGTCCATTCTGGAAATAGCCTCTGGCTCCCCAGGGTGTACCTTTGAAGGCCTTTTAAATAAATATCACCTTTATTGCCTTACCCTGTCTAGTCTCTGTTTCCAGGTTGGCCTTTTAGGCATCAGTAGAACTCTCAGGACACCCCATTACCATGTCCAGTCCAGTGTGGGATGAGAGAAGGAAGGCTTTTCCAAATGCTGTAACATGTTCCTTCTCTCACCTGTCTGTGGCTGAAGATCTGCCATGAAAGGACAGTAGAGGACAAAGGTCTGAGCCACTGAATTAAAGAGGGACAGCAGAGACTCAAGCAGGCAATAGAGAAATGGGGCTTGACAGAATCTTGCTCTGCCTCAGAAAGCTCTGGCTGTGACTGGGTTTGGACACCAGCTGCACTGGGCTGACACTGTTGTAGGTGTAACCAGGATGTGTTTGCGCTTTGTAAAAATCTCGTAAGAACACCCAAGGAAGGTGTATGTATAGATGTGACCCTTAACATTTTGTGACAGTAATCCTAAACCCCTGGTGGTTCCGAGTGAGTTGAAGCATGTTGGGAACTTGCGTTGTGCACGCAAGGTGGTGATGGTCAGTGGTCGATCTTGCTCTGGCCGATCAGATTATTAGAGATCCAAAGCACCACGGCAGCTACTGTACTGCCTGCAAGTGTCCCAGTCCTGCCCGTAGCATCTTCATCTACCATGTGGTAGCCATCAGTGGGACTTGTGCTAGCCAGGCTCTGGCCAGTGAGTGGCAGGTCACCCTGCACAGAATATTGCTGCATTTAGCAAGTGCCAGGTGTGGGGCCTCTCAGGAGATAAATTTTCCGGGCTGCAGCTTATGTTTGTTAATCAAACACTGTTTTCTGTGAGACAGCCTGTATTTTGAGTACAGAGAGCAGGGCTGAAATTAAATACTGCTCATTTGTTTTTCAGTGCTGAGACCTCCCTCTTTCCTCCCTGCCTTTTCTTGCCCATTTGCCTGTGATTTTACACCTTATATTCCCAGCTGGCACCCTGTTTTCTCCTGGCAGGACTGATCCAGACTGCAGTGAGGTTTCACTTCTCCTCTGAACTGACCTGAGTCCAACCTCTCTGTTTTCATTGGGGTGTTGGATGCTGAGGGTCAGGGCCCCTTTGATCCTACTGATACAGAGGGACAGGGCTGTAAATCTGTCAGTGCCTGGAGGTGTGTGTACTGTGCTGGCAGCAGCCTTGATCTGACACACCAGGAGCAGGGAAAATGAATGATGCCCAGCTTGACCTCTCATCCTTTGTGTCCCGAGGCCTTGAGCTGATGGGTTCAAAAGCCAGAGGGAGGTGGTGGAGTTGTGGGCAGCCACACCAACAGGTTGAGTGACCACATGAAGGCAGACTTCTCCCCTCCTACATTTCTTTTATGAAATCACCAGAGCATGCAGCTGTCAAGCAGAAGAATTTTGATTTTTACTTTATTCCTCTGTGATATCCCAAGCGTGATGACCCACATGGACAGATGGATAGATACTAGGATGGCCCCAGCAATTCTGGCATGCTGACACCTGCCAGATGGGAATGTGGTCCAGCTCAACAAAAATCCCATCTTTTCACATCCAATCTGAATGCAGCTCTCTCTGTTGCAAAGGCACAGTCCTCATCTGGGACATCTGAAGGGAGTCAGTTGCAGTCAGTTTGGCAATGGAAAAGCAGAGTTTCCAGGGACTGTGTGGTGTTTTCCCACCTGTTACTGCTGGATTTTAACTTCAAGGCCATGCCCAGTTCCCTGGCAGTACCAAGGCAATGTAGACGGAGGATTGCACGTCTGCTGAAGCCATCAGAGCGTGCAGCAAGAGGATGAGGCATGTGTGTGCCACAGGAGGAGACCGAAAGAGATGGTGCAAGGCTTGCCAAAGTCACCCCTTACCAATTTTTGGATGAAGCAGGGTGAGTGTGCAGAGTTTGTCCTCTGGCTGCAATGGGTTTGAAATTAGGAACTGACTTAATGGTTTGGTGCAACTTTTTTTGCCTCCTGCTTTCTGAATTCTAATGCCTATTGTGGGTTGTGGCAAGAGCTTGGAGATTGACAAGGTGCAGACAGCTTGTGATAGAACAGTCCGACTGTTCTCAATAATCCTTTACATCAGCTAAGATTTCTGAGTTTCAGCACTTGAATTTCACTGCCCTGTGAGCGTCCCACCATTCTCCCTGACTGCACCATCCCTGCAGTAAGGTTGTCTTCTCTTGGTATCCAGGGAATAGATCTCAGAGAGGTCCCTGGGGATGTGGGAAAAGTGGTGCAAGGAACAAGTAATGTCAAGATAGGCACAAGGAACGTCTGTGGGAGGGACTCGCCTTGCAGGTTTTGTGGGAAAGGAAGGGACTGTCTGCACACACAGGAAAATAAACAGGTGTCCAGGCTGTTTCTCTAAGCACAGAAGCTGCCGGTGCTGATGGACCATCAGCCCTCTAAGAACAGGATGAAAGAGTGAGCAAATGGTTCCTTTGTGGCCGCTCTTGTAGGAAAAGGAGCAGGTTAAGACTGCAGCACACTCTGAAAAAGCTAAATGCTGCTGTGGCTGTGACTGCCTAGCGTGAAACTATTTCTCTGCCTTCTGTTTGTTTCGCCTGGCAACTGATAGGTAGTTACTGGAAATCAGGAAGAAAACCCTTTTCTCTCTTAAAAACAAATCAAATTGTGTTCTTGCAGATATGAAAGAAAGTAATTTTTCTCGGAAGCTTATCTCACCCTGAATGGAAAGTTAAACTCCTGCGCAGCCCGGGAAGCACGACGCTCTCCGAGCTCAGCCTCTCATTTTCTCTGCCCCTCCCCAGACTGAAAAGGTGCTGCTGCAAACTTCCCCTGGTTTTGTACACCGTACATAACTGAACTTGTGTCAAAGGCCAGTTGTTTGCCATCACCATACAGAGGTGAAAAGCCTCTTCCAGACCCCTTGTCACCTCCTGGTTATTAGACAGCACAGTAGCTGCTGCATCCAGAAGTTTGGCTTTGTGGGGCACGTTGATTAACTGAATTTCCATGTAGCTCCTCTTTTAGGACTGTCTGCACAGCCACTACAGCTGAGTGGGAAGTGATGTGCCCACTCAGCAGAAATGTCTCCCTGATCTCTGAAATCAGTGCTGCAGGGCGAGGGGAGGTCACTGTGCTTGGTTGCCATAGTAATGAGCCACCCTGCAAAAAACCACGTCTTTTGTCTGCCTTGTGAAAAACATTTCACCCACCAGAAATCTCCGAGCGAGGGGGGCATTACACTGAAGCATTTAAAATCCCTGTTGCTGGGCTCATCGGCTGAAGGGACGGGAACTCTCCAAGCTCAGTTGAGGAAAGGGAATGCTTGAGGTGCCTAAATGCCCTGCAAGTTGGGGCCTTTGGAACAATTACTTCTCACTTGGGTCCCCACAAGAGGTCAGGAGCAGTAAATTCCGGGCTTCTCATCTGTATTCGTACTTCAGATGGGCTTTTTTCCCCTTGAGAAGCAAAGGGAAAGAAGGGAAACATGGAAATAGAGCAAGGCAGTTTCTCTGCTGGTGTCTCTTTGAGCTGCTCCATAAGAAAGAGTTGTCTGACACCAATTAACTCTAGCAGGGGATCTGCTGATTTTAAGTGGAACATCAAATCTCATTGAGATAGAAATAACTCTTTTATGCCTACCTCAGTTCTCAACACTATCAAATTCTGGGCCTGGACTCCTGCCAGGTCTTTTCAGAAATAATGAAATGATTGTTCTTACCTCCAAGCTAGAAAGACTTTCAACTGGAAAAAAAAAAGCATACCCTGCATTTGTTACAATTTTATCCTTCACTTTCATTAACAACTCATTCCTGGCAAATATGCTTACGATTGTTCAGTCCCTTGAATTCTTTTCACTTAGTGGGTTTTTTTTTCTTGTCTCCTACAGGACTGAAAATTGGACTATGATGAAGGGAAATTTACTTGAAGGCAAGCCAAGGAGGAGCAGAGAAATATAGCAAGCATGGTGATGGAGAGACCCACTGGAGCAGGGAATGCCAAGGAGAAGGTAAAGAAGCAGGTGATTTATGACCACCTGGTGAGAAGACAGATGGAAGATGGTCTGGAAAGCTTTTGGAGGAGTGTCCTGTGGATTATAAATGAAGTAGAGGGACACAGGGGAACTAGGCACAAAGCAAAGGCAACAGAAGCCAATGGGGGCTTTTTGGAGTAAAGCTCTGCCACAGCTTTACAGCTGGAACCTTTTTCCTCCAAGGTGAGAAGTAAATTCCTCAATGCTGCCATACTTGAGGAACTCCTTTTGCTTCTGCCAAGTTAACCATATCAGAAGCAAAACAAGCAAGATAAGAAGAGAATTTCCCTCCTGGTATTTGGAAATGAAATATTCATTGCAAACATCTTCCTTTTTGTATAAAAAATGTGGAAAAAAATGATTGTGCAAAGTAAATCATCTGTTCCTCATTTCTTCAGTGCTTCACTGAACTTAGAGAAACATTTTGGTATTTGTTGGAAATATTAAGACTCTTCTGGATAAGGAGGGGTCTGAATACACTTCTAAATTTTGAGTGCCAGCAATGCAAGAGTAAAAATTATGGCATTATTAGTTATTTGTTCCTGTTCCCTCTCTAACCTGGGGCCGGGCCTGAAAGCAAAACTTCAGGGATGGCCAATTTATGGAGTGAGTAAGACCAGTGAGAAAATGAGAAAGGTTCAATTAAAATTAGTTAAATATTCTGCAGTGATTTTCAACACCCACATAAGAACACCAAGGGTGAAATGAAGAGGAAGAAATCCTGCAGGTCTATCTTGTGTGTGATAGGAAGTTTTGAGAGACCTCATTAAAGCGCACTCACTACAGGCCTTTTCAGACAGAATGTATTTAATATGTGACACAAGCAAGGGAAGCACTGAATAATTCAGACTGGAGAGGACCTCTGGAGGACTCTGGTCTGTTCCCCCTGCTCAAAGCAAGGCCAGGAAGAGCAAGTTGCTCATGGCTGAATCTGTTCAAGTTTTTAATATTTCCAAGGATGAAATTATCTCATGTCTCTAAACTTCTGTTTTCAAGTTTAACCACTGACTGAATGAAAAAACTCAGCCTAACAGAAGACAAAAATGAGATACAAATGAGATTTTGGTCCTGTGGTGTGGAGTGGTTGGCACTGAGGACTTCAAGTCCTTGACAGAATGATGTCACCTTGGTCACCATGAGTTACGTTCCTGGAGCACACTGTCTGTCCAGTTTGGTATGAAAAACATCTCTCTTGCAGGCTCCAAATGTGACTCAAAGCTCGGTGAGAGGGACAGCTGGGGGATTTTATCAGATGTGGAGTCCGTCCTTGGATTATAATCCCTGTGGGCAGGTTCAAAATCATCTGTACCCCCTCCCCTCTGGAAGTGTTCAAGGCCAGGATGGATGGGGCCCTCAGCAACCTGACCCGAGTGAGTGCCATCCCTGCCCATGGATCTTTAAAGGCCTCTCCAACCCAAACAATTCCAGGATTCTATGATTCTTTGATCCCATGCTTCATAATTGAGCAAATTCCTGAGTGCTTTTTAGGGGTGGGCTCATAAAATCTGATCTGGGACACTCCCAAGCCCCTTCCTCTCCGTCCTTGCTTTGCTCCCACCGGGGCTGTGACAAGAAGGCAAGGACATTTCACTAACGCTTCAAAATAAACACGGAAAGGACTGAGAGGAAAGCAGTGGGACTCCCAAGACAGCCCACTGTTTTGTCCTTTTGCATCTAATTAGGCTGAATTTTTACCATCCTCAGCACTAGTTTTCAGAGGAAAAACCTCTGTTGAAGCAGAGACTGGAGGGGGACTGGCTTAATCCCATCCTCAGCAGCACAGAGATACTTTGGCATCTTAGCAGACAAAAGGCACGAATCCTATTTATTCACATGGTTTCCTATAGAAACAAGGGTACTGTGATTTTTTTAAAAATCAGTATCTGTCTCCCTTACTCTTCTCTCTATCCCTTTTTGCCGTTTTTGGTAGTTTCCACCAGATTTAGCAGTAACTGAGAGATTACAAAGGTTATATGTTCATACAGGGTTTCCCTCCTCCTCAAAGAGATGGCCTTGTAGGGGAGGCATTGCCAGAATTTTCATGTTTCGTGTGAGTGAAACAACCAAAATGTGAAGTTCAGCCATATTAGACAGCAGAAAATCCTCAGATGAATGATTAAACCTGTTAGCAAGGTGCTCAGACTCCCACATAAGTGCCATTAGGATTTTTTTACCTCTCTTTACACTGCCTCGTTAGCTGAGAAGAGGAACACCAGGGATCTCAGTGCTTTGGGATCAACCGCAGTAACTGGATTTTCCTGTGCATTGCTCACTAGGTGGAATGGCAGTGGCGAAGCACCAAAAAACAGCACACATAAATAACATTTGGAAATTAATCATGCCATTTCCTGCAAGTGATAAGAAAATTTGCCCCCTGTGCAAGTAATTTGCAGTCATTTATAGCAATTTGTAATATTTAAATACTAAGTAAATTAATTATTTGGCATTATTTTTAGTTAGCTGATTTACTGTAATTGCAATGACTAAATAAATCAATTACTTAAAAAAAAAAAGCCCCCAGACATATATGGCAAATCAATTACTTAATATTTAATGGGAATTACTCGCTGTTACAGAGAACAACAGAGGAACAAATCCTTTAATGACACAAGCAAAATTCAATCACTGTCTGGGGAAAGGGGTTTCTGTACAACATTATCTTTCTATAACTCACGAGATAATGCAATGAAATAGTGGGAATACATGGGAATAGCGAGCCCAGACGAACTGCCAGGCATCAGGAAGAAAACAGCTGGGACCTGGTTTTCTGCACCATCCCAGAAGGAGGAAACACCGCACCCAGTGAACGGCACCTGTGCCAGGAAAGTTGTGAAAACAGATGGTGGGTGCCTGGATAAATACCACCTGTGCTGGAAAAACAAATCTGTTGTTTGGAGTCATTAGAGAATGACAAGGTTGGAGAAGGTATTGGAGGATGTCATTGTTGTGGCTGTGGGAGGAGGCTACTCTTATCCCACACCTTGGATGGGGTGGAACAAATCTGTCTCCTGTCTGCTCACCTCAGAAGGGTCTTTAGGAGATGCTTCAGCAAATTCCAATGGGGATAGTGGGAGTCTGTCACAGCTTTTGAGCAAGGAAACCCTGGAAGAGAAGGACTGCTCAGCCTGGAAATACAGCGATGGAGAAAATTTAGTGGAAAGGGAGGGCTGGAGAATAGAGGCTCCCATGAATGCACGAGGTGAACTATGCCAAGGATAGCCCAGGAGAAAACAGCTGGAGATGGGGCAGTACCCAGGGAATTTAATTATCTTCCTGAGCTTAGGTTAAGTCTGATGAGCTTTAAATTGGGCAGCAGCTTCGGTGTTTGTCACCAAAAGGCAGAGAGGAAGATAAATGGTGCTGTGCAGTATGAAAACCCAGCCTCATTGGGAAACTGGGGTTAGAGCCCACCAGAGCTTGGTTAAATTATTATCCATAGTCTTCTGTTCACTCTTCTAATCCAATGTTATGGTAAGGGTGTATATAAATTAGTGCATCCTAAAATATGGCTGGTTAATTCACGAGCAGATTTGGCAGCAGCTTGTCCCATCACTGGTGGCCGCAAGTCTTAGCTTTAAGCTCAGGCACGGCTCCCTTGGAGCTTCTCCTGTTCCTGAAAAACGCTGCTGATCACGAGACACGGGTGCTGATGGCAGGAGTTCATCTCCCATCTCACCTGCTGAATGCCTTTGGAAGGCCTCATTACCATGCAAATGGAGATTGCACATCGCCTAAGAAAAATGCATCTGTCAGGCCGCACATATTGATAACAGCGGATGTGAGCATAACTGGGATTTATAGAGCGAAGGGATTTCACCTGGGGCTGGTTGGACTTGTCCTGCCACTGGAAACAATGAGGGTTAATTGTGCTTCCGTAATTCTGACATCGTTCTGATGAACAATTCATCTCTAATTGGACCCAAAAAACTGCCACGGTACTGGGGAACTTTTGACCTCGAAATGGTAGAGGAGAATTTTGACAAAGAAATTGCAAAGCTGACAAATCGGAGGGAGCGATGAGTGCAGCCGTGAAAGGGGGAAATGATGAGCTAACTCAGCCATAATTTTGCAATGGATCAAGTTATCCTCTGACTTACACTGGAGTGAGCCTGTGATGATGCAGGCATTGGGATTAAAGACTTGACGGATGTTACTGCTCTAACCTGCCGGGGGAAAGCAGCTGGAGACTCAGGGACACTTCTGTCGGGTTGTGGAGTGGGATGATATGGGCACCCAGCTGCAAGTCCAGAAACAAGTGGCTGTGTAGCTTGGGCTGTACAGTGGAATTTCTGCCTGGGAGGGTCAGGGCACATCCAGATCCAGAGGAAACAACTGCACTAAGGTTATGATGTTGTGCTTTTCTTCCTCCATTTGGGAAGCCCACCTCTAGGCACAGCTAGCCGTGCCTTGGGCAGAGTTCCTGAGGAAAGAAGTCATCCAGCTTTGCCAGAGACACCCAATGCAGAAGGCTGTCCAGCTAAAAATATTTTTACATCTTTCTGAATATTTTAATATGTTTATGGGTGTGGTGGTACACCAGCACCTCCACAGAGTGATATGCTCTCTGCAAACTCTGTAGAATATATCTTTGATTGGAGATTACAGGAAAATAATTTATTGATCTATTAAAACTGACATGTGCACAGTGCAAGGCATTTGCCAATGCACATATATTGTATTTACCGAGGTAATACTGGCAAGAAGTCAGGGACAATTAACTTTGCAAAGGCCCTCAAGGGAAAAAGACAAAAGCAAGTTTATAATTTATACTAGAAATAACAGGCAAAGTCTGTGTGTGTTTAACCTGAGCTCCAGGATATACATTTCTTGGAAATGCACAAATGCGCTGCTCCCAGGTTTTATATCTAAACATGTTGTCTTGAAATACAACTTGATTTTCATGCTTTTCAGACTGTTTGTAAGTGGTTAGTGCAGAACATCTCTGCCTTGGACTGCAAGGAGTGTCTCTACTGCTGTACTACCAATTTTCAGGGCTTTTACCTTGCCTGCAAAAGAAAAGCTAAGAGCAGGTGGTAGTGCAGTGACCAAAATGTATGTCTGCACTGGATAACATTGAAATGAACCCTGCAGAGCTCACAGGAAAACCCTTCAGTTAAGGCATTGGTACTTCCTTGAAGAAATACTTAGTATTTTTTAGTGGAAAATGGGTTTTGATTTAATTAGGCTTTCTTACTTGTGTCTTTGAATTTTTTAATGTCAGTGAATGAATGTGTACTGAACACCAAACAATGAGTTTTCATGTAGGTTTCTATTTTTCCCAGTACTTCTCCTCCTCCCTCCTTCCTGCTCTGCTCAACATGTAGTGGGAAAAAAAGAGTTGTCCACCTAAATATTTTCTCAAAAAGTGTAATTCTCCAATCAAGTCTATTCGTTGTCTTCTATCCCTGTAAACAGCAGTGGTGTATTTCTGTGTCACATACATGAAACGTGAAGAAAAAGGTGTGCCTGTGATTCCTGTTCCCTGTTCCTGACCCCGTGCTCACTTGGTGCTGTGGTGACTCCTGCTGTTGAAACAGGACAAGCAGGTCCTGATATTACTGATAACCAAACCTAGCAGATTGTTTTTGAGGGTTGTTTAGATATCCTAAACTCTTGTAGCGTGTTTTAATAAGCGTTTATACAGCTTTGGTAGCAGCTTAGTGCTTTTGGCATGAAAAGTCTTCGGCATATGCTTTGGCACATACTACTCAATCCAAGCAATTTGTTATTGTCTGCTGTATTTATTTCCACAACATCCTTTGTTCCAGCAGTACAGTTCAGCTGCATCCTTCAAAAATGAGAAGGGTAACGGTAATGTCTACTGCAATATAAAGCCAAAGCATTTAACTCCACAGCAATGCCCTTTCCTCTACTTTTCAATCAAAACTGGGGACTCAGCACTGAAGAAAGCCATGGTTAATTAATTACTTACTCCGAAAGATTCATCCCAAGTGAACATCTTTTCCTCTGCCACGGGAAGTGTGGGTTTTGTTAGCGATGCTCTTTTCCATGAATTCTATCTAGCTGAAAAATAACAGCCCTAGATGTTTGAATACACCATCTAAACTAAGAATTGGTCCGTGGTCAGTTTGGGGCTGGAATAACTGAGGAGAAAACCTGCGCAGAGAATTTCAGCTTTTTTTTGATAAATGAAGTCTGATAGTTTTGTGCTTTTCCAGTGACCATTCAATGAAAGAAAGCACACAATTCATTTTGATGAAGGGCAAACATTTTCTAAAGAACTGCTATGGCAAAAAACTCTTGTGTTGCAGTAGCATATACCCCAGAAGAAATCATTCACAGCCACCTGAATTCCTTTGCTCTTATCTTTACTGAAGTAATCTACACTGATTTCTGCTATTTCTCCAGCTAATCCAGCCTTTGCTAATCCTGTCCTCCAAAGTTCTTGGTGCTGTTCTCGACACAGAGCCATCCACAAGTTTTATGAGTGCACCCTCTGGGCCATATTTCTCTCTTTGCTTAAGAGAATGTCATGCAAGACAATGTCATACTCTTAATAAATTCAAGACATATCTCATCTGCTGCCTCCTCTTTATCCACTTGGCTGGTTGCTCTGACAAGGAATGAAATTAGAAATGGTTTGAGAAAGTAGGTTCTTGAATAATCTATGCTGGCTGTTTTTATCAGTTTATTCCCTAGATGACTACTAAGATATTGTTTAATAATTTTATCTTCTGCCTTTCTGGGTATTAGATTACTGCAATTTCCTTGGTTCTTCATTCTCTCATGAAAGATGAACTCCTCTGCTTGCCTCCCTTGATTCCTCAGGCACAGAGAATTTACAGAGATAACTCCTAAAGGTGTAGGGATCTTCTCACCTGACTACAAAGTGCAGGAGGTAAAACTTCAGCTGTTCCTCAGGATGTCATAACTTCTCTAAATATTCTTTAACCAGGTCTTTTCCTATTTTGGTCAGCAGTGCTATTTCTTTGAAAAATATGCACTAAGCACCTACATTGCCCTAAACAGGAATAATTCTCTTCTAACCTTTCAACTACTACACTCAAAAAGGAGCTACTGGAAAAGACTGATCCCTCGCTGCCAAAGGGGATGCAAACAGCTTCCTTATCTGCTAATCATTTGAGCACAAAGATGCCCAAAATCTGAGATGAGACAAAGTCACATTCCTGTTTTAGGCGTTCCTTGGGTCCCTTAAAGACGTGATCAAGGAGTTATGTCTCCTGTTGGAGACAGGAAAGAGATGCCAGAACTGCTCACAGTTGTAGCTACAGAAAATTGGTTTATGTGAGCCCAGCAGCTTGGCAGATAATGGCTCAGGAAGTGCTTTTCTGCTTACTTGCCAAACACGAGCAACATCCAATACCTTGGAAGTGCTCGAGCTGTATTAGCAACACATACACATTTCCTTACAAAGGTCTGGAGCACCACCTCTGCTTGGTTCCTGCTTTGGGATTCTGACCACGTCACACTAAATACAGAGGGACGCACGCTGCTTACAGGAGCAATTTAATGAACTCCCAGAGCTGTAACGTGAGCCCAGACTTCTGCCACAGAATGGTTTGAGAGATTTTTTAAAAAAAACCAGCACGTCGGTTAATTTTTTTTGCCTGCCAAAATGCCTCTTAAGGCTTTTGTCAATTTTCTCTCTCTTGCCAATTTTGGGCAGTGACAGCAAAGCTAAAAAAACAGAACATAAAACTTGCCATTGATTTCCAATACAACGGTTCCAAAGGAAAGGTCAGGAAGGAAAAAAGAAACACATTGGACAAAAAAGCAGCTCCATTGATGCATTGCTGGTGGCACTTTTGAAGCTGCCCCAACACAAACTGACCTTTTATATCAACTGATATGAGACAAAGGTCTCAGAGGGGATGGTTCCTGCAGCCCATCACTTCTCCCTCAGGGATGAAGCTGAGGTGTGTTGGTGTTATATTTGCTACTGCATAATGAGCCCAGCCATGCCCCTCCACTAGACAGAGGAGATATGACTGTGGGAAAAAAATCTATATAGAAAAAGGGAAATAATGGATGGCATTATGATAAGGAGACAAAATAATAATGGGTAATACACGAAAGGCAAACAAAGTTCTTGTGATCTGAAAGTCAGGAAAGGAGCAATTTCAGCACAATAAAGTTGTCATCATAAAAACATTTTATAGGAAGGGCAAAGAAACGCTGGGATACAAAGGTATTTATGAAATTGGATGCAGCATGTTCTGCATCCTTCCATTAAATTCAGATGGATTTGTCACGGTTTTTGTGCTTTAAATCTTTGTGGTAAATAATTCAGGCATTGTTTCATATTGTCTGCTAGATAGAGTATGTTTCAAATTGGAGCCCAGTACCAAGTTGTTTAACAGAAATTTTTGTGATGAAAAATTCTTCTGGTACTGACGACATCCTTTACATGAGAAATAAAGAAGGCATTTATGAGAAGCTGCTGTGCAGTTTTGATAAGGATGGTAATGATTATCTTGCAGCCTTTCCCCACCCTCACATTGCTACACGTTAACTAATTGACTAATTAATTAATCCCTTTTCCTACCAAGGAGAGAGGCTCTGCATGCCCAGCTGAAGGAACCACGGCACTGCCCACAGTCATGGACCACTCACCATCAACCTAGAGTTTCCTCTCCTCTCATATATTATTTTAAGGTAGCTGTTTGATTCTTTGTGATGTTTTTGTTTCATTTGCTTTATTTTGCAGGCTAAACATGAAAGCTGGGAGTACTGGAGAAGCCAGGCTGAAAAGTGACGTTCCTGGTTCAGAGTTACTGGCCACCCAAACCGGGTCACCATCTCCTCTCAGTTCTGATGAAATGGTTCTTAGAGAAGACAGGAAACTTCTTGGATACATCTCCAAAAGGCTGGAGACAGATTCAAATACTGCATCAGGACAGCATGTTTTGTCTCTAGACCTGACATCTTTGTCTGCATGAAGCCCAGCCCATGGAGATATTCTAGAACTAAAAATTTGTTCTTCTCACTATCTACATGCAAAGGCAGGATAAATATTCCCTAGGTGATTTTTGATAGCAGAAGAGATCAAACAAATCCAACATTTTATAAGGTACATACATTTACAGGCCAGATAACTTCACACACGTGGGAATTACTGGCTATTTGCTCATAGACTTTTAAAATCTGCAGAACAGGACCTGAATATGTTTCTCTAGAGAACCCAAATCTTGACTCCTTTTTTACAACCACACAGGCCTCACTTGAGTGCTGGGATAACTGGTTTTTGCTGATTGGAAAAATATTCTTGTGTTCACATTTGAGACAAGGCAACTTAATGCCCTTTTTTGCATTTAAGGGTTGACTGGGCTTTCCTGGAAACTCTGAGGTTTTATCACCCTGTTCACATTTGAACTGCTTTCTATGCTGTCACACAAAATAACTGTATATCCATAATTCCATTACTCTGCATCCCCCCCCTCCCCCCAAAGGGTTTGCAATGCACGAGCAGACCCTATCGCAGCACAGCATTGCTCTTTGATCTGCTAAGGATCTGAGTCTGCAGCAGCAGAGAATTACACTCAGCTGTCTCAAGTCCCAGCACTTCACCTATTATTTTAAGAAAGTTGTCCCTGGAGGTATTAAATAACCACAAAGTGCTGCTGCAGCAGAGCTAAATATTTACTAATAATGTTAAACTAACACACTGGGGGTTTTTTTGCGAGGAAACATTGGCACAGAGCTCTGCTGTGAGCCTCAAGTACATCTCAAGATCTCATAAAAGTAAAGCTGGAGAATTTCTGGTGCCAGACCCGGCGTCAGCTGCTGTGAGTGGCCAGAGCCTGTTGATGCCAATGGGGACATAATGCTTAACAGACTGAGAATTTGCCTCCTCTTGCCTGGCGTTTCTAAAAACCTCTTCGGAGCTCCCCAGATGCTCCAGCTGAATCTCGCAGGTTGAGGAGGAAAAAGGTTTTTTAGTAGCTCCTGAAGGTAGATCCAATTTGTAGAAAATGCCAAACTGGAAATTCATGTGTGTGGTGCAATTGATGCTGGCACCTGGACGGGTACAAATTGGTGAGAATTTTCCCTGCTGACCATCCAGCTGCTCTCCCCAGGAAACATCTGCATTTCTGGCAAGAGGAAAGAGATTTTCACCCGTGATTTGAGAAGGAAGGCAACATCTTTTTTCGTCTTTTTCACACTTTCCTTTGCAAGTGGGCAGTTTTGCATCTGCCTTGCTCAGGCAGCATTGCCAGTCATTGGAGGAGAGGAATAATTCAGTGGCTGAAGGGTTGTGGGATCTCCAATTGAGAGGGACCAGCACTCGCTGAGAAAAGCCAAAGGAAGAAAATACATTTTGCTTGCTGCAAAGGCTATAAGGTGGGAAGAAATCTCTCCTTTCTTGGAGAAAAGGAGAGGGCTGTTTATGAAGCCCTCCTGAGCCTTTCCTGCCACTGTCTAGTCTTGCTGAGACTTACCATTTGGAGGAATCCCAGGGCAGAAAAACTCCCAGGAAAGGAGCTTCACTCATCTCAGCGTACCCAGAACAACTCCCAGTGATGGTGTTGGTGATCCAGGTAATAATGAACCCTCCAGCATAAAGCAATGCAGAAGAAAGGGAATGCAGCATCGAGGGGGTAAATAATGAGAGAATGCAAATAAGATTTAATGATACCCACTGTATGGTTTTATGGAAAATAAGTCTTGTCATAGAAATGCTGTTTTTTCCCTCATATGGGCTTCTGAGTAAAGCAGAACAAAGGAACCACATGAACAAAAAAGTACACTCTAAGCTGATGCATTGGCACATCTTAGAAGAATGTGGTGTTGGATGGCCAAAAATAGGACCTTAGAGGACCAGTCTGATGCTCAAAACACTTTTGTATTCTCACTAAAGCTTTTAAAGTAAATATGAAATCATTGTTAATAATGTTTGCTGTGTTGCTGCTGTATTTTCTCCCCTCTATCCACCTGCCTATATTCATGGTGTTGGACAGAAATCAGCATTTTTGTATCTTTCAAATCAAACCAACTTGGGACACAACACTGGAAAAATGCTGAAGGAGGGAAAAATGGCACAAGAGTGGCTGCCGACAGACACAAAAGTGTTTCCTTGGGAAAACTGGGCAAAAGTCTGCCCTCGTGTTATATGTTATGTTCTTGATATACACAGTAAAATATAGGAAGCCTTGTGGTCTGATCGGTTTTTTAGCCATGTCAATGCCATCCTGCCAGTTGTAAATAAAGCAATGAAGAATAATTAAGCTAAGTATAAACACATTGTAGTTCGACATGGTTGCAGTAGCAGCTTCTAAAGGTTTGCCTGTTTATATTAGGATTGTAAAGTGGAGCCATGCTACAGACAGGAAGGTCATTATCAACATGACCTGGCAGGGATTAGGAGGGAGGTGGTTGTGGATACAGACTTCCTGACAAGATGACAGGACAGGCCTGCGGAGCATTTCAGGGGGTGCTCCGAGGTCACCTTCTCTTCTTGAACACCTGCTATCTACTTCTGCTGCCTCAGGTATGTGCTCCAGGTGCTGCCAAAGCCCTTCCAGCCCTACCCAGCCGCACCTCCTGTTGCGGTCTGTCTGGGAGCGAGGCGTCTGTGCCTGCCAGGAGCTGTGTGTCAGAGCTCCTCAGAGAGAGATGCCTTTGCAGATCCATCTCTCTCATTACAGCTGCCAGCTGATTAAATGAAAATTGCAAAGGCATTCTGACGCTGACTGCTGCAGCCAAGTGTTTCATGGCTTTACTTAGAGCTTCCAGTAAGTTACTGCCTGCAACATTGACGGGGAGGCGGGGAGGCGATGGTAAAAAAAAATAATTCAATTTTCATCCAAGATGATTTTTCTTTGTGCCTACAGCTGTCCATACATTTTCCAAAGGCAGGGGCACACTGTTGCCCCTGGAGAGGGGCAACACTGTTGCAAGGTTGCAGGTGTTGTCATTTCCTTTCAGAACTGTTGAAAGTTTCCACACAGTTCACTTGCTGCTCTGCTTCTGAAGATACAGAAATGCTCCGAATCAAAAGCGGGACTTTTAAAGATAAGTTGTATAAAAATTAAATCCCCATGTCACTTCTTGCCCAGCTGTGGTAGGTTGACCATGGCATTTAGCCTTGTGTGCTACTAAAGAGACATTTCTCACAGTACACTTCTCAGTCGTCTTGAGGGCAGAAAGCGAAGCCTAGTGCTGTCTGAGGCCTTCCACATCCTTAAGTTCAGTCATTCGTCAAACGTTTTTGTACCCAGCAAAATGCTCTGGCAGATGTCTTGTTTTTCAACAAGGCTGTCGTAGACCTTGCAAATTCTACCCTGAATGACACTCACTGTGAAGGGTGGGACTGTGAAAGGGAGAGTCACCTCCCAGGAGATGGGCGTAACTTACATTAAACAGGAGATTCTGGTGTGTCCCATGCAAGACAAGATGGGTGGCCTGGGGAGGGAGTTGGAGAATTTCTGCAGCAGACCCTTCTTTCCTGCCCAAGCTGTAGCTCGCAGCCCTTTCTCCACCTCCTCTTCAAGGAGAGAAAGCAAAACCTCTCCAGCTGCTCTTTCTCTGAGTGTGGAGGCTGAGCCTATTTTCGCAGCAGCTGTTCCAGATGTTTGCACCTACTCCAGCAGATGTGCCAGTCCTGGAGCAGAGAGGGGCCCTAAAGGAGAGAATATGGGCACCTGACCCCTATGGGATGCCTGGCCCACGAGTCAGTGTGCTGAGGATCAAGGAGGAAAGGCATTAACTTCTTGTTCAAGTGCGTGTGAGGGTGGACACTCCAGTGGCAACCTGGGATCGCTGCCCCAAGGTGCTTGGTGGTGTAAAGGTAGAATGAAACCTCAGAAAAAGGCAGAGGAGTAGAGTCTGAGTAAAGCAGATAAAAGCTACAAGCCCTTGACAAAGCCATCTTTGTCCAAAATTTGTTTCAGCAGCTCCAGCAGTGGTTTGGCTGTGAAGGGCGTTGTGTCAGCTGTCACCACAGCTTCACTGTTCTCTTCGCCTGAAGTGAGAGTTGGATGTGGCAGGCAGCTCAGGAAGGAAAGAAGAGCCCGGTTTATTTATTCCACACTTGCCAGCCCCATGGCTGAGGCCCTCCCTGAGTAACAAGATGAGCAGTTTCAGGTCACTGCCACGATCACAAGCATCTGCTCTGACTAATGGCATAATGGCGTGGCCCTTTTGGCTGTGGGTTTGCTCGAGGCTGCAGCACTTTTTGTGTTCAATCTGTCACCAGTCCTGTCATTTGCAGCATCTCTCAGAGGAAATGATGCTGAGACATTCCCCTCTCAGCCTGCAGAGCCCATAGCCCTTGGGCATCCCTGGGGACCCGTGTGGACCCAGGACCGGACTGACAAGTACGGCAGGGACACAGAGAGAACTTTGAGCCTCGCCGCTGGCCCACGGCTGCCCTGCTCCCCCTCTCTCACTGTGCTTTGCTTGCAGCTCAGCTCAGCCCCGCCGATTCCCACATGCTGGGCTGGCATTTCACACTCGGATTCCCTCAGCAGCAGAGGTGCACCAGCAGTGTGCCTTGGATGGGGAGCTGGGTATCTCTCCAGTCCTGCTATCCCATTCCACACCATTTACTGTGGCAGTATCAGGAGCAGGCCAGGCATGGCACAGAGTTCGTGTCCTGCACAGCACACTGGTGAGTGTACGAGCCAAAAACCAATGTTGATTCAGCTCCTCTTAAACGCCTTTTATCTGAGGCACAATCTCCATTCAGTGTGGAGGCTCGGTTGCTGAGAAACCTTGCTGGGGAGCTGGATTCTTCAGCTGGACCACTTGGCAAAAACCAGATTGGTCTTTCCCCATCTCCCCGAGTGGCAAGAAAAAATAGAAACTGTGGGGCATTCTCATCTCCTTCTCCCTGTTGTGCCTCTAAAAAGGACTTTAAAAATACAGCTGCATGTCAAAGGACACAGAAGGAACCTGCCATAAGATAAGCCACCACAGCAGGACCTTGAGCTAAGTACAGATGGCAGAAATTTGCAGCAGGAAGGCGCTAATTCCAGGCCGAGCAGAGGTGAGGTCTGCTGAGCACATCCTGGCTAACGCATCCAGCCAAAAGATTACCACTGTGTCAAACTGTGGGAAAGGAAGCAACTGCTTATGCCCACGCCACCTCAAGTTATTGGGAACATTTGTGACCACCTCGTGGGTACCCTGAACTAGGGCTGTATAAAGGTGGCACTTCCAGAAAGACTCCAGGATCCCCATTGCCCAGAAGCCCAGGGTGAAGAAGGACCAGTGGATACCTCTGGATCCAGGGGTAGTGACTATCTTCTCGCTGATCTTTCCTTCTCTCTCTCTCTCCCTCTCCTCTTTTCTATCTCTCTAACTCACATTTAGTGTTAAATAAAATCCACGTAATTGACTTTGGCCTATGGTGTGGTTGACACCTGAATTTGGGCAGAGGCACGTCCCATGGGTCATAACAGCCTCACACCTGGGGTACTCTGCACCTGGGCACTGTTATTCACCTCCTGCACCATTACCTTGGAAGAAGAGGCAACACAAAGGACCTGAGACTGAAGCCTCTTTCTCAGGTTATTTTTACAGATTAATCTTGCAGTAGCAAACTCCAGGCCAAGCCAAGCCCATTTCCCCCTAGATTTGCATCTCAAGTCAGATTTGTGTAATAGAAGACAAGAACTTCAAGTGTTTTTTGCTGTAGCTGCACTGTAAAGGGCCTCTCCCACTTGCCTTCTTTCCCAAATGAGTTTTTTTTAAATTTACTTAGGATTTACTTAGGATTTCAGTACTTGTGCAGCCATCTCAGGCACTTTGCTCTGCATGGTTTCCTACTTGCACGAAGCACAGGAGGAGCATAATGACCTCAGAGACGTCTGCTACCGTGCTGCTTTGGCTGCAAGGTGACAGGGAGTAGAGATGCGGTTAAATAGTGGCAAAGCAATAAAATATCCTTATTTTATCAGGAAAGCGAGTTGAAAGGAGTTATTACAAATTGCCAAGTTTTTTAGACACCCTGCTGAGATATCCTGAGGAAACCTGATTTATAAGAAAAGCTGAAAGTTCAATGCCCGAAAATCAGAACCTTTAAAGCACATCAAAACTCAAACCCCAATACTGTTATCTGGATCATAAAACATTCTGGAAAGCCTTGGCTGAGGACCTTCTTCATAGGACCTCCTGCAGGAGCTAGGGCAGCCCTTGGCACTCTGCAAAAGGCTGAGGAGCAAAGGGTAATTTCAAGCACAAGAGCCTGATGGATTTCTCTACTGGCAGCAGTGAGAAATACTTGTTAAACTAATAGTCCAAGTAGTTTCTCATCATGTAAGTTCAGTCTAACTTATTAATTACGGTTTCATTCATTTGCTGCATGACTCTGGCTGGTCACTAGATGTCACTAATAAAGAATAAGAAAGAGGAACCTCGGGGGAACTTTTTGGGGAGGCAAAATTTAATAGATGAAAGCACCTGGGAGTGCCTCAGCCCAAACCCCTGTTAGCAGAAGAGAGGCACTCAAGCACCAGGATGGTTTGAACAATTGCTATTGTAGGATTTGCAAATTGCCACACTTCTCACTTACCCATTTTTTCCAGAGCATGGAAACCTTCCTGCCCTGTTTCCCACTGCTGGAAGAAAAAAGTGGCCTTGAGCAGGCCGGTGTAAAATGCTGCCACACTGACAGTCCTATGCTTTATGGGGTCTTCTGAGGAGCAAGGAGCCATCACACCTGAGACTTTGGCATGCATTTACTCAGGCATGGCCAGCATTAGCAAACTTTTGATCTGGCTCCTTTATGATATGTTAAAAAGTCTTTATTACACTCTGTGCTGCATCTTCTGACACAGTGTCCATTGCTTTTGGAGGAGCAACCAGCACACATCACACACTTCAGGGACTTTGAGGAGCTTGCTGTTTGTTAGCATAAGCCCATGGCTCAGTGAGGATTTAATCCAATAAGCACAACTACCATCACACCATTAATTTGATGAATGGATACAGCCAGAGCCTTAGATGTGTTTAGCTCAGGAGTGAATCCATCAGGGAGTGAAGGTCATCCAGCTCCCCTCATCCCCTCATCATTGCATAGATGCAATGTTAATTGCATCCAGCTCTCCTGCTTAAGGCACTTTTAAAGTTGTATTTCTTTTGGGTGGTGTCTTTACCAGGCATATAAGTGAGTTGTGCCAGAAAGACAGACAACACGGGAATTAACTTTCTCTGGGAGGTAACTTGACAAGCACAGGTCAGGCAGCCTTGGGTTAGATATTTACAGGTCTCCATAAAGCACCTCAGGCCTGCTCAGTTCCAGCCTGAAGTCTCAGTCCTACGTGCCAAGCAAATCTGGCTGCTTATGGGCACACAAGGATGGGCTGGACAAGCCTGTCCTTCACCTCAACCTGCTCAGCAGTGCACAAAAGGTTGGAGAGTCTTAAATCAAGTGGGAAGGAGAGGACATTCTCCCAGTCTCCCCCTCTCGGGGCAGCAAGAAGAACTCAAGCAATGCCTCGTGCAGAGGGAGAGACAAAAAAATGGCAATAAGAGGTTGAGAGATGAAGCTGAGACATTTAATTTGTAGAGCTGAGTACACTTATTTTCTGACATCCTAGAGCAGCTCTGCTTCATCTATTGACCTGCAAGAAAACCTCTGCAGTTCCAGACAGAACCATCAGCAACCACCCTTTCCTTGTTCTTTTTAATTTTGGGCCTAATTTTGTCAGCTTCTTTGTTTCTTGGCATAAATACCTGCCAGATACCAGTATTTTTAGGCAGTGATAAAATCCCAACATTTCAGAAGTAATTTTTGTTTTAAATCAAATTTCAACATAAAATACTCTTCCTTCTCCCTCCTCCAGAAATGTCTAATGAGAATAATCAAATTGGATGGTCTTGACGACATCAAATAATTTTGTTTCAACAATACCTAAATGCTCCATTTCCATAAGGTACACACATTGTTATTCTATAATAACAAAGCATTATACCAGCAAATATTAATAACACAACCGAAATATAATATTAAAATTAATGTTTGATATTATCCTAAAAGTTCAAGTGAAATTAATGGAAATGAGGGAGTTGAAATAGGAATTTATTTACTTCAGCAGGATGAGATCATTTGGTAGCAAAAGAAACTTACCAAGAGTTTTTTCCAGGGCTTTCCTTGTTCCACAACCTCCATTGAGGAGAATGATACTGAATTCCAGTGATTATGAAGTTATTTAAGAAAAAAACCCCTATGACTCCAAAACACACAAAGACACTCACTGGGCTTCTCAGTAATCTGTGGGCCAGTGAGGGGCTGACAAGCAATGCATCACCCTTCCTACCCTCAATGAATTGATTCTGTCACCAGCAAACTAAATGCAGTCAAGCTCTTGACTTGAATCATAAATCCTTTGTGAGTCACAGTTAGCAGTAAAGTGAGCTGAGGCAGATAAAATAGTCTGACAACAGGCTGGTCCAGCAAGGTGTCTCCAATAAGGAAGGGGAACGTAAATATTTTATTTTGATGTCTGGAATACTTTCTAGTTTTCAGAACTCCATGTAGTGGGAACGTAGAGAGTTGTAGCATGCCAGTATGACAGATCCTATCATCCTGAGCCTTTCCCATAGAACCAGAGTGCCTGATCAAGTGATTATCCGGGTGTTTGGGTCCTGGGGGCCTGTTAGGCTGAATCTGCTGAGAAATTGTATCGGGGTTTTTTTTAGTAGATCAGTCTTCTGGGTAGACAGACACTGAGACAAAGGAAGCCAGTGGATATAATTTTTTTGGATTTCAGTAACGCTTTCCATACTGTCTCTCACAGGATCCTTCTGGGCAAGATGTCCGGCTCACAGCTGGATAAACACATCCTGTGATGGGAGTCAGGGGAGGTTTAGGTTGGATATCAGGAAAAGGTTTTTCACCCAGAGGGTGGCTGGGCTCTGTAACAGGCTCCCCAGGGCAGTGGTCACAGCACCAAGCCTGACAGAGTCCAAGAAGTGTTTGGCCAATGCTCTCAGGCACACGGTGTGACTCTTGGGGATGGTGCTGTGCAGGGCCAGGAGCTGGGGTCGATGTTCCTTGGGAGTCCCTTCTGCGATTCTGTGAAAAGTCCTTGCAAAAACCCCTCCACACGGGGAAAATCTAGAGAGTGAGGTACCTTCTGTACAGCAAGCAGTTCACACAGCTTCATACAGAAGCTCACCTGGCACAGATCTAATTTTCTCTTCTCCTGAAAACTGTGTCTGAGGAGATGTGACCAGGGACCTTGTCCTAGAGAGCTGTGCAGAGGAGCTTCAGTGTGGCAAAGGATCCCTCCCACACCAGCAATGCCATGCTCCAGATGGAAGCTCTGTGTCTCTGTGAAATATTGTTGATGAAGATGGTGTTTGCAATGGGCTAAAAGGATGTCAACTCTGGGTGACAGGACAAGGACTTGGGAGACAGAGACAGACACACTCACATCCATTGGAAAACTTTGTCAAGGCTTCCTCTGCTGGGAAGTCAGGCAGAGGGGTGGACTTTCCCCACCTTTGCTAACTATGGATGTGTGCACTGACACTGAATCTGCTCTTTATGGCTTGGCAGAGGCAGCCCCAGTGCTTTGGTGGGGCAAAAACTAATAGGGTAAGAAAAACTTGTTGTTGTAAAAATCGACACAGCCCTGGTGTGTGGGCAGGCAACACTCCCCTGAAGATCTGACAGATCACCCAGAGATCACAAGCACAAGAGCTGAGATGGCAAACACCAGCCAGATGTGCTGATTAACACAACCTGAGCACTGGCCATTTAACAAGAACTTTTTACATTAAACATCTTATGCCCAGCCTTGGAAGGAGGTGGCACAGCTGAGGCTTTCTGTGCTGATCATGTACTCAGATTTTATCACCAAGTACTGAAAGGCTCTTGATCCACTTGATTTGTGACGAGTTCAAACATTTTCTAGTCTAACTGCTCTCTGCAAAGACAATGATGAAATCACCCTTGGGTTTAGTGCTACCCAAGATCAGTTAAGGTTCCTGTGTTTAGTATTTTAAGATCTATTGAGACCAAACTCCTTCGCAGGCAGAGAACAGAACTTCATCAACAAACCAGACAGCACGATTAGGGGAAATACAAGCAATCTTCTTCACCTCAGCCTTACCAAACAAAACAAAATGAAAAATATTGCATTATTCCTCAAATGAGTTAGGGAGAGAGCTGATTAAAAAGGGTGTGACAGAACATATTTCTCCTTGAAGATGGTATTTCATCAAAATAGGCTAATTCTGAATGCAGTAATATAAAAGGAAATTTGTTTTTGAAACGAGGATGGAAGAAAAAAGTTCAAATGTTCCTTTCTAAACTTGTTATCTCTGAGATCTCCTGAGGCATGGCTGCAAGCCCACAGCACTGGAGATGGTGGGGTTTTTTTTGAAAGGAAGGACAAAGACGCTCATGAACTCATCAGTCTAGTTGTGATGCCCAGAATGACACTGACATCCACTTATTTCTTTCACAAGTCCTCAACGAAGACTAATTGGAGGGTTAAAAGCAGTCAACTCTCATTTATCAAGTCATGCCAGAACAATGGCAGTGCCAGTGATGGCATTTGTTTTCCTGGGTGACCTGCCTGAAGGGGAAGGGGAAAGTGGTGGATATCAGGGAGTGTATCAGCTAACATGAGTGAGGTCTTCCGATGCTGCCTCCAGCAAAGCAAGTTTATACACAGCATGGGGGAAGTCACCAGCAGGTGCAAACAATGCCTGATTCTAATCAATAGATTTATTAAATACAGAAACACGTAACTGACATGTCCCAGACAAAGTTTGAGAGATTTAGGGTGACTGTGAGGGGCAGGATTTGGTCAGTTTTGCCTTGGTGAAGTAGGAAAATGGTCTGCAGCCTCTCAGGTGGCATTGGCTAAAGGCACACTTGGTGTGACACACAGGGCAGGAAAATTCAGCAGTCTGAGATGAGGGCATGGATTACGAGACTGAGAAGAAGGGAGATGTTGGGGATGCAAAGGACAGACACTGCTGGGGATGCAGGATGCTCCAGAAAAAAGGCAGAGCTGATTTGGAACAGTGAAAATAAAATAAAATGGAGCTTGAAAGACAGAGCTCTACTCACCTCAGGGATGGCAGGGTCTTGAATCAAGATGGTGAAGCTGTGATCCAAGAATGATACAGGGGCACTGCCAAAATGCCAGTGCAGAGCAAGGAGAGAGAGCAAGACAGAGGGGCCACCTGTAACACACAGTATGAGAGGAAAGAACTGGTTATTCCAGAAAAAGAGAGACTGAGCAGAGACTTTCAATTATTTTTTAGTAGGTAAAAAGTGCTAGTCAAGAGGTAAGAGGTTAATTACTCTCTTTGTTAGGCCCAGGAAAAGTAAAGCGGAAAAATCAGCAGAAAATTCTCCTTTTCACAAGAACTTCTTGCACTCTCTGTCATCCTAACGAGCTGACCCCAAGGAGGGGTGTTGAACCCACCAGAGTGGGTGGCCTTTATTAATCTGCAGCAATGCAGTTCTGGTTCCTTTCCAGTTCCCATTCCTGCCGGGACGGCGTCGGAGCTGAGTGTGTCTCAGAGTGCCAGATGACCCGGAGGTGACAAGTTTGGCCTGGTGTGCCAGGAGTCTCTGCAGAGATGTGCATCAGCCCTCTCCTGAAGCAGGGAGGTGCCGCAGTGTGTGAGGGTGGCGAGGACGCCTCAGCGGCCCCAGTGTCTGTGGAATTCCGTGTTTGCTACTGCAAGAAGAGGTAGAACACCCTCGAAGAGAAGGTGCCAGTGCAGCTCCCAGAGTGGGCGTTCTTTTCTCAGTGCCAGATGCAAGTACATCTGGCTGCTGGGAACCTGAATTTGTCCTTGGTGCTTGAGAAAGGGAATGATCTGAACCGGCACCGCCTTGTTTGGCATTTCTCGCCATAACACCAATTAGTTTTCAATTAGAAGATTGATTCCAACTTTCACAGCATGCTTTGGTGGGAACAGGGCTTTGATTGTCATTTCCTACTGCATCCGTGCTAACTCATCTGTGTGAAGCTCAGATCCACCATGATTCAGACAAGCTGACAGTTCCTCGCAGTCAAAGGCAAATTTTCCAAAATACATAAATGTGAAAGGTATTTTTAACACGGAACATTGCATCAATTCCAGGTATTCAGAAGCATATCAGATTCTCTTGTCTGGCACACTTCCCTTTGAGATGAGCATCTAATGAATTGTTCACAGCTTCAATCTTCCCTCAAATTATCTGTTCTTTTGGAGAGGCATAATGAATACAAATTGCATTATAGCTCTGACACCTCTAACCAGTCACTTAACTAAGAGACGGTGGCAGTCCAGGTGGAGCCTGCCAGTCCTCCTCCTCCTGCAAGGGAAAGTAAAGAAATGAGAAAGTGAGGGGAAAAAAATCCCTCAAGTGGGAAGAAGAAGATAATTCACAGGTGTTGGAAGCTTACTTTGAATTGCAGCAGCACCACTGGTGCACCAGGACAGCAGAAGAAAAGAGAGTTTCTGGCTTTTAGTAGGAGTTCAACACCTGAAAGCTTTTTCCACTTCAAAAGATGCTTTTTGGATGGGGAGACAAAAAAGGAAGGGACACCAAGAAACCCTGCATCTGCTGCCATCTCACAGAGCACCTGGCTGCACTGTGGAGCTCCGTGCCACTGGCAGTTGTGGCTACTGAAAACATCAGAGCACTACAGAGAGAAAATTGACAATTAGAGCATTTACCTTAAGACTCTGAACCGTATTGCTGGAGAAAGGTTGGTGTGCTCACATCAGACACTGTTCCCTTCCAGCTAAAATTAATATTTCCCTCCAAGTTAAAACACTTTATTTTCTGCCAGACAAATGTGTGATGTACAGCCCTGTGAATTAATAAAGAACTGCCTCCCTCCAGCTTAGCTTTTCCTGCTGAGTCTGATAATGAAATTTAGTCTTCTTTTATATACTCAATTAAAGTAAGTTAAGAACTGAGAGTGTGACTTCATTTATTCTTTGGACAGCATGTATTTTCTTCGTGCTACATCAGTGGTGAAGTGCATAGCCCTGTTTCACCCTGATCTTTTGAGCCTCTCTTATTTGCCGGGAATAGGGAAGAGAAATGAATCGGCACGAGCCAAAGCTTGCTGGAAATAGCAAGGACCTTCCCATGGGAGTCAACATGCTTTAATTCCACTCTTTTCATAGCAGATTTTCTGAAAGAGCTGAGTTCCCCTGCAGGGGCCAGACTTACAAAAGAGCTGAGCAGGTGGGACACCACCTGGGAAAATCTGCTGGTAAATGTGGAGTGGAGGCAGCAGGAAATGGAGGTCTCTGGAGGAGCAGAGAGGAGATTTTTCTGAGATCCTCTTTCAGAGATCAGTTCCCACCTGTTTTCCTGCTGCCAAGTTGCCATGGCCCCCGAGAGATGCTCTGCAGACTTGTTTTGGAGAAGGAGTCCAGCATGGATTTGTTTGCCCTCAGCTCTGCTGAAAGAGTGCAGCTGCAGTCTCACTTCATTAATTACCTCGTCTCTAAACCACACAGGGTCTGGATTTACCTTCTGGCTTTACTTACTGCTCACGCCTAGTCCAAAGTTCAGGGCAAAAGTCCAAAAGTGTTGGATTCTGAGGGTGACTGACACAAAACTGCTTTTCTGTTCTTCACCACTGCGGTGATGATGTGGTCCTGACCTTCTCCAGGGTGATTTATCAACAGCTCCAAGCAGGTGCAAGGCCCCGAGACACAGGAGTTATGGTGCACCTTCCTCCAGAAGAGGCTCAGTTCATCACCTGCACATCCCAGACCAATTACAACAGCCTGGTTCACTCCTCACCACGGCTGCACTGAGCAAGGCTGAAAGAGTCATCAACCCGAAGATTTGTTGCTAATTGCCTGCTTGGAGGATATGTATTTCATCATTTGTCCAGGCTCACCTCCAGGTTTTTTTTTCTCTGCCCTTCTTTGGGTCCTTTACTCCTGCTCATTCCCACACCTCTCCCTGCTGTCTGGTTGCCCTTTTTCCCCCTTTGCCAGCCACCTCTGAGCACAGTGATGTGGTGGCACCTGCCATCATGGCCTGCAGCTTAGGATGTGACCTGTCTCACGTGGGTCACTGCTGAGCACTGCTCTCCCAGGGGGTGGAAAAGCACATTTGGACACCAGGTTTGAACCCACCCGTCCCTGCTCTGGGTGCAGCAGCTCTCGTGATTAATTTGTGCAGAACTGCACATGGAAGGGTCTGCTTTCCTTGGCTTGTGGCTGCAGGGCTGCTAACCACCTGTCTCTGTGGGAGTCCAGCCCAATGCTGTAATTATCAAAGTTATTAATAATTAGAGAATATCCCAGAGGATGGAAAACCACACATCCTGTTGCCAGAAAATTCATCTCCCGTGGAAAAAGCTGGAATGTTTTGAGGAAGGAGCCACTTATCTGTTTTTAATCATGGATTTCTTTGTCTGCAGCAGCATCTTGGATGTCTCCTGGCCTATGAAAACTCCCAAACCAGAAAATTTAAGGAAAAAAAAAACAAAACCCCAAGCTGAAAACCAACAAGGCTCATAATTGAATGGAAAGAATTAGCAATAATACCAGTGTTGCTGCCAGTGACTGCGGAGTAGGGAAGGTTCAGCAGCTCAGGGCTTGCTCTAGTGCCCTTCACTGGTCTTGCCTGCTGGCTCATTAGGTAGAACTCTCACAAAATAGTCAAAAACGGTTTCCCCTTAGAAAATCCGTTCAGCAAAATTATCCATCCACGAATAAATGTCAAGACAAATCTTTTCACCTTGCCCAGGTCGTTCTGATAATGTCAAGCCAGTGCATTTCAGTCCTCCTGATGATTTGTTCCAGTGACAAAATACCCTGCTTCACAGCTTTCTCTGTTAAATTCCATTTTGGCTTTACACAAACATATTAACATTCATTTTCATTTAAATGGACCTTGCAATTTGCAGCATTAGTGCTTTGGCTTCAACATTTTTAAAGCCAAATGTGTGCTGCCTACTTTGCTGTGGGTTGCTTTGGCATTACTGGAAGCAAACAACCATCAATACTATCATCAAGTTTGTGAAGCCTGTTTGTCCAGCACTGGGCCATACTGGGAGTTTTAAAAAGAGGGATTTTGCCATAAAATCTCAACCTTTTTGACTGTTTGTTCCACTTACGGATTAAAGAGAGCTTGGAAACAACAGAACCTGCCGCGTGACGGAAGATCCTTCTTTCATATCCCTTCAGTTGCAAACACAGACACACGGTTTGGCATTCAAAAGCCTTCAGTCAATTAGCTTACTGGTGCTAATTTAGCAAAGGTTTTTGGCATGTCCTAATTCTGCTGTCCAAGCCTTCCTTTGCCTGCCTCATCCTGATCCCCTCCTGAGCTCACTGCTAAGGTGAGTACTGCTCCCAGAGCCATGTTTCATCCCCCAGCTCCTTCAGTCTGGTGGAGTCACCTCCCTTCCTCCCAGCTCCCTGGACTCTGCCTTTCTTTATAGCTGTCTCCTGCCCAGCTGGAAAGTGGCACATGGGAGATACGTGGCTCACCTTGCTCCGTGTCCTGGGCGGCAGGCAGTGTCAGGGTATCCAGCTCAGTGAGCCACTGAGGGGAGAGCATTTTCCCTTTCTTCCTTTTCTTCCCTTTCCCAAGCCCTGCACTGAGTCGCCAGCCTGACACTGCAAGAAAGGGCCCTCACAACCAAGGCATCAGAGGAGCTTTGCAGCTCTTCTGAAACACCAGCTGAGGAGGTGTCACACAGCAGGTACAGAGGGAAACTTGCTATCCCACCCTTGGCCTTTTCAAGTCTCTGCACTGGAAAGCATCTCTTGTCCTTGGGACTAGTTGGACGAGAGGATTTCACCCCATAAAGGCATTAGTTAAATGCCTTGGAAAAAGACCCCCATCTTCTCTTTCCTGCACTCTCATGAAATCTCCACTCTCAGATGGGGAGGGAGAGCACAAGTCTGAATGCCTACAAATGACGCCACTGGAGAGGTCTTCCTCCAAAAAGGAGGTCTACAGAGGCACAGCCCTCCACACTAATAAAGGGCCTTTTCCTCAAAACCAGTGCTCTGGGGAAGCAGAGGAAGTTAATGCCTGCGCTTCAGACAGGCTGTGACATTCATTTCTGGTAAGTACATGTGGGAAATATTAGATACCAATGCAAATTCTTTCTAGCAAGCACCAATGTGGTCTTAATTAGCAAGATTTAACTCTATAAAAATGAAGACATTTATCTTCCCTGCTCAGTGCTTACTGCACAGCTGGCTGTGATAAGTTGCCTGCATTTTAAGACTGGCAAATTAACTTCTTTATGCAAGGCCCTCTTGTAAAATGCCTGTGCTGATGGCAGAGAGACACTTATTTCTCATGGAAGCACCTGCTCCGCTCCTTCCAAGGAGCAATTCCAAACAATTCCAATTCCAAACAATTAAGTTATGCCAGCACTTTTCCGTGCACAAAAAAAAAAGTACATCTCTGAACTAGAAGAGGTTCTGAGAAGGCAAAACTGTCTTTTGTCAACCCAAAACCCAGAGGCACATGCTGGAAATGCAAGCTTGAACTACCCGTACTCTTGGTAAGCCCATCGGACTGGATTCACCTCTTTCTGGCCATAGGGGTGGACCACTTCTTTTGCTTCTTGGCCAGCTGGGACAGCAATAGATAGAGTTGGAAATACCGTGGCAGTCACCCAGGTGCGAGGTGTGGGGTGAGGAGGGGAGCCGTGGGAATCACATCCTTCCAGGAGTTGCAGATTTCCCCTTAAAAAACGAGGGAAAGTAGGGATTTAGTTTATATCAAAACTTACCTCTGCGACTTGCAGCTTGGTGGGGACAGCCTTGGAGGTGAGTCAATCCCTGATTTGCCCCAGGCTATGATGAAAATTGCTATGCAGGCTCCAGGGCTCCCAGCTAGTGCATGCTCCTCCCTGGAGAGCGCTGCCGGGTTTCTCTCTGGAACACGTCAGGGTTTGTCTTACACAAACCTTTCCTGCAGAGCTTAATGCAGAGTGGGGCTGGCTTGGTAAGGCTGCTTCTGATCCCACGCTTTGATAAGGCTTTCCTGAAGGTAAAAGGTTAGGGTAGTGAATATTTGAATATGTAAATTGGGAGATCTTAATTGAAAAACAATTTTCTCCTGCATTCACATAAATAAATATGTTTTCCCGCATCGGTTCCTATTCATGTAGCAATACGTTTCCTCCTGGAAAAAGCCAGTATATTGGCTTTATGAGACACGTCCTTTTGCTAAGGACAAGCTGATTTTCCTCAATATTTGACTTGGTGGGCTTTTAAATGCAGATGCCCACTTAGAGTTTTCAGCCTCCTCTGTATGTTTGTTTTAAGAAATCTCAAATGAACAAATTTGTTGTGACATTCCCTACGCTCACAACAAACAGCACACCCACTGAACTAGAACTAAGTGAGCTGGCAGAGGAGATTTTGTTTTGTTCTCAAAAAAACCCAAAAGTTTGAACAGAAAAATGGAGCTTTGAGGGGACGAAAAAAATCTACTTGTGAATTTACTTCAGCAGAAAATGTGGGAAAATATTTTAAGTCACGAAAACATTTTCATTTCACAGTATCATTTCAGCTGCATCAAAGGCTGATCATTTCTGAATTGCATTTGTAGTTTAGAATTGTCTTTGAGGGAGAAAGAAAAAAGAACAGAGGAGAAATGAGCTGGGCTGAAAAGCTGTTAAGTAAGCCCTCCCATCTGAGATCAAGCAAAATAAATTCAAGGTAAGCTTAATTATTTCGTGCATCTTTTGTTTCAGACACTAAGCTGGATGTCTCTTATTCATACAGGACAGCTTCTTTCTTCAATTAGTCATCAGAAATAGGTCTGTACACAAGTTAGGGAATTTTTCCTTGCCTTTCATCTGATGTTCCCTGCAGGTGTGTGTTGGAATTGGACAGCAGGAGTGAGACACAGAGGTACTGCAATCCTAAAAATCAGCTCTGGACAGGGGGGCAAGTGCCTCCTGTCACCCTCAGGCAGGATGAGCTCTGCCTTACGTCCAGCTGAGTACAGAGGGGCTTCAGGCCATCTGCTGATGCTGCCCTGCTCTGTCTCTGCAGGGCTGGTGGAGCTGCTTGTGGAAGCACTCAGCCTCACATCCCAAATCCTCCCCAAACATACCTACATGTGCCACCCCAGGTGGGGTCAGCCACGCCAGAAGGGGGAGGGCTGTAATGCAAGGATGTGTTGGATGCACATTCAGCGATGTGACACGAAGGTGTCTGGCTCCATCATAACCATCTCTGCAGCCGTATCCCAGAAATGCCTAAGAGACTCAGGCAGCGGGGAAAAGCAGCAGGAAGAGGCTGTGCAATGTGCCAAGCCTGCCCTGTGGATTATGATTCTGGGTGCTTCTGCTGCTCCAGCTCTGGTAGGTCTTCGTGAACTCAATGAGAATGGGAAGGCTGGTGAGGGCAGATCCAAGGGATGCAGAATGGCACCCCTCAGAAGGTTCTGGGAATGCAGGGAGAGCTTAGTGCTGGACCCAGGAGGTGAAGAAAGGGCTGCCAGTTCTTATTGCACGGGCATGGAGCTGAGGGAAGATTCACAGCGGAAATTATCCAGAGGGATGCAGGGTACAGAGCTCTGTCAAGAGCTGTCCATCTCCTTGTCTCCATATTCACACCTTCCAGAAGAAAGCTTTTCCTGGTGGATGCGACCACATTTGGGAATAAACCCTTGGGTCTTCCAGTAATGTTTCCCCAAGTGAGGCCCCCATCTGAGCAGGGATTTCCCTGTGTAGGTATATCCCTCAGATACAATGCCTTCGATCCCACACCTTCTGGGCTCTGCTTTGTCTCTCTCTGATTCTTGCTTCCCTCATGTACATATTCCATGTAAGAACATGAGGGACAGTGGCAGCAGGATAAGCAGGGATATGAAGAATCCATTAACACTGGTAACATTAATTACACTGCAAAACAAAGCATCCATGAAAACATATCCCACGGGATCTAAAGCAAAGATTCATTAGTTCAGGCCAAATAAATCTTCTCCAAGCTGCCTGCCAGGGAGAGCACTCTGTGAGTGGCAGCTGAAGAAAAATGAACTTATCCTGGCCATGAGGAGCCACTGCTCCTCTCAGAGTTTGTCACCAAAGAGGGACAGAGAGACTGGAACTGCTCAAGTCATCAGCACCACTGAAAGTATTAGGAAAGGTCCTGGAAACAGAAATTATCTTTGGTTTTGTATAAGGTATCTATTTGATCAAACAGGGGCTTTAGCATAATGCCAGGCGATTAAGCAGCACAAGTCCCCAGGACATAGGTGATTGCAGCTGGAAATCAGTGCAGAGCATGAAATGCTAATGAAAGCAGAATTACTGGACAGGATTGAATAACTGCTCATAACTGTTTTGCTACTGGGAAGGCATAAAATCTCCCTAGGAAACAGTAATCTGTCCAAAACAAAATTATTTCCTGACTTTCACCAACTAGTAGATGCTGTAAGGCTGGGAGATGTGAATTCCTAACCTTTCCAAAGAGTTGTTATCTGACTTTTCTTTGCTGCAAGTCAGCACTTTGTCCTTAGCCATAAAAGCAGCTAATGTGGGCTTGTCTCCTATTACATTTTTGGCATTAATAATATCTCCTAATGACCAGTTTCAAAGGCTTCTTTGATGGGGGAGGGAGAGGGAAAAGGATGAAATTTCTAGTTTTCATAAATTTGGGGCTGTTCTTCTTTGTCTCGGATTGCCCAGTGACCAAAAATTCTGGGTTGAGCTTCTACCAAAAGGTCTCCTAAAGCTCCGGAAAAGAACCAGCTCAGAACTCTCATGGCATTGAGGAGGTGTCTGCAGAAAACAGTCCCACAGGCAGGAGAAGCATCTCTGGGCCATACACCAGGAGCACCTGAGTCAGGATGCAGCTGTGGGGGGAGCATACAGGGAAGAAGAAATCCAGGCTGCAGGTGTTTTCTCTGAGACAAAAGCAAAAATCTCTGTTGCAAAGTCCAGTGACATCAAAGACAGGGCTCAGCCTGGGGCTCGAGTGAACAATTCTGGACATCTTTTTCTACAGTGCTCAGGATTAGGTAGTTGGTTGGAGAAGTTAGTTCTTTCCATGGCTCTGTGGGCAACAGAACCAATGCAGGAACTTTATTTTTCCAAAGAAAGGAAGAACTTTCTTCTCTCAAAAGAAGCTTGGCATTAGATAACGCAGGTTTTCTTTGGCCCAGGTAGAGAAGGCAGCAAAGCTGAAGGTGAAAAATGAACTAAAGCATGGAGTGGGCAGGAAGAGCTCTTCCACAGCTGTTTTTTCCCTTTTGGCACCCACCTTTTCTTGTTGTGAGTGTGGTTCTCTGTTCATCTTCCTTGGAGAAGGAAGCAGCATGAGGATGCTGGACATCCACAAAGGGCTTGGAACAGCACCTCATGCCAAAAATACCCAAGAAGGGCCAGCTGAACAGCAGCCAGAGTGACAAATTCCTTGGAAAGTGAGGCAATGGGGAGGAACATGCTTGGTAATGTAATTTCTTTTTAAATAACTCTGTCTGTTTTCCGGTCACCTGCTGGGGTGGCTGGGGCTAAAGATCCTTAGATATGTGAAAAATACATTATAACAGAAAGAGGGGATAAGTGGGCAGGGGGATGGGAAAAGACTTGCTAATCTCAGAGCTAGTGCAGGTGTTTTATCCATGGAAACTTGTCCTCAGAGTGCCACAAAAGCACTGGGTGGGAGTGTTAATGCAAAGTGCATAAATAGATATGAACCACAGAACAGGGCAAGGACAGATTGGAGACATTTCTTCATCACAACTGAGTGGGTTCAGTGGCCAAGAAGTAACTTTAACCCACAACCCCAAACAGCAGCAAACCCAGGGTGTGCTGTACCTCTGGCTGGGCGAAGCAGGAGGTCAGAATTTCCTATTCTAGCAGGGAGAGGGGTGCCAGGCTGAGGATGCAGAGGGTTGGTCTGTCAGCCCCTGGGTTTCATCTTGCTGTTGAGCTGGATGGCAGCTGGCCATCTGCCATCCGTCCCTGCATATCAGTCCAGTTCCTTGCTCTGCCACTTGTGCAAAGCACGCTGAGAGGTCACCTGGCAGCCTGGACATGAAGGGCCCTGGGGATGAGATGGGCCACGGCTCAGGGCCTAAGGGATCACAAAACCTAAAATCCACCCAAGCCCTTGTGCTTCTCATTACCTTGTGGTGTCCTGGAAACAGCCAGGAGGAAACAAAACGCCTGTCACACCGATGGAAATTTGATGGCCTCTGTCTGGGCCACCCACAAGTCAAGGTTGCTTATGATACTCCTTGAAAGGATTTCTGAAAGGAGATTTGTAGGAAGTTGGAAGCTTCTCCGGCACTTGGGGAAGATGTATAAATGCATGAGATTGCCAAAAATAGCCCAGAGTCTTTCCAAAACAAGCAGACTTCACTCAAGTGCACCGTGTCACCAGGAAGGCAGAACAGATTTTTCCGCAGATGGGTTTGCAGTTTCTGAACTCGTTGGAAAGACAATGACTGCTGGCCCATCCATCCAGGTCAGAGCCCCTCAATACAGCTGAGTGCACACTTAAACTGGCTTATTTCCAGAGGCCTTCACACGGAAAAGAGGGCCTGCCTTCTCTCAGCTAAGAGTCAATTGCCTTGCAGCTTGGGTCTTAAGGCTCGGGAAAATTTGCCAAGACACTGGGAGCGATCCCATAGGATAAGTGCTGATGGGATCATTAGATGATCGGGGGAAATAGTCAGCAAACTGAGCCTCAGTTTCCCTACTCTGAAGAGTTTCAAGCCTCGTTGGAGGCACTTGTGGGAAACAAAGTTGCATCTGTCCTTCGTGTCAGCAATTTACCATGTCCGAATAAAGGCGCAGAGAAACCTGTCTGTCCAGCGAGCCTGGGCTGCTGTGACAACAACTTACACAAATCAAGTTCTCTGACACAATTCTGAACAAGCACTTGGGATAGATTATTCCAGCTTCCCTTACTCTGCAACAATGAGTAACGCAAGGTTTAGGTGATCTTTAAAGCAAGGCTGTCATACTGCTGTCCGTGGCACTGAAACCGCGGAGATTGATTGCAGATGCAGCAAGCAGCTTTGACAAATGAATGTTCCAAGTATAAACATTTGGAAAGTCAACAAAGGTAATAAATCTGTGCAGCGTATGGGAAAAAAATAGCTGAATAAAGGTTTTTGGGGATGTTTGGCCTGGACACCGCAGAGCTCTGACAGTTCTGGAAACAGCTATCATTATTACACATTGCTTTTGATTGCTTTATTTCATCACACGGGCCCACAGGCAAAGCACGATGTGCTGCAGTGTGCATTTAACTGGGAGATGGAAAAAAACGTGCAGGGTTTTTTTGCTCTTCTCCTGCTTGGTTTGTTCAGGAGAGCCTGCAAGATTTTTGAAATGGGATATTAGGTGTCCAAGTCCTGGTTTTGAACTGATCTATGAACAAAGCTGAAAAGATTGTGTAAATGTCTAAAGGTGCAAGTAGATCTGCATCCTTAGGCTTTGGGGGTGCCCAGAAGGATCAGATGAACCAATTGGTATCTAATCTGTGGGTGCCTTTTGGATATCTCAAAAGCTTTCCTGCATCTTACTGCATTCTTAATGATCCAAACTCCAGCTGCCCAGAGCCTTAGATAATTCCTGAAATAGAGGTTTGGCTGTCTTCAGAGCTGATGATAAAGCTGCTCTGAAAACCAGGATTTCTGTGCAAGATGCAGAGGTTCAAAAATGCATATTTACAGCTCCAGATCCTTGCATAATTTCTCAGAAGTGCTCAGCTACACAGATCTCCCCAGCAGAGCCAAGGATAAGTGAAGCTGCACTTGGTAGCAGACTCCATTCCAGAAATTTAATAACATTTATTCTTATGGGCATGTCAGAAATTATAGGCTCCAATCTGGTGCTCCTGAAGTCACTGGAGAGAGGACAATTAGCACCAAGCTGTGTCTGTGAGTCCAGTATTGCATTATTGAAGTCTTCTTTGCCTCTGGATTTAGGGACACTGCCTTGCAGTCATCTCAGTGATACAAAAATCTTCAATGACAGTTGTCAACAAGCGGCACAGAATTAGAGTACTTTGTTAGGGACTTGTTCTAGTTTATATTTTGCTTCTCCCTGTTCCTCCCCTGTCGTCCCCCAGCCCCCACCCCCTGCATGAGTTTCCATAGAAACAGGATGAACAGGTTCCTCTGCATCCTCCAGTGGGATTCAGGCAGCAGCAGAGATTCTCTGCGTAGAGCCATCGCTGTAAACAAAAAAAGCACCTTTGTCAAAATCAACGTGTTTCACCCGAGAAAAACACCAGCAAGCTGCCACCCTGCTCCTGAAGGAGTTTGTGTTTTCTTCCCCAGCTCAAGAAGCGCTTTCTCCTGTAAAAACAGGGAATGTGGGTGCACACAGTTACTGACCCACACCCACCTGTCCGTGTGTGCCAGGATGCACAGACCGGTGTGAAACAGCTGTGGCCCGGCACTGAGCACAGACATTCCCTGCAGAAGCCAGGGGCCAGCTCGGACAAGACTAACACTGGCAGGGTTCCACTGTAAAAACTCACCAGGGCTGCAGACAAAACAGTCCCGTTTCCCTACAAATCCACGCAGGGACACAACTGGTGTTGCAGTGCCTTCAAGGTTTCACCTCCCATCTCTTCAAACAGCTCCTAACTGGCACATTTCTGGGTAGTTTGAGAAAAAGCCTCAACTTTTATTTTTATTAAATTACGTTAATTGCATTTGAGCTGCCGTCTTAAACAAGGAACAAACCCGTATTGTTTTAAGTGCTTTGTGGAGAAATTTAAAAAATAACTTAATAATAAGATCGTTCTTATTCTCTTGTCAAGAAACAAGCTTTGTGTTGAATATCCACATGGCCAAAGATTTGAGGTCAATAGCTACTCTCACAAAATCTTTGCTACCACTTTTCAAAGGCAACAGGACCTATACAGTGATTTTTAAAAGGAGTCTTGTTCAAGTTCAGTTCATTCTGCTGTTTTGTGATAAGTATTCTAAGTAACTCACACTTCTACTTCTTCCACCTCCACTTCCCTTTTCTTTAAATGGAAATTTCTTTCTTTTCAAAACATCACTTAATTTCAGTGCACTATGACATCAAACTCTGCAGGCTTGAAGGCACCAGTTCACACACTGCAATACCTACAAAGCACAAAGGATTCCACCAAACAAAATTAATCATGACATTCTGCCAATTACAGTCCCTTCAAAGCTAAAAACTCCCGTTTTCTGGGCAGTGCCAGGAATGCTTACAGGGATTGGATTCTTCATGACTTATCAGCTACTACAATTTTCCTATTTTTCACTTCGTGCAGAAATAAGCCTTGTCTCTTAACAAAAGATTTACATACATGATAAATGGAAAGGGAAGGAGGAAACGAATTAATTCTGATTTGTGACTCTACCTGGAGGTTATGAGCTTGCCAAAGCCATCTAACAGCATCAAAAAAAAAAAAATAAACAACTCTTAAAATGCAGTCTGCCCAGAGTCCTGACCCCACCTTTTGATTTTAGTTTCTGAAATCCAATATATCCATTTGCTATTGACAGTCATTCTCTCAGAGAATGACCCTGTTATTTCAGGGAAGCCCCAGACATAAGAAATTCTAGCAGACAGAGCCAGGTTACCCACTAGAGCTCTATGGTTTCTTTGCAGAGGGATGAACAGTTCTCTCACAGAGACACATTTCCCACTCTTTCTCTGCTACTATCTCCAGCTGCCTCCAGCTACCTCCAGGTTTCTCCATGGCACCCTCCCAGGCCTGATAAAGTAATCCAGCTGTAAAAATCTCATGACACACTGACAGAGTGCTGCAACTGTCTTCAGCCATGGCTCCGTGATGGGAGCTGCTCCCTCTCCTCTAAGGGTAGAAACCCAAACCCTCTGGATTGCTCAGAATCCAGGCATGGCTGCTGCTCAGAAATTTTTTTCCATTTCCCCCCCAGTGCTGTGCCTGGATGCAGACTGCTGCTCTTTCCCTAGACAATCTGCTATGTGGAGATCTCAGTTCTGTCAACCACTTGTGCTGTGTTTGTAAACTGCAGGTAATTTCTGTTCCTCTCTCCATGAAGGTTTTAACACTAAGATGCCAGCATTTTGATCTGGATTGACTGCTCAAAACCATTTTGGTCTGTTTTGCTAAGAAACCATCTGTGGATGAGAGATCTGTTCTGCATTGCCATCTTCTGTGTGCCTGCCAGGTGACCTCCTTTGTATGACAACTGGTTCATCGTGGCTCCAAGACGTGCAGAACATCCGTTTTGCTCACAGATCCCATTCTGCCCGTGACCCTTCAGCCACTGTGCCTTGCTTTCCACAATTCTTTCACTTGTTAAGGTTTTATCCCTTGATTATCCAGTCTAATTTCAAATTTAATCTGCTGCAAATTTTCCAGGACAGCTCATCCCCATATAACATAATGATCTGGTAAAGCTGTGACAGGCATATTTATCCAGAAGAGTCTGATTCCCAGGAAAGTTAATGAGCACTTCCACTTTTGCCACAGCAGCATAATGAAAAGCGCACATCCCACTGTTAAATGAGCTGAAATATCGCCATCCTGGTAAGAGAACACTACAGTGGTGTTCAGTTTTCCTCAGTAAAATCATAACTAATGATCCAGTTCTTTATAAGGCCGCATTGATACGGGAGCATCCAAGGCATCACCATTTTTATTTACTGGAAACTGGACTCTCCTCCATCGTCTGCCAAGGGATTTGCATTTCAGTGACAGCTCTAAGATCAAGCACATCCTTTATTCCCTATAACTGCCCCTGCTGGCTGGTGAATACCATGATTAAAGACCATGAATACCTTGTTACAATGCTTTGTAGATGGAAAGCCATAAGCTTTTATTTTACTGAGAAAACAGAATGCCAAACTTCTCTTCCCAACTAAGTTATCTACTCTCGTTTCCTGCTCAAGTGACAAAAAGCAGCTCAGCATTTGCAGAGCTCCCAGCTTTGCCTTTGCCTTCTCCATGCTGGAGGGACTGCTGTGATCTTCCCTGCTCATATCCAAGGCCGTATTCACAAATGCCACCATCACCAGACCTCATGCACATTTCACGCTCCGTTCTCTGCGGTTGCCCCATTCCAGGTGCCTCACATCATTATCACTGTGTGGTCAGTGCTTTTAACGTGCCAAGTCATGATTTTGCACCTCTGATTGCACCAGAGTTGGACTGCCTTTTGTTCCCATGCCATCTTCCTCTTTCACTGGATTTCCTTTAAGGATGATTGCCTTGCAAGGAAGTTCAGCAGCATCATCCATCCAGCAAATGTTTCCTTTCCATACAGAGATTGTTCCTCCATCTCATCAATAACAGATAAAAATTTCTTTTGGGTTTTTTTTTTTTTTTTTGGCAAAATCTGTTTATATTGTGGGCAGATTCAGCTTTTTTTTTTTGGAAGTCAGTACTGCTTTCTGGCCCAAATCAAGAACTTCGGGCAGGAAGCTGGTGCTTGCACTTTCTGGAGAATGGATGCCAGCATTTGGCTGTGTGCCTAGTGAAACAAAGACCTCAAGATGTATCTTAGCATCAACAAATCCATGTCAGTTTTCCCTCTTTAAGTAATGCCCAAGGTTCAGTCTAAGATCCACTGCTGGATTACAGCTTGCAGAGAGCCTGCCTTTGGTTTGAACCAACCTGCCCCACTCACTCATCACTTTTAAAACACCCTCAAAACTATTTTGCTTCCCAGGCTAGCACAACAGCTTGTTCACAGCACTTTGGGGTTTAATTCCAATCAAGATTCCTTGAAATTAATTCAAGCAAATTTCATTATTCATGCTGCTCTTAGGATTGTCACTACTGATAGTTTATACTCTGTTCATGAGCAATAAAATATAGCTTTCTAGCTCCAGCAGTTCAGGCAGTCCCCACTCCTATCTATTTACTCTATACCATGATTACCATTTCTTGTAATTTCATTAAAGCACAGGAGGTTTGTGGGGGTGCTTTATTTTCTGTTATGATGGTGTTAAAATCTGTTCCAGAAACACAGTGTCAGGAAAGTGGGTTTTTTTCTGGTGATTTAGTTGATGGATTTTCTTGCTTACTTGCTTGCTTGCTTTTTTTTTTTACCCCTTTATCTTTAATCTACTGTAGAAGTTCTCCCAGCTCCAGGTGAAATTTCTTAACTCTCTACCAGCAGTGCTGCTGGCACACAATTAAATCTTCCTTAGCCAGTGTACTCCAGGGCTTTTAGAGGTCAGATATAAAAAAGATCTGTCATTCTCTTCTAAACTGATTGCATTTCCTCTCTCAGATAACAGAGACCTTTTTTTTTCTTTTTTTTTAACAAAATCCCTATTTGCTTTCATTGCTTGCTGACAGCTTTCCTGGAACTGTAGTGTCTACGCTAAGTTAATTTCCTGGATAGCTGAAATCACAGCAGTTCATTCCTCTCCCCCACTACTCTATTACACTGTTAAATTTTTGCTATGGTCTAACAGCCACAAAAGGCTTGTCTGGAGCTACTGCTGGAATATCTTCCCAGAACCACCCATTTTCCTGCACACTTTTTCCCTCTCCTGGGAGGTGAGCCCCATTCTAGCAGGCTGGAATGAAACCCAAGGATTTCGTTATATTCCAAACTGCTGTCGTTTTACTGAGGCTCTGTCTCAGGCCCCCTTAAGCCTGGCTCCTGCACAAATGGTTCCTGCATGTTTACTTACCCTGAAAGGATTTCTCTTCCATTCACTTCCTATTTCCCTTGACACCGTGCAAGCACGTGGCTTTCACAACATCCTGCAGCTTGAGCTTCACCAACCCAGAGCAGGTCGCATGAGGTTTATGTCCTGACAGTTTTTGCATCTACCTCCTCTTTGCTTCATGTGTCGGTTCTTCTGCAACTTGAAAATCAAGGGAAATTCAGGCAATCCCTACCCACATTTCCATGACCTGCCAGTCATCTCTCAGTCTCTCTTCCCTATTCCTCTTCCCCAACCACCAAATCTCACACTGTGCTCCAAAACCTCCAGAGCCTGTAGTCTTACAGGAAATTCCTGGTGCCGGCACCACTTTCTCTCTTACAAAAGGACCTGAACAAAAGGGAAAAAGAACTTTTACCTTGGACTGACTTCCAGCATTTGTGGTACCTCACGGACTGCAGAGGGACTTAATTGTACCAAGTACCTTCAAGTCACGGCCTGCCAATTCTCAAAGCTATCAAGCTGTCCCTTTTAGGATTAATACAAGGACAGAGATTTCCACTCATCTGGCAAAAAAACTGTTAGATACTCTTTACTGAGGAGAATTTGACAGCTGGAGTAAAACAATTTCAGTGATGACCTTTCCCACCCAACTCCTCCTGGGATTTTCTTTTTGAACTCTCCACCACCCTTCCCCTTCACATCAGTAACACACCATACTGCCAGGCAGGGTCCCATACTGCCAGGCAGGGTCTCATCCTGCTAAACTTGCCAGAGTCCTCGACCAAGGACACAGCAGCTTTCTGACTTTCCATTCATGGTCCCTCCTGCGGGTTTTCTCAGGACACAAAGATAACCTCTCCATCAAAGCAGTGCAAACCCAACAGCACTCTGCCAGGGAAGGTGTGCTTGTGGAGTGTCCTCCCATCTTGCCTGCAGCATCGCAGAACCCAGGGGCATGCAAGGAAGGACAGAGTGACTTGGAAACCTCATCAGATTGCATTTATCTGCTGACAGAGTGGTGGCATCATTCACATTTATGCCATGTCTATTTCTCATTCTGGGAAGCAGAGCAAACAAATTAATTGAATTTCACATGCATCACTGGTATGTAATAAACTCATCTGATTGTTAGTCTCTCTCATAAAGACCCAGTCCCTAGAGTCAAGATATGACAGAGCTAAGCCTTGGGAATCAGGCAGGAAAACAAGGTTCCTTGGATGCCACAAATCCAGAAGATACAGAAAAGACCTCACATTTTCTAGATACTTATTTTTCAATTCAAAGCTGGTTAAATTACCCTCTTGAATCAAGACCTTCTGAGTCAGGATCTCAGGAAATATCCCAGAAAGTACTGCGTACTTCAACTCTGTCTTGCTCATTATTCTCTTTCCGAAAAGAGAGACTGATAAATGTATGCAGGGAATTCCTCACAGAAAAAAAAAGGAAGGGGCATGAGGTCAAATTGCAGTTTGCAGTGATCACCACAGATCCCACGGTCCTAGGCCAAAATAATCTGGAATTTTTTTTCACTTAATGAAATGGTTTTTATTAGCTACTTTAAATGAGAACAGATATCCTTTAAGAAAACATAAAAGAAAAAAGGATGGGGCAGCAGGAGCAGATCACAGCTCCTGGGAGGCTTTTGGGGCTCCCCAGTCATAAACTGTCCTGAGCCAAGCTCTGAAGGACAAGGAGGTAGATTCAAATCAGACAGGATTGTAGAGATGGGCTGGGGCTGGAGCAAGAGTCAGGGATTTCCTCCACAGCACCAAAGGGAGGAGAGTAGTAAAAAAAACCCAGAAAAACCCCCAAAATAGCAAACTGAGTCTGATGTCTCATATTAATAGCAACACTATATTTGGGTGTTAAATGGAAGGGGGAATTCCTGCAAGTACACCATTTTATTGTTTCAAAGAGTTCTCAAATGAGGGCCAGAAGTAATAGAGGAGATGTGGTTCTATTTTCAATCAGACCTTTCAAAAAAAAAATAGCAGTTCTTAAAATAAAGGTAGTAGTTCTCAGCATGGCTGATTTCTATTAGTACAAGATGGGACAAAGTTTGGTTTTTTAAATCAAACTCGCTAGCTAAAGCTGTAACCCCACTTCAGCAAAGGGAAGGGGTGAAGAGCAGGATCTGCTCACATCCAAAAGCAAAATTTGGAAGGATGTGAGAGTTCACAGCAGGACCTGAATTGTCCCTCTGTTTGCTTATTCACTGACCTGCTAGAGGGACTGGGCCAGAAAGGGAATCTGTCTGTTTACTCAGGGGTATCAGCAGAGAAACTGAAATTATTTATCTAGCTGGCTGGCTTACGGAGGTCTGCAGAGATCACTACTGAAACTGTCTGTCAGCCCATCTGTGCATCACCAGCATAAAGACCCAGAGGGATCAGCACCAAATTCAGAATTATTTGTCTATTCACTCTTCAGCCTGTTTGCTTTCCCAGCTCTGAGAAAGGAAGCAGCCCAGCAGAAACACACAAAACACGTCTCAGGCTGGGTCAGCCTGCTCCTGAGCAGTGTAAAATGCTACCAATTGTCAGAGTTGCAGTCGTCGGAGCCTTCAAAATTTACAGTGGGACTGCTAAAATATACTGGTTTAATGATGTGCAGGGCCACAGTGCATTAAAAAAAGGTACCACATGGGCCCATTTCCTCAGCTGTTTAAAGTATTTGTCCATTTATACCCAGCCACTCGCTCCATCTGATCCCCTCACCATTTCCTCCCTGCACTGAGGGGGTGGTGAGGGAGGGGTATGGGGTCTAGTGGTGAGTTTTTTGTTGTGAGTAAGAGATCTTCTTTCCCAATTGGATATTAGTGGCCTGTTTCTTGGGCTTCTCAAATAAAACCACAGCACCTCACTCTTCTTTTCTTTCTGGAAAGGAAGACAGGAGTGTGGAGCCATATCCCTGCAAGGGATGCAAGGAACCACTGTCAATCCGTGGTTTTCTTGTCACCTCTTGCATGAGAGGGGGGCTTACAGGTGCTCAGTGTCACAAAATGCCATATTCTCCTGGTGCCTGACAATTGCAGTTTGGCTGGCAGGTGAAAAGGATGGATCAGGGGGATTTGTGAGCTGCTCACACAGGACGTCCACCTCTGCCTGTCATTTCATTGCCTCGCTTTCACCGCATCTCTGACGTGGAGGGACGTCTCTCTTTGAGGAGAGCCAAGGTGGGGGAGTCCAGAGTAAAACAGAATCCCACACCAAGGCTTATTGTAGTCACCCTCTATCAATCACGTCCAGAAAATGAAGTGGCATTTTTCTTGCAAAGTACTTATCAATGCCTGTTTTCAACAATCTCAAGGAAAATGATGTGATTCCTGCTCCTGTAAGTGTTAAAGCAGCAGAACTGCTTGACAGTAAGCGGGGAATTTGCTCTCCTGACAAGGTTCCACAGGCACTTAGGTGTGTAAGCAGCTCTTTCGGGCCACCCAAAAAAGTTTTGGCTAGTCAATGCTGAAAACAAGAGCCATAATAATGCGTTTTCTTCCATGACAACTCTCTGCTCTCTCTTGGAGCTCTGTGACAACAGCCTGCTCCTCTGGATCCAGTCACTAAAAATGTGGAATTATGCACATGTAGGAATATCACTGAGATTGGGGCCAGTAGGGAGTGCAGGGCTTTGAGACACTTTTCTGTGTGAAAAAACTCTAACTGTGAGAAATGGTCAAGCATCGAGCAGCTGCTTCAGGGGAAATTCAAATGCAATTTGAGGAGAATAGAAATGACTTCAGAGTGGTTCAGCTTTTGTAAGAGTCACAGTGAATCACATCTTCGACAGCAGACAGCTGCAACAGCTATTGATCAATGTTTTGAGCAAAAAAAAAATAGGAAGCCATACCTGTATTGATTGGCTATTTGTCATTTGAGATGTGTTTTAAAGAAAGTGGAGGAGGCAAGCAGAGCTTTAGCATTCCTGCATGAGAGATGGACTCGTTTCCCTGACGGCACATGAGCACGCCAGCTGTGCCAACAGCTGGGCAGAGCTCTTCTGTCTACATTTCCTTAATTTAACATTTTGAATCCTCCTGCTCCCCCAAAAATCTTCCAAAAATTTCCCTGATCCAGGCACCCCCTGCTCCAATCTCCCCATCCCACGTGTGCTGCACATCTCTGGGAGATTCTCTCCTGCCCCTTCTGCAGAGGGGAAAAGAGGGTGCAGCAGGGAACCTGCGGCCATGGCAGGGGAAAGGGAAGCACAGGGCACGTTTCCAAGTAGAATCACTTTTGTTATTAACCAAAACATTGCAATTTTCAGCTGAACTGTTATCAGTATTCCAATCTGCACCCTTTATTTCCCTCTCTCTTGTTCCAGACTCCCAGGCAGGACAACGCATGCATTTAGGAATGAGAGCAAGAGGTGTGGAAAACAACAGGGTGAGTGTGGAAAAGCAGTGCTATTATTTTTGTTTAATATTAATGTACCACTGAAACCTGGCAAGTAGGCATGGGACAGACAAAATGTAAATGACTTTTATGTCACGAAGCAGCTCCCGGCAGCATTCAGTAGCCTTACCCTAGTGGAAGGGGATGCATACATATTCAAAGCCTTTTACCAAAGCGGTGAAGAAAAGAGAAGCAATACTTTCTTTTGACTTGGAATTCCCACTTCTGTTCAGCTGGAAATAGAGGCATAATTAATCAAAGTACTTAAGTAAGTTTCTTTCTGCCTTAATCAGAACTTTGCAAATAAATCATTTTTCCAGTTCAGTAGCTAAACCAAAATAATAATTGTAGAAATACTTTTAAGATTTCTGAAGTGAAACTTCAGGCTCCCTCAAATATTTTCAGTGAGCAGAGATATTTGATTTAACTGAAATGAGGTGGTGACTCTTCACTTTAAGTGCTCTTTATTTATTTTAAATATACAGAGCTAAATTTGTGCCTAAAAGGTTGTTTTGAAAGGAAAAAAAAAAAAATCAACACAGATCTCTTAAAGTAAGTATTCAAATCAACAACTCTGGCCTAATGAAGAGAAACAGATCCTTCCAGACAGGCTGGCTCAAACCTGAGCCTCCCTCTGCCATTCCCAGGCTCATCTGTAGGAAGAGCCAAGGGATGCTCTGCACTTCATTCCCCTGTGCCCACTGACTAAACCCCTGAAGTGACTGTGGCATGGATCCAGTGGTGGGTATTAAAACTCGAGGTTCAAAGGGACCACGTCTGGAAGTGAGACCCTCCGCACATGCTGTTGGCAGTGCAGGACTAACCCACAGCCCCCCAGGGGCTAATCACCCTCACCAAAACCTCACAGACCCAAAAATCCCAGAGCAGCTCTGTATGCCAGGAAAAGTTCCCAGTACGGCTGCCAATTCTCCATCACCATGGGAATTCTGCCTGCTTTCTTTGGGTGGCACAAAGTCAATTTAAGCATAGTACATTTTATTAAAGCAGTGTGAAACAAGCTGATTTTCAGGCACACACACCTCCCTATCTTTGGGTCTAGGTTATACATGCAAGCTGCGGTACTAAGTACAAACTGAGAATAACTGCTCAATTTAATTTTAGGCTTTAATTTGATTCATTAACTTGGTGACACCTTGGGTGAAGAAACGTATTTGGTACCCAGTAAGTGGAGGAGGAACATTTTTAGCATGAGGAGAAGTAAAAAAGTCATTCAGTCCTCTGGGAAAGACAGGGAGAGAGAAAATGAGAGCAGCAGGTAATTTATTGCTGGTTTAACAAGAAGCTGTAAGCTGAGAGGAGGGGATAAGAATTATAAAGTGCTGTAAAAAACAATATCTCTATCGAGGCCCTGATGTTCAGTGTCCAGAGTTATGAGTTTCAGCTCCCCGGCTTGTTTCTTGCTGCTCCTATTTCAGACATGAAGAAGGACCTGGGAGCTCTAAAAGCTTGTCCCTTTTATTCACCTCTGTGAATTGCTCCCATAAAAAAAAAATTACCTTTCTTGACAAGTCTTGCCCCCAGAAGGTCCTCAGAGCCTGGCTACTCCCAGCACAGCAGAGCTCAGGGCTTGGTCCTGCAGTCACTGGAGCCTGCCACAGGTAGGATCAGGGAGGTGGTGCCCTGTGGGGTTTGCACACCTATTTAGAAAGGATCTGGCAAATCACACGGAGATGTTGCTTTACATTTCAGAAAAGTTCATTTTTTCCCGGAAGCTGCAACTTCCCCCAGACCTTGTCTTAGGGATCCATCAAAGACAGCTGGGCACAGGGCAGGGATCCTGGAGAAAAGGCATTGCCTCCTATTCTCTGAAAGAGCTTTAGGACTCCAGACATCCTGATTGATCTTCCCACTCACTGATTTGGAGTTGAAGTGTTTTGGGGCTCTTCTGCCCAACTTCAGACTTGACAACACCCCCACACATCCTTAAAAAAATGAAGATGTTAGTGAATTAAATTCTTAGCTCTCGCAAGTGTCCTCTGATACCTCTGGGGACACAATGGGCCTGATTCTCACTCACATGAGGGGCTGTTTATGCCTCTGCACTAAAAAAAATTGCTATCTAGGCTTTGCTGTAAATCCAAATTAGGCCCCTAACGCTGCTGCTGGGGAGAGGATTAAATTTATCACAAGCAGTAGGTATGTAATATTTTGTATTCCTCAAGCAAATCCTTCCAGAGCAGAATGAAAGACCATACACTGTGTATGAAGTCCAAATGGAAGGACTTTTTTTCTTCATGTTAGAAAAACTACAAAAAACCCCCAAAATTGACTCCTTTACAGTTTTCCTGTATTGACAGATGTTTTATAATTTATTTTCCTGCCAAAAAAGATGCCAAAAGAAAACAAACAACAAGTAACAACTAGTAAAAATAATTGCCAAGGCTTCCCACGGATCCAGAGCCTGATTTATTCATTACAGTGACAAATGACCCTGAGATTGGCTCAGTTGGTCAGAGCAGGGTGCTAACAATGCCAAGGTCGTGGCTTCAGTCCCATATGGGCCACTCACTTGAGACGTGGGCTCGAAGATCCTTCTGTGTCCCTCCCAAGGTGCTCCTCACCAAGCCCTCAGCCCTCTGTACCTGTGCAGAGCTCACAGCCCAGCCTGGCTCCTTCCCTCCCTCCCTCCTCTTGCATGTAAGCAAATCAAAATAACTTGTCAGCATTCCAGTTGCATTCCACTGCTTAATACTTATTCATGCAGATTTCTGAACCAGACACAATAAATACGCCCACCTTCAGCTCTGAATGCCCCCTCCTAGGATGTAGAGCACATTGTAATCAATAAATATGCAGAACCTGCTGTTTCCACTGCCGGAGGCTTGGAAAATCCACATTCACTTCTTCCAATTTCTACTTCAGTCCTACTTTGGTTCATTTCTCTTTTAAAACACCCAGGCTATTGGGAGGGAGATATGCTGGAAGGCACCACTACCCAAAAGATAGTCTAAATCTTCTTCAGCTGGCTTCTGGGTTTGATTCTGAACATACCAAAGTCAAAGCAAACACTGCCACAGGTGGGTAAGAGCAGCTCTGAGGGTCAAGGGTGAAAACCATACTCCAGAACCTAGTCCATGCTCCAGTTTTGGAAAGTCATATTGAGGGCAGTACTTCAAAGAGTTCCTTAGCTATCTTAATAGAAAAAAAATTCAGAAAGCAAAGCAAAACCCAAACAAACAGCAAACAAAACACACAGGCAGAAAAGGGAAAACCCACCAGAAGAGTTTTTTCTTTTCAAAAACTGACACTGCAACTGCAGAGATGTTCCCAACCACGTTGCTGGATTTATGCTCTGGAAATACTGAGCAGTTTAGCTGGTTTCACCCCCAAGCTGAGGAAAAATCAGACTCAAGCCTAGAACTGGGAGTTACACAGCTAAAGGCACTGAGAGAAGCACTGTTCCCTGCCTCTGCAGAGCTAGGAGCTGAGAAATTCTCCACCTGGTTCAGGTACACTGCACTCAGCTTCTGTTGGGTATCACAGCCACATGCATGCGAGAAATTAATTCGTATCATCACTGTAAGAGGCACCAGTGCTTGGACAAACACTTCCTCTTCTGTTCTTGCAGAAGCCAGTTTTGGGATAAGGAAAAAGCATTTACATGGAGTCCAAGGGGCTTTTCGGTTTAAAGCTCTGGTCACTGGGGAGATCTAAAGACCTGCGGGGTTTCGTTCATTTGAAGCATGGTTGTGGTTGCCTCTAAAAGCCAAGGATCAGAAAGAGCTCTGGGTGTGGGAGCTTTCAGAAATGTCAAAGGAGGCTTCATTTTCAGAAAGAATTATCTTTACAGATGTCTAGCAGAGAACAAAGCGAGCAAAATGAGAACCCTGCCTCAAACGTGAAATACAGATTCCTTGATCATTTTGATCTGCCCATTCATCCATTCCCTCCTCAGGGAGTTCTGTACTGCAATATGAGCCCTCAGATGTGTCAGGAATACCAGGTGACAGCCTCAATATGCTCCCCTATCACCAAACCGATTGCAGGAGCTTGGAGGGAGCAAAGTTTTCAGCCTTTCTGTGTGCAGAACAATGCTCAGCCACAGAGACACACACCAGGAATAATTCACATGCAGACAATTCTGCTTCCCACAGCTTCTTCAGCACAGAGCATTCCAGGCTGGAAACTCCCGTCAGCGCACACATAATTGTTAATGGTATGGCTAAAACTTGCATGGTGTTGTTTGTCAGATGAAGATGGGTCATTCATCCCACTGCTAACAGCTTCCATTGCCAACGCTGTCACGGGGCAATATTGAGAAGAATGTGAAGGGAAGGCGCATCACACCCCCAAAACCTCCTTTATCTCAGGTCTTTCCCAAAGCTGTCTGGTACTTCCAAGTCAAGAGGTGCTTGCTGCAACGAACTTGGGAGAGACTGTCTCAAATGCTGAAATAAAAGCTGTCTTCTGAGTCTCACCATCTTTATGCTCCTGGCAGCCCCTAGCACTACGTAAATAAGCAGGGGCCATGCCCAAAACGTAAATGGCAGCACCATGGCCCCACTAAATTATCTTTTCATCCCTCACGCTGCTGCTCGGAAATGTGAGCCATGACAGGCGGAAGTGTTAATGCTGATACCCAGGGTATAGAGCTTGAGCCTCCCTCCCAGCCGTACTCACTTAGATTTAACACGTAACTCCACCCATCAGGCTGGACCTCCCTTCCCAGCCAGAGGAGGGGAGGCAACCCACGTGTTCAGCCTCATAAACGCCAAGCCTGTTACCTTGCTTTTGAATCCGCTACTGATAAAAGCAGTGTCAGCAAGGTACCAGGTGTGCCCCACACCTGCAGCCTGCCTGGTGACAAGGAACGTGGAAAACAGGCTGGCAGGAGGAGGAGACATTCCTTCTGCTCTTCCTGCTCCTCTTTCGGTTCCTCCTCTTCCTTCTGTTCATTATTTTGCTGTCTCCTCCTCCAATCCTGTTCCCCAAAATGTTCCCCTGTACCCTCCTTTGCCACTGCAACCTTCAAGGACCTTTAGAAATGTTTTATGTAAAATTCATATAACATTATAAAAATATGATAAAATTTATTTTTACAAATTTGATATAAATTATTAAAAAAATTAGATATAATTTTATATAAAATGTATACACTTTTAAAAAAAAGAAAGTGGGAGGCAGGATGGAGAACTTGATGTTTTCTGTTTATCCTCTACAGCTGGTCATTCTCGTGCTCCGCTGAGGAGCACCTGGAGGTTGAATTTCCTCAGTCAGCTTCCTCCCTGCCTCCATACAGCCTCTCTGCTAGGCACACCAATATGGGAACCTATGGAAATGGGCATCCAGCAGCTTGGGGGCACAGACCTAAGGACACTTTTTCAGCCCCAGGATTACTTCAATAGAAAAACAAAGCCGTTTAAGAGCTTTGGTCCAAATTGATAGCATTAAAAAGCAGGGAAAGCTACCTCGGAAAAGCCTTTGCCTTTCTTTATGGTTGGGATCCTAGAGCTCTGCCTTGCAATGAAAAGTTTTCTAATTCCCTGCCTCCATCCAGAGCAGGGTCTGTTCCATCCATACCTGCAGTGCTCCTTGCACCAAGAAGCCTTCATCTCACGTGGGGAGTGAACAATTAGTGGCTGCCTACAGAGCACCAAAACCTGGCCCCAGTAATGAAATGAAAGTGAAAATGGTAATTAAGCTTTCCTAACGAGAAAAAAGACAGACTCAAAGGAACTGAACATAAAAAGAAAATAACAAAAGCGCTGTCAAAATGTACTTCGCTATTTTTAGCGTTTCTTTATTTTCTGGGGACAATAACGTTGCATTAATGTAGTGTCTTCCATATTGATCAATTAAGGGTTCCACTACCAGCCAGGAATATTATTGTCATGCTAAAGATGTGAAGAGTGCTGTCTTGGCCAGAGAATACCTCCTAAACCAGGGACAGAGACCAGGTTTTGAAAATTCCACATCCTGAAGTTCCCTCACCGTGGTGTCCCTCCCTTTCTTCCATCCCTATTCAAAGAAATATTAGAATCCAAGACAATAAACTCAAACAGCTTTAGTGCAATAACCTCCCAGAATTATTACCAGGGGAAAGGAGAGACTGGGGACCTTCCTGAATGTCCACTATCATAGAATCACAGAATCATAGAATTGTTAAGGGCGGAAAAGTCTCTTAAGACTTCCTTGGCCTGCTCCGTAGGTGGGTGATGTGTTGCAGAAGGAGGATGAAGCTGGGATACGAGGAGGCATGGAGGGACCAAATTCCTGCTCTCCAGGACCAGGAGATCCTGCTCTGGTGTCTGCATCTCTGAGAGCCCGGGAGCTCTCTCCTGCACTTCTGTCCTCCAGCTCCCACACTGAGAAATCACAGAGTCATAGTATAAAATGGTCTGGGCTGGAAGGGACTTCAAGGAGCATCTGCTTCCACCCCCCTGCTATGCTCCATCCTATTTCATGATTCTTTACTGAGCCTTTAGGTCTGTCCTGGGTGCCAGCCCAACGTTACGCTACCATCCGAGGCCCCAAATCCTGCTCCTCTGTGCCAAAGCGGCCAATCCAAACTACTCTGAAATGGCTCCATACAGACAATCCCCCAAACGAATTGAGGAGAAAGGAGACAATGCAAGGGAGGTGTTGTGGGGATTCACCTGCTGTGGCTCCAGTGCTATTACTAGAAGTAGCTGGAAAGTGAGGTGTTGAGGAAGGAATAATGCACAACAGTCAGCTCTGTGGGCTGGTTTAAAATCCAGCTGAGAAATTAAACCCACTTAAGCTGCTCTCCTTTCCCCCCTGCTTCTTCCCATAATGGAGGAACACTGGGAGAAATTATAGGTTGGAACCCAAATTCACTGAAACATCGCAATAACCACAACATTATTAATAAAAGAGTGTACAAAAGAGAGAGCTTTATCCACAAAAGGTGGGTATTCACCACCAAACAAATAAAAACACTTCCTGAAGAGAGTGCACCGTATAGAATAGACAGGGGTAAAAGCTCCACCCCCTTGTCTCTGTACCCGGGACACTCTGCCAAAAAAACAGAGGGATAACACATTGCATTTAATTGTACCTTTCCAGTGGCTAAAAATGAATATTTCAAAGGAAGAGCGGGGATACTCACAGGAATGATTCCACTATTATTTTCAACAACACTAGAGCTTTCTCTTTTTGTCAGGGATTGTCTGTTATTTGCACAGTGCCTAAAGCTGCTTCTCTCCTCTGGCCTGAGCCATTATGGTAATAATGAGAAGAACAACAGCAGCAGCCGTGCTCTGTATGTTAATGGCCATGTGCCGAGGTGAGAGCGGGTTACAGAGTGCTGGGAAAGATGAAGAGAGAAAAACAATGCAGTTGAGATATGACAGGAACGTTTAGTGGCAATTGTATAAACAGTGGAGAACTGACAGGCCAAAACTTTGGCAAAGAAGCATAATCCTGCTGCAGAGATACGTTAGAAAGACAACAAATGCAGCACACAGTGATGGACCTGCTGGAAAAGGAGAATGTCATAAGGAGAATTTGTAGGTTTTTTTCCCTTTCTTTTTTTCTATAGTTCTTAAGAAGAAGGTGGAAAACAAAGCATCCTTTCTCAAAGAAAGGATGAAGAGGGTACCACAAGAAACAGGCTGTGAACATGAAATTCTTTAGGACGAAGATGACCAGCAGACTGTGAGATTATGTGAGCAGGCCATACTAATAAAACTGATGTGTTCAGGACACACTGCACTGGAAATAAAAGACAAGCTGTAGGATCACGAGTAAATGAAATGAAAACTAAAGCCAACCTGTAAGATGGGATGTTTAATTCCACACTGTTCAGGAGGTGTATACAAGAATCCCACATAAAAGAAAGGGTTTGATAAAAGGCAGGATGCTGCTTACCCCTGGTCTTTTCTTTGCCTTTTGAAGAACCTGCTCCATGGGGCACACAGGACAAGAAAAAATGGGCAAATCTGAACAATTTTAGCTGATGCAAAGATGTTCATACAGGCAAGAGGACAGTGTCAGGAATTTTGTGCTAGGGAGTCAAAACATTTTTTGATTTTATGAGGGATCTTTGTAGAGGGACCTTGTTTGCAACATTTCCAAAAAACATGGATCGAGTTACACACAGTCCTCCCAAGAATATTGCCTTATGATGTTTTGTTGGTTTTTCTCTGACATATCCCACTTGCCCTTGTGTTTACTACTTCCACCCCCCAATACAGCAAACCTCTTCTGCCCCTTCCATTCCTCTGGGATGAGTCTGGTTCCTGCAATCAGGCTACCGTTCCTGGCATATCTATTGCCTAAGGTATGAAGAAAGAATTTAAAAAGTAAATTGCCTCTTCATACCCAATGGAAATAGCTAATCTATTTGATTACTAATCAAATAGAATATTAATCAAATTTGAATATTTATCTATTTGACCCCTGTATGAGGTCACTCTGATCAGCCCTTCCCAGCAGCTCTGCAGTCACAGCACCCTCTCCAGCTCTGCTGGCTGCTCCTGTCAGTCACAGCTCTTGCTCCAGGCATCTACCTGGGGCGGATTCTGCTGGAGGCAATGCCAGCCGGGTCCTGCAGCCAAGCACAAACCCTGCTGTCTTAGTGGGAAGCATCCAAAATGTATTCTTTGGAGATGTTTTTATTCCAGATGCTTTCTTTTGCGTGAATAGCTTTTCAAACCCCCTTAACACAAAAATTCAACGGTGTATGTCTAAAAATAAATGAATGTGAAGGGAACAGTTACTATGAAGCTAATAGCTTTCCCTCATTTCTCCTCCAAGTCACTCCAGGGGGTAGGAGGACCAGGAATTGGAGAAGAGCTGGAAGAACCTTCCTAGGCTGGTACAGAGGGACCCAAGCCACACCCACCTTGGTGCACCTGGAAGATAATACAGAACAGGTTTCGGGCTGCACAGCAGTTGCTATCCCCATGCCTGCAGGGCCCCAAGAGACGTCCTGGTTTCTCTTCAGTGGCCTACCATACAGAGATGGATGTGGCCAGGTCTCTAACGTGGCCCCTGGAGAGCAGAGGACATCACCCGATCACCCAGTCAGTACAACTCAGATTAATTAAATATTAATTCTTTTTATGCTGAGGTCCCTGTTGCTTTTAAGCAATGCTTTTTTTCGCATGGGGTTATTCATCTTCCAAAGAAGTGCTGAAGGCTTTACTATCCCTTGACCCTCAGCCACGAGCTGGGGACCAAGAGAGCTAAAAGAATGAGCTCCCCCAAAGAGTGAATGTTAGAAAGAACTGATTTGGAAATAAATTGACGGAAAGTCTTTATTGCCCAATACAGCATATGAAGTAAAAATAAAAGAGTAACACAAATGGGGTGAGAAAATTTTCATCTTGTCAAAAAATGACTTTTCTGGCTACTAAAATGTTTCAACAGATACGTTTAGCCTCATACTGAGACAACTCAGAAAATACTTCCTGACATGGATAAGACTCCTCTCAATGCTCCTTATTTTGTTTCTTTTTTATAACCAGATTTATAACAGCAGTCCTATGAAGATAACCCTTAATGTGACGATTAGGGCAGATTTATTATTCCAGCCTAGCCCATCTTCTCCCCTTTTGCCAGAGATTTGATGGCATACAGAGCTGAGATTGATGGTCTGCTTAAGCATGCAGCTAGCACCAGTCTCAATTACTGAAATGAGTTAATGAGAAAAGTTTAAGAAGCCTCCCCATGCTCCTCATCATCTTCTAAACAGTCAAAGCTCTCTCACCAAGAGACAGAGTTGGCCCTTCCTCGTCTCCCTGTAGGTAGTGCCATCAGACTGCAGCTGCCCAGTCAGGTTGTCCTTAGAGATAACAGCCAATTAGAAATTTAAAGTGTGCCAGGGAGCTTCAAACTCCAGCATGGCACAAATTAATGGAATATCACATCACCAGCAGGAAATAGTTGTTCTTTGAAGTTTTTCTTCCCAGGGTACAAACAGACAATAGGTAGATGGGTGGGTCAACAGCAAAACTTCCACTGCCCGCAGCAGCTCCAGGTTTCTCCATAGCTCTGATGGGATCTGTGACTAGAAAGCTAAAAGAAATGCACAGAGGGTGCTGTAGGCTGCTGCAGGGGCTGGGAAAGCTCTGTTGTTTCCTCCTTGCAGCTGTGCAAGGGGCTGAGGGCTGCCAAAGTCTCTGTCTGGCCAGGGCACTTCTCCTGGCAGAATGCTGGGAAGAGCAAGCAGCCGTACCCCGAGGGCTGATTGACAGACTGTCATCCCTTGAAGCTGAGATGCTGGCCTGTGCTGCTGCCTGTAATGGCTGGTCCTTCACCTTTTGAATGGACTGTGAAGAAGTGCAATAAAAAGTACATTATTTTCCTGAGAAACATAAGCTTTTCCCATCTCACACATCAAAGCTGCTGTTTTGCAACTCAGCCATGTTTGCTATGCCATCCTTTCTCCTTTCTGGGACTCCTCAGAGGCTCTTTCTGAAAATCTGGCAAGACAACAGCTGATCTCACCAGGGTTGCATAGTTTTGTCTCTCTCGTTCCCTGTTATTGTAGATAATTAGGCAAAACTTAAAAACAACAAAGCTGTCTGTTATTGACAGTGGATCTTCGGAGCTTTTTTCTCCACCTGGCCCTTTTTTCCCAACTGAAGATTGTTTTGAGTACACACGGGCTTGAAACACTCTTCATCACATGTGAAGGTGATTTTAAAGATACCTGCAGCAGCAGGTCTCTGCAATCCCAAGAGGAGTCCTGCAACGCTTTTTCTCACCCAGTCCTAGTGGAGTGGAGTACCTGCCACGTGAAAAGCAAGCGAGCAGCAGCTCCCTGAAGTGGGGAAACACCCCAGAAGACATTAAGAGGCCACGAACACAAGTACAGACACACGGATGTCCCTTGCTTGAGCCAGCCTTGGGGGGGAAGGACGGCAGCTGAGCAGCCGAGGCTTGCCCACTGCGCACCGCGGTGACTCACTGCTGGGGACAGTGACACTGCCATCCCACCGTGGGCCCTGGGCTGGAGGGCAGAGCTGGCAGGGTGAGCCAAGCACTGCTGCAGCTCCAGTTTTAAATGCAGGCTCTTCAGCTGTTGCCAGTGCATGAGGGCTTTGCAAGCCCCAGCATTAGGAACAAACACGTCCAGTCTCACGTAACCGGTCCTGAGGGGCGTTGCCAAGTAAGCAGAGTTTAAAATCAATCAGGCAGCAGCATTAAATATTTAAGCACTTGGCTGAGTGTTTCCACTTGCCCCTGCTCAGCATCCATCCTGGGACAGACACAGGACCTGTGGGAAGGGCGAGGAAGAGAAAGCAACTGCCTTGGCACAGCCTCCCATTCTTGGCCAGGGCAGTCCCGTCTCCAGGGAACAACTGGAGCCTCAGCCTCATCTTTCAGCTTAATTTCACCCAGCAGTGAGGACAAGTCCATACCTCTGAAAAACTGCAGTGACTGTGGCTACAATGCTGTAGCTGCTGCTTCTCTGAGGCCCTGCATTTCTTGATGGGCCCAAAAATAGGGTCAGCTGGGAGCTACAGCTCTCAGTGTCCCAGTGGAAACCATCTCCCAGCTTGAAGCGGGTTGGTGCCAGCATCCTATGGTCTGCTCAGGGGCCACATTAATTCCTGGTGTAATGCCTTTAACTCTGATGTCCATCGGCAGCATCTCAGCTGGACCTGAGGTTCCTCTGAAGGCTCTCTGCGCACATCAAGCCTCTGCTATCACTGAAGTGATTTTTACTCTCCCTTAGGAAATATAAAGCTTTGAAGAAATCTACCCTAAAAGAAGAGAGATTCTGATTTGGTATAAGGAGGATATTTTTTTATGGTGAGGGTGTTAAACCACTGGAACAGGTTGCTCAGAGAGGTGCGCAGATACCCCATCCCTGAAAACATTTGAGGTCAGGTTGGATGGGGCTCTGAGGAACCTGATCCAGTGGAAGATGTCTCTGCTTATTGCAGGGGGCTGGACTAGATGACCTTTAAATGTCCCTTCAGAGACCAACTAGTCTCTGATTGTATGATTCTTTGAAATTCTGACTTCAGCCATGGTCTGGAATACATACAGCTGAAAATTAACTTACCTCCCTTGGTGAAGTTGCTTTAACACTGAAATGCCAGAGGACCAACTGGATTAGGCTGGAGATGAACGCAATAGTCTTCCCCAATGAGTACATTTGGAGCAAAACTATGCTCAAGGGTCATTGTGGAGCAAACTGCAGACCCCCAAGTCCAAGGGAATTAGAGACACTTGTGATCCTTCAATGGGACAAGTACTGTGTGCTACCCGGGACAGGAGAGTTAGGGAGTGATTTGAGGAGAATACTCCAGCTGATACTTGAGACACTTTGAAAATCTGTGTTTGAAGAAGCCAAGACATAACATTCTCTGGCAGCAAAGAGGTGGTGGGAGGAGAAAGGCCAAGGCACACACGCCATCAAAGCCCCTCAGCGTGCTTTAAATTTCCTTTGCAGTGAACGTTTTCCTTGAAGGTTCAGATTTCAGGGGTGGAAGACAACAGTTTCCTCAGGACTTTTCCAAGATGCTTGAATACTTTCTCATCCCACCTGTTTAACTGGCCCTAAAAATGAGACTTTTGGGTTTCAGTGTGTCCCAGAGAATTACTCCACTGAAATTCCTTAGCTTCCTCCACAAAAGCATGAAGCAATGATAATGATGAGAGAAGATATGTTCAGACAGAGAAGAAAGATGGACCAAACTTAAACCATTACTAAAGAACATGAAATCACAGTCTCTGCAGTCTGCATCCAGGTCTTTTGGCATATGAAAAAATGAGAACACAGGCATACTTCTGTTTTCATTAAGTGTAAAGCCAGCTGTTCATACTTTTTATACTTTTCAAGAAGTAGAGTTAGGGTAGGATCATGAGCCATAGGATCCTTAGGGTTTTACCTGGTGAAGATCAGTCTAATCATATCAACCATGCCAATTCACCCCAGCTGAAGCTGTTTTACATAAAATGCGAATGTCTTCTTCCTTGCCTTTTCTGTAGGTGTGTTGTAGTTGGAAATTCCAATAGTTTGAGGTGATAGAGTATCACACAAAGCTTTGACTGACCACCTCTGAGGTTAGAACTGTGCTGGACATAGCAAATTGGATCCAGTAGCTCTGCCTTGTCAACTGTCTTAAGCAGCCTGGACTGATTTCTGTATTTTATATGGTCAGCATTATTTTCTGTAAGTTTTCCTCTTGGTGATCAGTAGAAAATTTCCCTATGGGACCCTGCTCTGCATTTCCCTGGAGGAAATGAGATTTTTGGACTGATAAAAGAGTGAAAAGCCACCTTTTCAATATTATTATCATTCATTAATTATGAAGCAGTGACTGCTGTAAATCCCAGAGCTTAGATTCTCTCTGCCTCCCTTGTGTTACACGGAAATGTAAGAAAGAGGAGGGTTCCTGTCCCAGTGATTCCAGTAATTTATAGAACAGGTAGATTAAAAGAGGTGGATAAAGCTGGCAGACTAATTGCTTGCAGGTAAGAGGCATTTAAAATGGAGACAAGGTATTGTGAAAGAGAGAATCTGTACTAATCAAGCAAAGAAAAATTTCCAAGACACCAATAAAAGCTGGTGTAACATAGTGGTATTTTGTCAGTAGAAGAAGAAAGAGGAAGATTGGCAATGATCTAGCACCAAAAATACAGCTATTTGGACTTTGGAAGTATTGGATTATTCATCCAAAGTATCTTTAATTGGATAGCCCCATGTGGAATGTGGAAAGAGCTGTGAAATATGGAGGGGTTCTTAATCAGAAGTTGTGATATTTCTTCCAAAAATATGCCCCAAAACAAAATATGCCCTTAAACACTGCAGTTTTCCATTAATGAAAAAGTGAGGCGTTGCAACACCTAAACATCGTGGAGAAAGGTTAAATTTTATTTCGGAAGCCAAAGTTCTCAGTGAGAACAAACACCTGCTGTAAAGAGAGAACAAAACCACGCCCCCCCCAACCTCAAAGAATTTTTCTGCCTAAAAGCAATTTTAATGGAAAATTTTGCCATTTTTAATTCAGGGCCAGATGGTGCCTGCAAAACTCAGCCTTGACTAAAGAAGGGTATAAAACTCTACCTAAGAAATTCCAAAAAAAAGAAAAAAATAAGGCAAAAAAAAAATTCATCTGGAAGAGATGGCTGTTGAACATGTACACATTTTTTATGCAACCACACAATAAGATGATGTATGTCTGGTGCCTCTGGCAGCTTGGGATGCCACAGGAGCTTAAGAACTTGGGTCAGACTGAAGGAATGCCTCCAAATGTGGCCAGGAAGGCAGGCAAAAAGCTAGAGGGCCTGAAACGGGAGGACAGGGTGATGAACTCTAAATCAGCTTCCTGCCCACTTAATTTCTGTCAAAACAGATCTGTGAGTATTTCTGGTAGGTTTGGGTATAAAAGGAATAGGATACAGGGTGTGCCCATTTGGAAGAAACCACTAGCATGTTATTAAATATTTAACCTTCCAAATTTAATTTGTTAAATCTGCTGGGAGCAGATTGTTTGCGGTGTGCTCTGGGAGCGGTTCCAGGTGAGCAGTGACTTTAGCCCTGCTTGCTTACCCTCATTCTGGGGCAGAAGGGACAACACGGAGTGATGAAGGGTTCGAGTTCTTTTTCAGCTCTCCCTTTTTAGAATAAATGGCTCTGTTTCCCAACTGGTTGTAAAACCAAGTCACTGCAGTGTAGCTGTTCTGATTTACACCAGCTGAAGGCCCGGCCTCCAGTTCAGAGGAAATGGGCTGCCAGTTTAATTACTTCATCCCTGGTATGGTATTAATAACCTGGGAATAAATTTAATGCTGCTAAGTAACAGCAACGCTGAAGTTTTTGTCATATGCATGACAATTAATGTATGGTGCATGGTATTTCTGCTCCTCCTGAGTTCCCTTTTAAATGATGCTCCTTGTGATTTGAATTTCAAAGAGTACTTCTCCTAGTATTTCTCATTATTGATGGTGACTGCTCGCAGGAGCAGCTCAGTGCTGCTTTGTTGGCTCATCAGTTTTGATTCCATGCCCAGATGCTAAGGACAGAAACATGCAATTAATTTGGAAGCACAACCCTTCACTGATTTCAGTTGGGTGATTTTTCTTGAACACCAGAGCCCCAACATGTCCCTGTCTACCTTTAGTATTGTCTTTACATGGAAAATATCTTCCTTTTCCACTATGGATCTCTTTTCTGAGAAGGAATCTCAAACTTCTTCTACATATACACAAATATATATTGTAATATACAAAGAGACCAGCAGAGAACCACAAGCTGTAGGTGATCCCCTCACTGGTGTAGGGAAAAAGAGATCAGATTTTTGGGACACTGATGAGTAAGGTGAGAAAGAAAAGGAGTTTGGGATCCAGACCTCTTCCCATGAACAGGAAGGGCAAGAGACAAAAAATCTGCTTTTTTTTCCAAGATCATGCTTTTGTTCCCCCTGGAATCATAGGGGTCTTTGAGGCTTCTGAGGAACTTTCCTGTACACATCCTGACCCACACCCTGGTACTCTAAGCCTGGAAGTTCTGGTTAGGGTAGGACAAGTGGAGCATACCTGCCTCAAAGCATCTCCATAGTCAGAGCCTGGGAGCTAAGGCACTAGGAACACAAGCTCCTAGGCCGTCTGCATCACACAGGACATGCAGAGAATCTCCAGAGTACCTCTACGGTATTTCTTAGGACATTTGCTTTGGGAAAAACCTGTCCTCTCTCTTTAACTGTTACTCCATGTGAAAAGAAAGCCACTCATCATATATAAAAGACAGGTAAGCAAAGGGAAATTAATAAGAAAGATAAATTTATGTTCCCCTCTGCAATTCAGTCAGTTAATTCAATGAGGATTCCTGGCAGCTAGACATTTTTCAGCCAGATGGATTAATTCTTTTAGTGGATCTAGTGAAATGTTGTGGGGCCACTGAAGAGTATTCAAGCCATTTCTCCTCAGCTACACTACTTACAAAACCATGATGTCTTATCCTTCTGGCCTGTCTCCTCACCTTTGCCTTTCCACAAGTTTTCATATCAGTATCTTTCTCCTCCCCACCAGGGAAATCTGATTGTTTCTCATGGGGCTATCTCCAACTTTCACCAGCTTCTCACTCTTGTTCTCTCTCATGTTCAGGACCTTCTCTTGTCATGTCCAGCTGTTTTCCATGGTCTGTCCAGGTAGACAACACTGGGGGCAGGTCCTGTTACTGCCTCCATGCCTTAACAGGTCTGCAGGCTCTTGTCAGGCATCCTGAGGAGCAATGGGTTTGTGTCCCTAGCATGGGACACACAGCAGGAGACTGGAAGTGGAAATCTGAACTCCTCTTTATTTTCACGGCCTGTTAGTGCAGAAAGAAAAAGGCATTTTCTTCTGGTTTTGCCAACCCCAAAGCATTTTTCTGATGTTACAGGACAGGCACTGACTGGTTTAAATCTGAAGGATGATGGAGAATTTGGAACCCATCACGTCCTTTGTGCACAGCTGCTGTTGAGGCTTCTAAGCTATGGGGCTTCACCCACACTGTGTAGGCTGCAGGCAGCAAGAGAAGAGCCTGGCATTCTCCTTAAACCATAATTGCCAAGGTGGGAATCAGACACAGAAGGCTCAGCTCAGCATCCTCCTTCTTCCAGCTGCTGCTCCAGAGAGTTCTATCTCCCCCAGATCACTTGCGTTGGGTCCCTTGACGCCGCCTGGATGATCCAGGGCTTCTCCACACGCCCAGTAATCTTTCTTTAAGGGGGCGAACCAACTCGATGTGACAATCTGCAACCCATTTAATTTAACTTTACTCATCAGCAATTAATTTAAGCCATCAACCTGCCCAGATATAAATCCAGGTCTGAGATCTTATAGGACTAGGTGCCTCCAACGCCAGCTTTTACTGTCCTGGCTACCTAAAGTACCAGATTTTTGGGGAAAGGACTGTCTCTTACCGTGTTTATATACAGTTTATACTACATACTGAGTGCCTGAGCAATCCATAATGGGTCAAATTTCACAGCACTTAGCTCCAAAGAAGTGTCTGATTTCAACAAAGCAGTTTCACAGTGGATGAAAAGGCACTTAAGGTGAGATGCTGGATAACTCAGGAGATCCTTAATCACATCCAAGGGGAACTTTTATCATCTCAGATACTTGTCTGACTCCATTCAAGGTCTGTGGCACCTAAATATTTCACCAGTGGCTGGTTCCTTCCTTTATAAAAAAGTCACAATGTGGCCTTGGCATGTTTTCTGTCTGACAGATGGCCACATCTTAATTAGCACTAACCTGTGCCTTTCCTGTCTACCTCCAAAGGCCAATGCAAGGCAGCACAAAAATGACACAGTTCCCTCTCCCTTGGAGGTGCCCATACTGGTCAAAGAGCCACCTTTTGGACAGGAAAGCACTGGTGCCAGAACTTGCTGTAAGGCTTCCTGGAAGAGTCCCAAAAAGTTCAAACACGAGAGCTGTATGCGGTGAGGCAAGGCACAGATGGCAAAATAAAAGCAGTGCAGGTTTTTTCTGAGCCTCTGAGTCTCTCAGCTCCTGGACATGTGAGAAACTGGGCCACTCTGGCTGAATTCAAGCAACTTGTCTAAGGCAAAGGAGATACACACAACCCTTTCTTAGAGACTGGAATATATAAAATGTTCGTCCTGTCCCACTTTTCCTAACAGGTCCCTCCAAATTAATTTAGTACCAGGTGCAAAGACCTCCTTCATCCTCCTGGCAGATGATATCTAGCAGCCACTCCTGGTTTAATTAGGCAGACAGTGATTGTGTTTAGATTTTCCCTCTGTTGCAAGCAAGTATGCATATCCAGTTTATAAAGAAGAGTTCAAAGCAATGAAACATTTGATCTTGAGCTAAGCTACATCATTCACTCAGCCAAAAAATTGTATCTTTTGCTTGTCGATTTGCTGTGAATACAGAATAAGAAAAAAACGTGCTCAGCTTGGCTTAATCCAAACTCTCATCTTTATTCTGGTTTCAGAACTACCAGCAAACAAATCAACATAAACTTCAGCACCCACACAGCTCAGCCATTCCAGCTAACCAACGTTTTCCTCAGAAAGTTAAAAGCACTCCTGGCTATGCCTTTGGGGTTGGATCCAATTACATGGAAAGATTCTTTTTGCCTTTGGCAAGAAGAAATTACAGATTTTGGGCTATTTCCTGATTGCTCTGTTCCATCACTCCGAATTATAATCAACCATACATATGGTTCATACCATACCAATAATTCTGGTGCCAGGATTTTTGACTGACAGAACCCACGAGACAAAAGCCCTGCACAGCTTGGAGCACAGGGTCCTAGGGCTTAGTTGTGCCCTCTGAGTGATGAACAATTCTTTGGGTATTGTGGACCTGAAGGTTATTATTTTTATTCTGGTTCATTATCACTGTAAATACCAGCTCTCAGCCCTTCTCCTCCAAAACCTTCACCTTTCCATCCCCTCCACCTCCTGCTGGCTTTGCACCACAGAAGGGTTTAGCAGAACGAGTGCAGTGAAAGACTTAAGCCGCGTTCTTCTGCTGGAAGGAGAAAGTTTCTCTGTGGTGATCTAGAAAATGTGGGCTCTAGTCTTGTACCGAGAACAGGCAGGAGGAGTAGCACTTGGTCTGTCCTCTCTCCTTCCCTCTCCGGTGATAGGTGGTGCTGCTGCTCTTCCTACAGACCAGGAATGCACTTGCAAGGCACTGTCTTTCCACTTGCTTACTCGTGGTGTCCTGAGCATGCATCATATTCTAGATTCTGATTTTGGACTGCTGAGGACCACAGCGTAACGTGACACTCCCATGAGCATTTTATCACATCAGCAGATGTAACAGCTAATGATTCTCTTGAAATCCTCCTGGCTACCACAAAGCTCTGTTCCTGCAGCACTGGATGTGTGGCTTCCAGATGAGGAAGCTCTCACATTGTGATGGCTCCCACACGGTTTGGCCCTGAGGTTTTCAGAGCAGCTCTGTCTCCAAGGGCTCTGCCAGACAGACTGCTGAGGTGGTGCAGAGCACCCAGGGGAACAAAGATCAGGACTGTCTGACTCCCCAGCCAGGTGCTCTTCCTTAGGGTGCTTCCACCAAAGGCAGTGGCCAATGGTTGGGTCAGCATTAGCCCAGTAACAGCCCTGGTCAGAGCAACTCGTGGTGAAGTGATTTCCCTGAAGCTATAGTGATACGTGCCTGCAAAGTCTCATCCCTTCCTTGACTTCTGCAAACCTCCATTTTTTAAGAAAAGCTGTTTGTACATCTCTGGTAATTTCTGCTGCCAGGTGGCATTTCCTTTTTACATCCTGCCTTGATGGCTCCCAAATCCCTAGCTCCTCACAGACAGAAACTGAAGGACCATGGAGGCTCACAAGCCATCGTCGGCTGCCCTGCTCCAACATCAGACCCAAGGGAGGTGGATTTTTCTTCCTCCCCAGCTTTTCCCCTTTCAAATATCTCTTCATGCTGCTCCCTGTCAGTGCAGCACTTTGTGCTATTGTCTGCACAGACGCTTTCCTGCTGAAGTGCATCTCCATCAGCTGTGGAGGAAAGCACCTTTAGAAACAAAAAGAAAGGGTCAGTTACCACTGCCAGACACATAGCATGAACCCCCCCAGTTTCTTCCCACGAGAAGCTGTGGAATGTGCTGGCCCAAAGCATTAAGGATGCATTGCACAAGCTGGTGTTGAAGAGGACTCTCAGTGATGCTGCTGCACCTGAAGAGAAACCACCAAATCACAAATGAGCCTGCTGCAGTTCACCTGCCCCACCACAAGCCCCTTTCTGCTGCTATTTGAAGAACTTTCTCCAAAAATCAGCAGGGTACCAGTGAGCTGCAAATATCAAAATCAAATCAGGCACGGTCATCGGCTTCCCAGCAAAAGGAATAGGACCATTTTTGGCAAATGTAGTGCAATAGGGAAGTGGCATAATTAACACTAGTTAATTATGAGTTAATTAGAGTATTGGTAGATTCTTTGGTGGTTTTGGGCAAGAGAAGAGGCTGACTAGAAAAAATGGCAAAATATGCCCTGGTCTGTAGCAATGGTTACAGCCTCTGTCATTGTTGGACTGTGATTGCTCCTCTACTTAGATTTTCTTGGTTCTGCTGCAAAATTCAAGCAAACCAAATGAGGCGTGATTTCCTCATGGACACAAGGTCCCATGGTCTTCCCAGACTGAAGGAAGGTGCTTAGTTTGGTGCAGGGAGAAGGGTAAAGGTAGAGGAACAGAGAAAATTTTTACTTCCTTGGTGTCACTGAGTCTCACTTTGATAACATCATAGAAAAAAGCACATTTTGGAAGTGCCAGAAGGAAACATTTTGGAAGTGCCAGAAGGAAACAAACTGCCTGGAAGCAAGAAAAGTTTTGTTGATGATCCAGAAATCCCTTCTCCAGCCCATTCTGTATAAATGACATTTTTTTCTTTCAAAAAAAATCCTGACATATCTTTTTGGATTTCCCCCTATTTCACAAATACATTTGGTCACTAAAAACCTACATTTCAGCAGGAATTCACCGTCCATCCAAACTAGCTGGTATCTCCAATCAGTAGCAGTGATGACTGATGAATTTGCTCGGTAGGAGCTGAAATACCTTAGGCTGCAAACCTACTCCCCTGAAGTTATATTCTTGTACAAGCAGAATGGAAAGACCTAAAAAGTGTTACTTGGTAAAGGCATAATGAATGTGATTTAGAGACTTCTGTTCTCAAGAAAGTATAGGTGAAAAACACTCTGGAGAATCAGGATGATCATAATTTGGAGCTATTTCTTTCTGCTGATTATGTATGAATTGTCTCCCAGTACCTATTACATTAAGGAAGAAACTCTTTTTCCCTAGGATACAAAACCTCCCTGCAGTCCAGATCAACTCAGGAAAGAACAAGGGACCAGATATTTAGAAGGAGAGAAAAATCTTCTGTGAATACCACTAGGATATACTAAAACAAAGTGAGTTTGGAAGAGCAATAAAATGTTGTGGAAGAGCAGAAAACAGGGCTGGAGAAAAACCCTAATATGTACTCTAGTCAGTTAATGTGTGTTTTAAATCTTGAACGTTCTCCTTACGCAAAGATTTTGGCATGGCTTATTTTGGGAGTATGAATAACAAATGATAAGCAAGCAGTGAGAGAAAAAATCCTTAACCCAGAGAGGTGGAGGCAGCAAAAGAGCACCAGGGCTTTATGTCCTCGTGTCTCTCTCCCTGTAAAGGCAAAGGAAAGCAGTGATATAAACGGGACATGTGATTTCCCAACAGCATTTTGAGCCGTGGATGTTGAAGCATCTAGAAAGAAGTGGTGACAGAGACGCTTTTAGGCAAATGACTTGGCTAGCAGGCCTGTTGGGAGTGGAAAGAGGAGTGAATGAACACTGCTTACCCCTATTACGCAGGATCATTAGGAAAGCAGGGAACACCCCTCAGTGCCGGGGGGTGCAGCCCAGTGTGCTCGTCATTACGCTAAAAAATAAAACACACAAACAATTAAAGTTCTCCAGACCTGCTGGAGCTTCCCCATCGCCTTGGGGAGCTGTGTCCAGCTCCGTGCTGGCAGTGCCCTTGTGGCTGGGGGAGCGGTCCCGGGGTCCCTCGGCGGCAGGACAGGGTGTGGGTGCAGCCGGGCTGGGGCGAGAGGAGCGGTGCCCGCGGAGGTTCGCTGAGCCCCGGTGTTTGGGGGGAACAGGGGAGACTTGGCTGGGAGGAAGGCCTAGAGAGGAGGAGGAGGGGGCGGGGTGTGCTATTGTCTGCACA
>VXAZ01006436.1:303582-364519 GCA_013399875.1 Gymnorhina tibicen
CGGGCCCGGTCCCCGCCGCCGCCCCCGCCGCGGGGATGCTGCCGGGCGGAGCGCCCGGGCGCTGAGCCGCCCCTCCGGCCGCGCCAGCGGGAGCACCGCGCCGCGGGTCACCTTGCAGGGAGGTGAGTGACCCCCCGCCCACCCTGTCCCATCCCCTCCGGGCAGCGATGCACCAAATACCCGCTCCGCCGCATCCTCCGGAGCATCCTCCGGAGCATCCTCCGGAGCACGGAGCGGAGGCGGGGGCACCGCGGCTCCCGCAGCCGCCGCGGCGGAGGGACTCCGGGGGGAGCGCAGGGAAGCGCGGGGGCTGAGCGGGGCCGCCCGCAGAGGTGCTTCCCCGATGCCCTGCGGAGAGCCCAAATTACCACGCCTGGTCTTTCCCGGCGGGGTCTGGGGGCAGAAGAGGCTTTTCCAGTGCCGCGGCGAGATTGGGAGCATCGGAAGGGAAAGTGCGCGCGGGGTTCTGCTTTTGCCTTCCCTCCTCTTCCCCATGAGGAATCCCATCTAGCGCACTGTGGCAGAGCAGCTTTTCCTCCCAGCTCCCGTCCGCCCTGCCAGCCCGGGAAAGGTGGAGAGGGGTTGTGCAGGGGTATGCAGGGGCAGAGCCCGAGCCGGGGGGCAAGCGGCGGAGATGTTGAGCTCCTGGCAGCCGCAGCTGCCCGTTCCCCTCGCTATCCTGCTCCGAAGAGGCGCCGGACTGAATTTCTTTTCCTTCCCATCCTCTAGTTTGAGAGCAGTGAGAGCTAAGTTGGAGAAAGGGATGCTTAAGGCAAGGAGACAGCAGTGGTCCTTGCTGTCGGTGGCAGAGGGGTGACGTTGGGTAAGTCCCCTATACCTGCCACGTCCTTCTGGATGGGGTATCCGGGTATCACTAAAGCATCCCTCGAGGGGTCAGTTCTTCAGTTGGACGAGGCTGGCAAATGCACTGAGACCTTTCTGGAACTGGCACTCCAGGAGTACAAGCCTTCCTGGAACAGGGTTGGTAGCGCTCCCTAGTCAGGAGTGTGCTGCAGGGGGAGAGGTGCAAGGGTCTGTGTGGGACCGGCGGTGGTGGTGGGGTTTAACCCCCCCCAGATAGAACATGGAGCAGGAGTGGTAGGAGTTGCTCCAGAGAGCAATCTGTTGAACTGTGCCTTCAAAATCACTGGAGGGAGGCTGTAACCTCCGTGTGTAATGAAAGAGAAAGAAGATTAAAAAAAAACAAACTAAACTTTCCAGACAGATTAAATATTCAAATTACAATTAATTAGACATTAATGTGGTGTAAACAGAGCATTAGCAACAATTAAAAGATGCTTTGATGGTCTTAAACTCAAGATGATGCATTAACTGGCACGTAGAGGGGGATTTTTGTGTATTCTAGAAGGCAGTCAGAACAGAGAACAGACTTTTCTACATTCATGTATTTAAACGACTTAGTCTTAATTATGGTTAATTAACTGTCATCTTTAAAGTGGCTGCATGTAGATGGTCTGTGTTAACTTCAAATTACCTCGCTCCTAAGACAAAGACTGATTTTACTGGACAAGGTGACATTTTATTTGCAGTTTTGGTAACTACAGGTCATGCCAGGGTGTGTGCAGGATAAATTCATTTGTAGGAATTAAATGAAGTCTCCTCTCATTTAGTGGGCAGGCAGATGTCTCACACCACTGGTGCCACACACTCTGGAATAAATCACACACAGAGGAGGGCTCCCTTATACAAATGCAGATGTAATGCAGTACTGGTGTACACAGGCACCACCACAACACATTTAACTTGAGGAAGAATGCTCTCAGGATTCAAAATGCTTTTGCTTCTGAGGAGAGTATTAGAGAAAATGGGCAACGTGGTTGGATAAGGGTTTTTGTCTTTCTTTCTACTGCAAATTCATATCTGCAGACAGCTGTAAATGCTTCCAGGAGGGTTTTTTAATACTGCCTATGTGGTTATTAAGATTGCAGATTACATGTGTGGTTATTAAGAGTCCAAATTTTGTCATCTTCACTTTGAAGACTCGAATTTTTACAGGTTATTGTTTGTATGGTGCAACTGGGGAAAAAAAATGGAAAATAACTGCAGAGGTGCGCACAGGAGAAAAATACTCTGCGTGTTCATTGGCTTTGCTCTGACAAACATGAATAGTGGCTGTGTGTAAGTGACTGAATACACATCCTCCAGCTATCATGTCAGTTGTTCCTGAGCACCCTTTCTCTGGCAAAAGCTGGAAACTACTTTGAGTAATGGGATCACAGCAAAATGCTCCTCTTCAGATGTAGATGCCTGTGACCCTGAGGATTCACATGGAGCTGGTCTAACCTGTAGCACCTAAGAATCAAAAGATTCTGCGACTTGAATTTGGTGCTGTAAAATCAGAAGAGTGACAAACTGGTTGTTTTCACTGCACAAGCAAAGTCTGCATTTTGAAGCGGTGGTGCAGTGCATGAGTGGTGTGAGTCCATGCATGCCTTTAGCAGTGCCAGTTTTACACCTGGCATCCCTATGGACGTGCATTTGTATGTGTGTCTCTATAAAACCTGAATGTGCAAAGTTCCCTCATTTACCAATAACTACCCAAATCTGTGCTGTATTTCTGTCCTTATGCTTCGAGGCTTCACTGAGGCACGAGAAAAATGAATTGATGCTTCTCACCAAGTTGGCATAATTCTAGCAGAGGTTTGATGGGGTTTGTGTGCTTTGATTGAGTGCTCAGACACCTCAAAAATCCCCAGGGAGAACAAAGAACTCTGAAATGGTGTTTGCAAAAGGATAGAATCATAGAATGGTTTGGGTTGGAAGGGACATTAAGATCAGGTAGTTCCAAGCCCCCTGCCATGGACAGGGATACTTTCCACTAGCTCGGGTTGCTCAGAGCCCATCCAACCTGAAAACCTCCAGGGATGGGACATAATCAAATAGTTCAGCTTCTTGAGAAGGGACCTAGGAAAGGCATCCAGCCTCATGTCAGGTCCTGCAGGACAATTGTGCTCAGTCTGCTGCTTCAGGACATCTCCCACCTGCAGTGACCCAGTCCCTCCCCAGCGGGTGGTGTCCCCATGTCACCCACCCAGCTTCCAGCTCCTGTCCTTGTGCTCTTTGCAACAGAACAATCTCCCTTCCTTCTTGCTGCATGGCAAGATCATGGAGACAAGGTTGTGTTGTGGATACGCTGCCAGCCCAAAGCTGTGCCTCCCGTGTAGAAGTCCCTGAGGTCCTATATTCATTCTCCTCCCAGAGGAAAGTGGGGATAGGATTTTGCTTCATGTTCAGACAATGCCCTGAGTCTAATGGCCATCAGCACTATTAATTTCCATTCTTGTTTCTGCAGGAAGGGGTGAGTATAGGGTTAAGAAAGATCTGTAAAGGTCAAACTATGCCCCACTATTGCTACTGCTTCGTTTTTCCCTGCCTGCCCTGTCTGCCTCCAGCTACCACTCTCGTCATGGCTGAATCACTTACTCTGTAAAGCTTTTGTCCCACAGTGTATTCCTGGCTCTGCAATTTTTCTAGAGTCTTATGGAGCACAGCTGATTTTATGGCCCCAGAAGAGGCTGTTTACTCTAATCATCCCTGCCCAGATGAACAGACTCTAGTAATTTTACAGTGTTTTTCTAGCAAAGTGACTTACAGCCCTGGGGTGCTTTGCTTGGGGCAGGAGGTACAGAAACTTCCATTTTGCACCAAGTCTGCACCACCAGGCTGTCTTCCTGTTCTGTCATCTCTTTATTTTCCATTTGTGCTTCAGGAGTACCTCAAGTCCAGCCTGGAGCACAGCATTGGGGGTTTACATGCAGAGCAAGTGTGAGGCAGTGTCTTGTCCTGCTTTGCTTCCTGCATGCAGTGTGGGAAAGCAAGCGGAGCCAGATGAGCAGGGTGTGTGCAAGAACTGGGCTCTCTGGGGGCTTGTCTGCCCATCAGGAACGAGACTGGAGTTAGCAGGGCCAGTCCTGGATCCACATTTGGGTTCCTGTCTGTGGGCAGCCTGGTCACAAACATAGTTAAACAGGGATTTTAGGTCCACGGGGAGGCACAGGATTCAGCCAGCAGGCAGACCAAGAGGGCCAGGTGATCCTGTGATGTTGGTATTCCTGAGAGAGACTCTCAGGGTTCTTTTGGAAGCTCTTAAAGTAAGAATCGCTCCTCGTGGCTCAATCTCCCCAGTTTGAAATGGGTGTGGGGAGCTCGCAGGTGATGCTGGATACATTTGGGGTGGTATGATGGTCCTGGTCTGCAGTACTGGGGAGCCTCTGAAAAACAGAGCAGAAAAAACACAGTCAGACTTTCTGACTGCTTTCACTCCGCAGAGTAATTGCCAGAAGTGGTACAGGTGTCAAGGTGTTTTTACACTGGTGCCTTCCACAACAGCCACATTATTTACACCACAGCAAGATGCTGTACGTCAGGTCAGTTATTTATTATCTGGAAAGTGCAGTGAACGAAAAAAGTTGTGAGTTCAGACTGAGCTCCACTAAGAATTAAGGCTGAAAAATTTAAGTTGTGAAGGAGGATTGCTAGAAAAGTCTGAATGTGTCTTTTCTTTTTTTCTTGGAGGCAACTTGAGGCATAGTGAATTAAAAGCCAGCTTGTTCAATTAAAAATAAATAAATGAAACGTTGCATTTCATTTTAGCTCAGGCAAAATGCTTCCATCTGCTCAAAAGGAAATACTTTGTTGCAGCAATAACATTATTACGTTTTAGGTCAACGCAAGGTAATTCCTCCTTTCTTCTCCACTCCATTCTTTGGTTCAGATACTGAATTAAGCAATCAATTATTCAGGCAGATATGCAGATGGTAATTGTTTTAACATATATCTCTGCACAGGCAATCAGGAGACCTGGATTTTATTTCCAGCTCTGTCTTGACATGACCTTGGGCATTTCACATACTCCAGGTTCCCCGTTTTTAGGAGGACAGATCACATCTCACAGTGGATTTGCTGCATATTGGTAATACTAAAATAGCACGGAGGTCTTTTTAATTCCACTGTTAGCAATGAAACATTTAGCTATCACTAATGCATGCATTCCTAATTTTCCCAGTGTGAGTTAGTTGCACTGCCTTACAAAACTCCCTGTAGTTTACTTAATAGGGCAAAAGGAATTTCAGCTGCTGAAATACAGCACTCCCTTAAAACAAAACCTACTTTAATAAGCCCAGCTAAATCAAAGAAAAAAAAATACAAGTGGGAAAGGTTTTTTTCCTTCATTTTGCTAAATATTTCACTTTGTAATCAGCACTCCAGATCCATACATTGCCTGTGATTTCTCTCATGCAAAAGGTCCGTATTCGGTGTTGCAGTTCCTAAATGTCTGGAATACCTCAAACCATGCTGAAGCCTATTGCATTGTGCTTTAGAAACTCCCTCTTACCTCAAAGCTCATGCCAGGAAATCTGCAACTTCCTTTCTTGATGTGGGGCTTGAACTGCTCTTCAAGAGAGCTTTCTCCCCTCTGCTTTCTCTGCGCTGGCAGAGGGGACACCAGCTTCTAAACCCAGGGGCATTTTGTTGAATCTGATAACCCTGAGGCTGAATCAGTTTCTGCTGGTGGCACAAAGGGTCACTGTTGCCCCTTCTTGCCATTCTGGTGATTTAGAATGACTGAGGGATTTGGGAGCAGTACAGGTCTTTTGGGGATCATGGGAGACAGGTGGGAACCTGTGATGATCAGAGGGATTTGAATCATAGGATAATCAAGTTGAAGGAATCTCAGGAGGTCTCCAGTTCTATTTCATGCTCAAAGCAGGGTCAACTGTGGGATCACACCACATTCCTCAGAGCTTCATTTGGTTGGGTCTTCAAAACCTCCAAGGATGGAGACTGCAAAACCTCCTTGGGCAGCTTTTTCCTGTGCTTGGCTGTATTAATGGGGAAAAGATTTCCACTGATATCCAGTACCCCCATGCAGAAGCACACGAGTTTTTGAGTCTTTTTTCCTGGTTGATTACCTGCCAGGTCTGCAGGGAATGGCAGAGGGCGCAGCCTTAGGCCTTGACAGCAGATGGGGACTTCTCTCTGCCTTCAGCCTCACTTGCCTTCATCTCCAAGTGTTCTTGCCAATAAACCAGTCTTCTGGGCTGGTGATGCTTGGTCTGTGTGGATGAGTGTCCTTCTGGTCTGCTGTGAGCAGATGGCCAGGTCTTTCCAGCCATAGCCCAATGTTTCATCTGTATGGCATGTTCAGAATTCAGGGGTTTTGAATTTAGAGTTTCCCAACTGCTTGTTCACACAGGACTTTGGGTGCCTGGCAAGGGTCTTCAGAAGGATGAAGCACCCTTAAGCTGTGCAAAGTCCCACGGAGAGAGGAGGAAAACAGCATCCTGCCAGGTCCCAGGAGAGCAAAGAGAGTTTTGGGATGATGAGCAGTAACAGAGCTGGCTTCTGCTCCTTGTCTGCTGGAAGCTGGGGCACAGCATTTAGCTGTTCTCTCCTTGCCCTCCCTACAGCTGGCATTTCTCTGTCTCACACCCTCTGCTTAATTAGTTTGTCAGGCACTGTCATCATAGCAGGAGGCTGCAGAACACCCAGCAGAGCGTAGCTCTCATTGCAGCTCCTCATTGTAGCTGGGCTCTGCTGTAACACGAGTGATAGCTTAATAAACCACAGCATTGCAGACTAAAGATCTTGGCACTGCTTGCAGCTTCTTATTAAAATAAAAAAGGGGGAGGGGGCAACGCAAGAAATTGGAAAGAACAAAGGTTAAAATAATTAATGGACTTGCTTTTCATACTAGACTGGGGTAAAAATGTCTAACCCCAAGGTAAGCATTAGATTGAAGGTTGATATATTGATTATACATATCTATCTGTTAATAACTTGAACTTGGCTTTTCCTTGTGGTTCCAGTCTCAAGTGTGAAAATGCAGAATTATTTCTGGTTGGGCTCAGTACCAGTCAGTGATTTGTGGGACAATTAAAACCTTGCAAAGACAGAAGAAACCTGAATCCAACCAATTAAAATTAACTCTGCATCTTGGAGCAGACTGAAAAGCTTTCTTATTTCAAGATCTCTGATGAATTTAATTTTCCTGTCAACATCATTCTCTAACCTCACTGTGGTCATAGGTAATGAGAGCTTTTTTCTGCTTTGAATGTTGGCTCCCTGCAGAGAAGGCACCCTCCAGTTTCCTCGGGTGGTCTGCCGGAGGTTACCTGCTCTGGCACTGCCATCCAGGGATTCTGGGCTGCAGGGAACCTGGAAACTGGAGCAATCTTAGTTTTAGAACCTGCCTGTGAGTCACAGGCATGTGAGCCTGACCCAGGCCATGTCCATGAAAGCCCCTAGTGAAAGTGGAGTGACTGGATCCATGTCCAAGGGGTCCCTGCAGGCAGGACACAGGCTCTGAGCCCCTGCAGAAGCACAGCTGCCCCTTGCCTCTGAGCATCACTCGTGACCATGTGCCCCTTTCTGTCACACTTCCAGCTCAACCTGGGGGATTCCATTCCAAGGAGTAATACTAATATAATTATTTCTTTCTCCCTTTTTTTCCCCTGTTAATATATTATACCGAAAAGGCCTGAATCTCATCAGCCTCTTCCCATTAAGCAATACTCTTGCAGGGCCAAGAACATTGGGTCAGGCTCTGGTAAGGCAGGCAGCCAGCTACAGATTGAAATGCACCTAGGGTTAAACCATTTTCCTTGATTGCATGCTGCCATCCACACCTCCCTGCTGACCTTCCCTGAGGCGTGCTGGCTGCACCGCTGTGTGGGACTCCAGGGAGGACGTCCTGAGCAATGGATTATCCTTATTATTGGAGGAGCTCTGTGAGGGAAGGATGCTCCCTGTCTTGCCCTTGCCTCATTTTGGATGCTTTCTTCCACTTTTTGCCCGTTACCAAGGGGAGAGTGTCACTCAGAATCTGCAATATTGGTTTACAAGACTGGTTTAAATGCACAGAAGGTAAGCACCTGCCATATAGATGTTTAGATCCATGGTAGGACAGAGCAGCAATGCAGCTCTAAGGCATGCAATAAAACTGCCCTAAAATGGCTTTTTCCTGAGTGCTACTTAAGCCAGACTTTGTCGGAATGATGAGACCACAGGGAGCTGCGAGGCCTCACCCCAGTTTTCCAGCCATTGATGCAGTGACAAATTGTTGGCCTCTTCATACATTTCTCTGGGACGGCACTTGTTTGATTTGTGAATCTTCCTCCAATTTCTGCTACACATCTGTAGGGTATTCCTCCTGACCACGTCAGCTTGCTTGACAGGTGGCAGGGATAAGAATGTTAGCAAGAGGTTTTGCAGTTTTTGGGTGAAGTCTCTCTGGTTTCAGTGGGGTTGATGGCTGATGTCACACTTCGGGGGGCCTCTTGAGTTTTCCAAGCCAGCTTGGGAGGAACTGAGCAAAGTCTGAGAATTTACTCTTTAGCTGATGAGCGTTTCTCATCTTCTGCCTGTGGGGATGCACTTTCATTTTGTTTCTTTGGGGGAGGTGGGAGGAAGAAGTGGAAGGTTTGTGGTCAAGCAGCTGGAGGCCCAGCAGAATGCTCCTGCTACCTGGATAGCACATGTAATTTCCATGGGATCCCACTGTGGTGGATTCTCTTCTGTAGCTTTCCTGCTGGCCCACTTTAGAGAAACACTGAACTACTTGACAACACAATAAAATGGGGCTTCTGCATGTTAAACCAAGAGCTGTGAATGTAAACATGTCAGCACACTGGGTCAAGCTCTCTTGGATGTTAAACAAGTTTCTTGCCTAATTGGTGGTGTTAGAACAGCTCTTAGCAGTGGTTTAAATACCTCTTGCATCCAAAAGAGAGACTGAAGGTATTTGAAGTCTGGAGTTAAGAGGAAATAACATTGGGCTTTTGCTAGACATTTCTCTGTTCGAGGTTGTCTGACATAAAAGGGAAATAGAGAGAAAGCATTGAGTAAAAAAATTGCATATGTTTATGTGTTTGTCTATGTCATTCTTGGTTTCCTCCAGACAGCACAATGCAGACAGGTAATCCTACATTAATAATTTGGTCTTAGAGGATCTAATATGAAGAACTTCAAAGCCAGTAGCATGTCTGTAATTTCTATGGTCATGCCCAGAAACAAACCCCTGAATTTACTGTTGCTACGGCCAATACATCAGTATTTCAAAAGGCATTTTCCTTTGGCTACACCTGAGAAAAATGAGCAGCCTGATGAGAAAGTGTTTGGGCTGGAAAAAATGGGTTTTCAAAGGGTAGTAAAGCACTTGCCAAGGGCAAAGGGTGGCTGCAAACACCAACAGGTGAACACCCATTTTTTGCAATTGCAGATTTCTGAGAACTGAAAATGGTTCTTTTAGGAGATTTTTTTTTGTTTTGGTCTTTTTTGTGTTTTTTCCCATCTCTTATCAAAGTATTTGGAGGAAAGGGGAGTTGTCCCCAGGATGATGGTTGTGTACCCGTGGGAGGCTGGAGCAGGCACCAAAGCCCTTCTCTGATGGGGTCCATCACTGCCAGACATTTTACCTCATCTGCTTCTCTACACCCCATGAATGTGGGGCAGGCTTTTTTTGCCTCTCCAGGTGGGGATATATTTGGAGAACTAAGTCAGGGTGCGCACGTATGTGGGGCTCTGTTTTCTCTTGAGATGATACGGAAGACAAGCTGACTGGAGTCCCTCAATTCATTGCCTTTGTCCTCACCTTCGTTTCTATTTCCTTTCTTCATCAGGAAAATGGGAGCCACTCACCCAGCGTGAACTCTAAGGCACAGCAAAACAAAGGCCACTGGTCCCGCTGCCTCGGACACCTCCCAGTATGGATGGCTTGGTTGAGCAGAACAGCGTGCTGATGCACAGTAAGATCACTGAGGCTGGGAAAAGGAATGGTTTAATTAACACAAGGAACTTAGTGGCAGAGAGCCGCGATGGTCTGGTCTCTGTGTACCCCACCCCTCAGTACCAGAGCCACAGAGCGGGCAGCCTGTCCTCTCCGAGGTGCCCGGAGAACGGCAGGAGTGACCCCGTGCAGCAGCTCCTGGACCCCAGCATGCTGCAGCAGACAGTGGAGTCTCACTACAGGCCCAACATCATCCTCTACTCCGAGAACGTGCTGCGCTCATGGGGCGAGAGCCTGGGCTCGGAGTGCTGTGAGACGACCTTCATCGAGGAGCGCTCGCCCACCAAAGACAGCCTGGAGTACCCCGACAGCAAATTCATCGACCTCTCCGCGGATGACATCAAGATCCACACCCTCTCCTACGAGGTGGAGGAAGAGGAGGATTTCCAGGAACTAGAGGTCAGATGTCACTTGGGATATGTGGGGAAGGCTGGGAGGAGGAGGGCAGGTTTGAAATTAAGTGTGCAACCTCCTAGAGCTTAACGGCAGGGGATCAGCTGCTTTTCAGGTCAGCTGTATCACTTTCTCCTCCAACTAGGACAATGAATGATCACTCATCTTTATTTGTTGGGTAAAGTCCAAGATCTGTGGATACGAATGGCAAAATTCCCACTGGCCCTAACGGAGATCAGCATTTCCCTTCTGCCTCTGAAGGGGCTGGTCAGAAACAGACGAAGACCCAGGTTGGGACTGGGAGCATCTGTCTACCTGCACGGAGCCTGTCTTACTCAGCAGGCCAACATCATCTCTTGCCTTCACCTGACTTGAGCAGAATGCTTTAAATTACTGGCTCGGACATGAAACATTTCTGTCTCTGAGCGAACGCAGAAACAGAAGTCTTTCGGTTTCAAGCTGCAGTGAATCCACATCTCTGAAACAAGTGATATTTTTCTGATGGAGTGAAACAATTCTTTAGACCCAAATACAATGTTTTCTTCTGGAGTCCTGTGCTTCATTGATTGCTCACTGTAAAGTAACAGGAAAGACTATGGAAATCAACTTCATTCTTTCTTAAATGATGCATTTTTTTTATTTTAACCAGAGGCCCACGTGTGGCAGGGATTTGTATTTGCCAGTGTTTGTGGGAATGGAGGGTGAACATAATGCTGCTGATCTGAAAACTTTCTCCACCACTGGTCAAAGACTCCTAACCTAGCAAAGACCCTCCGGCTGTCTAGAGCAAAGCCTTACCTTCAAACATGAATGTCCCAGCTGAGATAGGGACACTGCTCATGCTTCTCTGTTGCTGTGATTTTCGGTTAGGACTGAGACCTAACAAGCCTTAAAATGTCTATTTTCACCTCCTGTAATACCAGTGTCTCACCCTGTGATCAGCACAGGGGGAATCCAGCAAGAGCCTGACCTCCCTTTTATTCTCTTTTCTCTCTGTATTGATAAGGTGGGAAGAGGGAAATGTTTTTCCCAGTGCTTGCCATTAATGCAGTATTCAATGCCTCCACAGGGAGACAGAAAGCTTCCCTCTGAAGCATGTGAGATTATTCGCTCAAATCACACCCTTCCACAGAATTTCAGAATTGACCGTGGGAAGCGTGATTTCCTTAATCAAAGCAAAATTCCTGGTTGCTGTCTTTTTGCCCCAGTTTCTCTCGTGCAGTAGTGACACAAGTGGCTGCAGCACACACGGTGTTACTGACACATCTGGCCTGACATTCAGGCAGCAAAAAAACATCTCCCTCTTGTCAATTCAAGTCAAGAAGACATTCTTAAGCCAACTTTTGGAGAACGAGATAAAAAAAGGCTGGGAAAATGAGCAGCATAAGGAAAAAAACCTCTTCAGAGTGGTACTGGAGGAACTTGATCAGCTTTTCACAGAAAACATTTGTGTCTTAAAAACCAGCTGTAGAACTTCATCTTTCCCTGATCTTAAGGGGAGAAATGAGACAGTAAATTTTGGTAACACGCTCTGACAGTGCGTGCATCCTTTTCCCTGGCTCCTTCTTTCTGACCTGTTTCTCGGGACTGTAACCTCCTGAGGTCAAATGTGGCAGTTCTTCAATGGGTTTACTGCATCTGGAATCACAGATTCCCAGTCTCAGTTGACCCTTTGGAGTGATACTGTGCTAACAAACACGGAGGTGCATGGACAACCCCCCTGACCTATGTGTACAAAGTGCTCAGAATAAGAAGACATTCACAAAGTACACACCACCCATGGATTGTCCTCTCCATCTGAATTTCTCCTCCACTAGGAGAGTGGAGCAGGGGAGGAAAAAACAAGGCAAGGTTTGGATAAGGGCCTGGTTAGCTGGAAACACTTGCTTTCCTAGAAGCCTCTGCTTTGAGCCCAGGATCTGTCTCCATTGCTGTGCTCCCTGACCAACCCTGTGCAGCACTGTGATTTTCACGCTTTTCCATGAACTTTTTCATGATCCCAAAGGATCAACCTGCTAAGCAACTGTTTTCAGCATGAGGTAGCTCAGCATGGCAAAAACTTTGTTTCTAGGAAGGTCTAAATTCTGCAGATGTAGCTGATCATGCAGAAGGATGGGCAGGAGAGGAGAGATTAATTTGACAGCACCAGACCAGAAACATGTGGCTGCTGTGTTGTGCCCTTCGAGGTTCCCATGTGGACAGAGGCTGTGTCTGTGTGGCCAGATGCATGAGGGCCTCCTGGGCTTGAACACAGCTTCATTAGAGACCTAACTTCATGTGCAGAGACTCTGGGAATGGAAGAAAATTATTTAAGGACAAGCAGTCACTGTGAGGAACCATGCCAGATTGTTAACTACACAAAAACAGCACCTGAATCACACAGCACAAGTGTGTCCCACTTGTAGAAGGAATTTTTTCCCTGCCAGTTACTGACAAGAAGCAAATGCTTTTTTTAGGTTACTAATAGATGGGATGGAAAGAGTGAGTACCAGGACTGGGGGTAGAAGCTGGAAGGAGAACAGTGGAAGAGGGTGACACAACAGAGGTGCAGATTTTCCTTCCCCACTGTGAGAGGCCTAAAGGGTTTGAGTCTGCCACTGAGGGTGGCACAGGACGTTGTTGTGTATCTTGTCACGTTGACTGTCAAGCCACAGCTCATCGAGGCGTGGAAGCTGCAGAGTGTCAGAGCAGATCAGGGCTCTGTTCTTGTTTATTGTTATAACACATCTGCTTTGGCACTTCTTTCTGGGAGAAAACTCTGTAAAACTTGCCCTGTATTGGAAACATTGGCAAAGAGGGGAGCTTTGTGCAGAAGAGCTCTTTTCTCTTGAAAACTGAGGGTTACCTCCTGTTCTCCAGGTGTCAGTGCAAGGCAAGTGGAGTCCCAGCCTGAGCATCTCTGTAAAATGACTTCTGGAAGACACATCAGCCATGGGGTTGTGAGTCATTGCTCTTCCGCCATGTCTCCCTGGCACTGCCTGCCTTATACCAGAATGGCTGCCTAGGGTGTTTCAGGATGGGTATTTAATTTCTTAGAAATGCCAAAAAATCGATCTCATCCCTTTGTAGTGTCCCCCCCACCTCAATGCAATACTTTCAGGAGGGACACATGCAGAAAATAGTTTCATTGCAGTTCAGATTGTTTCTGACACGATTTTAATTTTGAAAAGGGTTAGGCTCTTGATAGCAAGAAAGGTTGCTATTTTCTGGCAGAAAACTTTGCAGTAGAGAAAGGTTCAGAGAAAACACAGTCGTTTTGATCAATTTGGTTTTGGTTTGAAGAATTGACCAAGCCAAGCTGCAGGGTTTGCTACTCTGCTAGCTGTCATCCTCCTCAGGATGGGTCTATCCAGCTCAACATGTCTAGGACAAGTTGCTGGGAAGGAGACACCTTCTTCCCTTCCCAAGCCTGGGGACTCTGAAGCACATGGGAGATGCAGCAGAGGAGCAGGAGACATCCTAATCGTGGGTCGTACCCTGCAGCAATGTTTAACCAACTTATTTTCTGGGATTTTTTGCTAGCAGTGCTTGTCAGGTCCTGGTGGAGGGTTGTTCAGTCTGCCTAAGAAAATCGTAATTGTCTGGAGGGAGAAACATCTCAGAAACAGCTCTCATTAGCATATAGAGCCCCGCTTTGCTCCAGCAATTACCAGGCATGAAAACAGAAGGCTGCACATTCTGTCAGGGCTTTAAACTTCTCTCTTCTGTGCCCATCCCTGAAATCAAATGATTCCCTATTTAGGTATCTCTGGAAAATTTATAAATATCTTATGAGTTCTTTACACCACGACTAATAGACAGACAACTTGTCAAACGTGGCGGCAGTGAAATATGAAATGAGTTATGAGACGAAATGCCCTCCTGTTAGAGTTCATGTGCCATCTTTTATCCAAAAATAGCATTTGTCATATTATACTCCTGCTACTTTCCCTCCTAGCCACTAGGTAGATTGCTTATTTAGAGAAACTCAAGCTATTCATGTCAGCAAATTAAATTATTCATATACGTCACATAAAAGAATACCTTGGAGCTCTCTCTTAAAACCCTCTTACTTTTTCTCAGCATCCAGCAATGTCTGAAACAATCTCTAAATGCAAAATAAATGGAATGTTCTGGGAGTGAAAGAACAAAAGAAATGTAGTGCTTTCAAGGTATACATTTCTTCTTTTTATTCCCCTAGAAATTGCTGGATGCTGTTGCGAAAACTCATCCTTTGGACCTGGTATGAAACTGTAGAGATAAAATTTGGATCCTGTTCCACCCAACCACTCTTCTCAACATTCCCAAGCACCTCCTGGCACATTTTTCCTGCAACATGAAGAGAAGGCCCTGAGGAGATTTATGCCCATCAAGCCCCATGACGTCATGCATGCTTTCTGTCAATGCTTCCAGCCTGTGGTCCTGCACTGGGCTGTGTCCTCAGCCTTCCCTGGGAGTAGATATCCAGAAAGCAGGTTTGAACACCCCTTGGGGGGCTGAGTATGGCAGAGTTGTCTTCTTAGAGAGCTCTGCAATGTGGGCAAAGACTCTTGCAGCCTGGTTTTACTGATGAATTCACTGGCCACCACAGCTCTCCTCTGCACTGGGTGTACAGTATTTTTCCTGTTCCGCGCCTGGGCAATGGAAGAAAACAGCGCCATAAATACCTTGCCCAAGCTCATCCAGGGCTCTGTTGAGAATCTGGGAATGTAATTTTTGGTGGTTTCGTCCCATGGCATATGCTCAGCAGAGCACAGAGTGTGCTGTCAGAGGTGTGGTGCCCAGGTATGCGCTCCTAAGAGGTGTGGCACTCAGGTGTGCAGTCATGGCACTGAGTCATCTTACCCACAGGACACACTTTATATCTCTGAAGTCCTTCAAAGGCACATTACTAAAAGATTACAAGAGTGATTACACTTTGCGTTTGATTTATTTTTCTCCTGTGAAGGAGAAGCCACTCAAGTCTGGAGATACTGAGCCCTGCCAAGGGAAATTAACCTCTATTAGCCAGCTCCAGATGAAGGGAACATGGCTGGGAAGTCACCTTCAGCAGTGTCCAAGTGCCCTCTTATGAATCTTTTTAATAGTAGCCAGGGCCTGTGACAATTCCCTTTCTCACCATCACTTCCCTGAGTTTTCAGACTGCAGCTCTGCAGGGATGGCTCTGGGATCCAGCTTGTGAGTGGCAGGAGCTCTGGATGAGCTGCATGCGGTCATTTGTAGAGGGGGGATATTTGGCACGTTTCTTTGAGGACTGCTGTGTCAGCTCAGAAGCAAAAAGGGGACAGTCATGAAGGGTCACACCCCTTGCCCCAGCTTGTTTCAGTGGGCATCCATTCATTACTGTCTGCGGTGATCCCTTTCCAGTGGCAATGTGCTGGATGCAAGTTCCTGAGGAGCTACTGGCAAGCTGGCTATGGGTGTCTAGAAAACATCACAAGGGAGATGACCGAAATCCAGGGCTCAAGGAGGAAGAATAGCTTGGACAACTACACCCAGGGTTTTCTTGCCCCTGTTGTGTTTTGGTGTTGCAAAGTTACGTGTGAAAAATTTTCCAAGCGAGAAGAGACCTTTGTGAGCCCACTCTGCAAGGCTGGCTGCCTGACTGACAGGGCAATTTTTAGACTGGGAGTTGGGGAAATGAGAGGAGCTGCAGCAGGTCAGTATTAGGGGATTATGGATCTTTTAAATGCCTTTAAAACTGAAGGGAATCAACTGCAAAACTCAAAGTTGTAAAAAGAAATAAATAGACAGGCAAAATTAAATAAATAACAGGCTTTAGAGATATCATCTCTTAAGAAATCATCAGCAAGATGCTGCTCAGGGATGAGTAAGTGTGTGGAGGCAGAGCAGTGGTAAACTACGGCCTTTGGTGGGAGAGTCCCCATCCAGCTGCTGCCTTCAGCATCTGCTGCATGGAGGTGAACTCAAACACTTGCAGAAGAGCAGAAGGATGCAGAGTGCTGGTCAGAACAGGTCATCATGTTTAACTACATTACTGGAACAGGCATTGTGTGGAGGGAAACAGAGCACATATTAACTTAGAGCAGTATTGTGTTGGTCTTTGTCAAAACCAGACCACTGGACCATCTGGATTTGAAGGCAGATCCCAGAGGGCCATGTGAGGAATTAGTTTTGTATGCAGCGTGTGCATGTTACTGAATTGGTTGCTTTGAAGGAAAAAAGCAAAAGGGCTGTTTCCTGAATATCCATCAGAGGCTGCTGGCAGCTGTAGTTCAGAGCAGACCCTGTCGTCTGACATCTCCAGTGTGCTTGGCAGGCTGTCTGCAGAGCAATTGTAATGTCTCGGTTGAGGTAAAGCTCATAGCTTTTAGAGGTAGCCAGCCTCGATTTAAGAAAAGGCTTTTTTTAATAGAAAATCCATTACAGCTGCAGGAAAGTGTTCATCACCATCTCTGTTAAAAATCTGCACCTTGTGTCTGCTCTTCATCTATTCTTCTTTCAGTCACTTCAGCTTTTCTACCAAATGAAAGAGCTGCCTCTGATCAGAAATTATCTGCTCAGGCACTTACAGGCCATGATGAAACTGCATCTTAAATGCATCTTACAGGTGGATTGGCTTCTCTTCTTTCTTCCCATGTAGATGTTTTTTCTGTGGCATTCTGCCTTCCAATGCCTGATTTCTCCAATAAACTTCCAAAAAGGAAGGGAAGGGAAGGGAAGGGAAGGGAAGGGAAGGGAAGTCTAACTGGTGAATGTAATTCTGACTTCTCAACAACACTAATGTCCAGCCTCTTCAGTGTCAGAGTGCAGCTGTTGCAGAACCAGGAATAAGTGAAGACAGAGAGCTAGGTAGCCAAATTATCAATTATTCCAGTGTCACAGGGGATTCTGAATAGAGAAGATTTCTTGGTAAGCTCAGGATCAGGTATCCTGTTGTAAGAGAGAGTTAGGAAGGAAGGTTTGCTTGGAGAAAGGAGCGTTTAGCTGGAAGAGTTGAGGTACAATTTGCTGTTGGATTTCTTTCTGTTATTTTTGACATTTTTTTTCACCCTTCTGGTTCATAGTTGGTCTGCATGGTCAGGACTTTATGATTAGAATTGTTCTCTCACTCTTGGTAACTCATGGGCAGGTCACCTTGGCCTTTGGGAGGCAGCATAACTGATAATTTTGTGGTTCAGCACATGGCCAAAGTTACCTGAGGAATCTTTTCCCCATTTCATCTTTATGTGAAAGAAAAGGCAGTTTGAAATATGAGACAAGTGATACTATGCCAGCATACAACTCAGCCAAAAACCTGAAGATCAAAAGCATTTTTTGATTTTGTATCTCACCTGTTCACGTGAGCGCACGATTTCAAGGGATGGTTTCAGCAATAGTGTGGATTTTCTCCCTCTCCTTCTCCTCCTTTATTTTTGAAAGGAAATACTCACTCTGGTTCATCTGACCAGAGAACCCCTTCTGTTCATGGGCCCTTTTCAGCTCCCTGCAGTGATATCCTTACATTTGTCTTTTCTTGCTTTCAAGCTCATGCAACAGTGGTGGAGTCTGTGACACAGCGGGTGAGGAAGAGGAGACCTGCTGGCCACTGCTGTGGTGGAGTAGAGAAATGGGCAAATGATCAGGGAATTGGCTCATGGCAGAGGAAAAGCAATAATGTCATTAACCAGCACATCTATGTTTCTCTCTTTTGCTGTTCCAGAGTGATTACTCAAGTGACACCGAGAGTGAAGACAACTTCCTGATGATGCCACCTAGGGATCATCTTGGCCTCACTGTGTTCTCCATGCTCTGCTGCTTCTGGCCACTGGGAATTGCTGCCTTTTACCTGTCCCACGAGGTAATGTTAGAACATCTCCTGCCAGACATTCTGGAGGATAGTGGAAGGTAGTTCAAGGGGATGGCGTCTTCCCCACCTGGATATGTCTCTGTGGTAGTGGTGGCTGCCCTTTGAGATACTTTGCTGAGGGAGGTGTCTACAAAATATTTTAGCTTTTATTTGGCAATGGTCATGTTCCATGTTGAGTTATATGTCCAGCTAAGAATCCTCTGTTGGCATGGCTTTTGAATAGCTCGGATGCTTGGCTTTCCCACTGGGAAAACAGATCTACTTGTCCCAAGCCGATAATTTAGAATATCCTTCCAAGAGTAGGAAAATAATTTCCGTTCCGCAGATGTGAATTTGCTTTCCAGAAACCATTTCCTTTCCCATGGAAAAATTGCTCAGTCAGTTCTTTTCAAATTTTAATATGCAAATGTCTTTTTACCAAAGAAGTGACTGTGTTTTGGTTTGTTTCCCTCACAAGACAGTCTTAACATTGCTTAACTTGCAATCACCTCGTGCCCATCATTTGTTTCGACAAGTATGTCCTTATAAGTGTCTGCAGTGTAATTACTGAGTTTCCCAGCATGGCAGATAATGTGAGGTGACAGAGGAGGAGTCACACTGGCAGCCTCATCAGTGACTGCAAGGACACATTTGATTATATTTCTCTCTAGTGCCTATTGCAAACTACAGTCTCTGCTCCACAGCACCCTTCACATTCACCCTCTCAGCTGTCTTTCTAATCTTCCTGCACTAAACATCCACCAGCCCTGCTGATTTGCCAAACCAGAGCAGGCTCTTCAGATCTGAAGAATCCTACTCTTCAAGATTAAAAAGAAAAACCCAAAAAGAGACAGAGAACTACTATTTTTTACTTTAAATGAACAGTCTGTCTTTGTGCTGGGAAGCCTCTGAGACAATCAGAGTTTGTCCAGTGGAAAATAAAAAGTTTTGATTGTTTGAGTTTGATTGTGAGATAGTTTCATCTGAGCAAAGAAAGCACAGCACAGTCCAATAAATACAAAAAACCGCAATGTAATTAATGCTAGAAAGCAATATGGCTGAGAAGCTAAATGTGCTGAGAACCAGTGTACAAAGGCATCCAGCTGTGAACTGATTCCAGAGGCCAGCATGAGTCTCTAGGAACCTCTGGCTTCCATGGGAGAACACAGAAGGTGGAAAAGGCACGAATAAAGGGAAAAATTGTAGTACTATGCTGAAGGATTTTGGCATTTGAAAATGAAAAATTAGGTGGTTTTTGGTTTAGCATAGTGATGGAGAATAGCTGAATGTGGCTGCCTAAATCTAGATGCTGTCAGCAGGAAAGGTCGGGCAGGTGCTTTACTTTTAGTAAGTTCGGAGGCTGTAAATGAGCCTTTGTTAGCTGGCCCAGTGGATGCATCCAGGCAAGCTGTGGCTAAATCTAGCCAGGAAGTAGTACTGTGTTTCTGAGAAATTTTGACTTCTGCATTGGAGATAGAAATATTGTCATCTCTCCCTACTAAAAAAAAATCACAATACTTCCAACCTCTGTATGCTTCTCTCCTTCAGTCTTAATTCTCTGACCACAACAACTGAGTAACCTGAGAAGTGAATTTTCAAATCGCTCGTAGAATGATGGTCCAGCTTCTTCCAGTCTGGCAGAGACACATCTTTCTGTCCTGTCCCTGAGTTCCAGGGAGCTCCTTTCTCCCCCTGCCTTTCCATTCAGCAGGTCCATCACAGCCCTGAGAAAACATGTGGTAAAAGTGGTTCTTTTGCAAAACCCCACATCCAACAAACCGGCATTTTCCAGGAGAAAAATGAAACCAACGTTAAAGGCCCAAACCTCCTGTGACCGAGAACTTGCTGAGATAGCTGGTACAAACCATCAAAACCCTGCACCTTGCTAAGATAATATTGACAGTGATATCAACTCATACTTTGACACATAAACCGTGTATGTGATTTCTATTTATATAGGTAGTTCAACTTAAGCTCCTGGATAACATCTGAAATCACTTGTTAATTCAAAAGGGTAGTCTAACATTCCCCCTTCTTTATCAAAAGCCAGAAGTATAGCTAAAGATCAATTCTTGGTACTCACGTTCTAACCTTTTTTTTGCAGTTGCTTCAGCTCTTGAATATTTTGTGTTTTCTAAAGTCTCCTGAGCAGTTCTACCAAAAAGGCCGTCTGGGAATAAATTGTAGCACACAGGAACTTCAGAGATGGGGGATGGATTCTTTGATGCAGTATACAGCGCTGGCAGTGAATTTTTCTTTTAAAAATCTGGTCTGCTCTAGGTGTGGGATGCATTTGAAGATGAAGCCTTTGTTTGCAGAAGATGTATCTGCAGTACAGCTCATTCCAAAGGCATAGGTGCTCTGTCTATTCCTGCATCACCTGCCAGCACATTTATGATGCATCTGCCTGCATCAGGCTGCAAAACAATTACGCGAGGTTGGATGCTGTAGGACAGCAGAGGTGCTCTTTACCAACAGAACGATTGAAATTCGGGGGCTTTGTGCTCCATGAAAGCAAAGTTTTTCCTGCAGATGATGATTCTGCTCTGTGTGGGACTTGCTGTCTCCACCAAGGCTCTTGCCAGTGTGCTGCCGACTTGGGGCTTCTTGCAGAGCCTCTGTATCAAGGGGTGCAGCTGTGCAGGGTCTGCCTCTGTGGTGGAAATGAGGATGTGCGTCCACAAGTGAGCCAGCAGGGAGGAGCAGTGGATTCAGAAATGCCCAAAATGTTTTTCTCCCTTTGGGATATCCAGTTTTCCAAGAAGGATGTCACCTGGTGATCTTATCCCGAGCAATGCTGAGACTTGTTGCTTTTCATCTTCCCTCAGAAAAACAGAGAGCCTCGAGCCCGCCACTGTGCTGTCTCCTTGTTCACTTATTTCCTTCTGGTTTTATTTGTGTTTTCCTTCTCACAAGAGACTTGTCCCCACTTCCTGTGGCTTCTCAGTCCTGTGCTCCTCTCAGCTCCACTTTCAGGATGGGGCCCTGTGTCCCATCTTCTCTCACACTTGCTTCTTCAGAATGAGGCATGAGAGTTTTTAGGCTTGCCATTTTTTGGATTGTCTCATTATCCAGCAGCTGAAGTGCTCAATCAAAGGAGTTTTTGTGCATTTTGCAAGGAAACCTTTGGAAAAAGAAAAGTAAATTATGCCTTTCACCAAAAACTATCCTCCACAAACAATGTGTGATCAAAAAAACCACCTCATTATGTTTATTTTTTCATAAACCTCCACCCTCTGGAGTCTTGCGGGTTCCTCAGTTTTTATTTCCAAAGATATTTTTAGCATTGTAGATTGTAGGCAAGTGTGAAGCCTCATAAATCAAAGAAAGAACTTTAAAAATATATCTTTTTTGTCTTGTCAAATTTACCATTGAACTTGTCAGATGATTTCTCAGGGGCTGTCAGGCTTTCTGCTTGGGCTGGGGGGTGGTGATAACAATCTTGAAAGGTCTTTTTGCACGAATCCTCTTTTTCTCCCTGCTTTTATTTTTAGGAAAGAGAGCAATACCGTGTCACACATCTCCCTCCCTACTGTAAACAGAAATTCATTATGAGAGAGCTGAGCCTTTGATGGTATGAATGAGCTTCGCTTTGTACCTGCTCCCGTACAGGCAGAAACAAGAGCGTGCAGAACACCTCCACCCAGCTCCCGTGAACCCTCCAAGCACCTGTGTCACTGACCTAGACACACACCTGAAAAATCCCTCTGCACGCTTCTCCACGTGCTTAGGCTCTCAAACAGCCTCCACAGCCTCCCTCCTCCCCGGCAGCAGGTGAGACCTGCCAGGCAGCAGGCTGCACTCCGAGCACACGGGAGCAATCGCTTCCCGTCTGCTGCGCTGACTCCCCGCTGTAATTACCTCCCTCGCAGGGGGATGCGGGGATGCAAAGCTTTGTAATTATTTGCTCGCATTGTCTCACTGGGTAAAGGATTTTCTACAGTTTCCACACGGAAACAAGGCGTACGTGACCGGAAAAAAGGAGTAGCTTGTCTTTCTTCGTGATAACTTCTGAAATCCCTGGTTACTTTTCATCCAGCTTTCAGAGACAGAGGCTTTGGAAAAAAATCTGTATTTTGACATATTTCAGTAGTCATTGGGGAGAAGAAGGAAATAATGTTCATGTTCCCACTGGAAAGTAGCAGAAAATGTGAGTTCTAACTTTTATCAGAGGTTCAGTGCTCAGTATGCACGTATGGCTTTCACTGTCCTTGCTTTTCTGGCATAAGGTTTTGACATCTTGTCCCATTCAAAAGAAAAGGACAGAGAAATAGCAGCCAGGTGTTATCTGCTGTTCATTCATTAGAAAGGTGGCTCACAGTCCCCATATCAACCAGGAACACATGAGCGTGATATGCCACACTTCACCAAACTGGCTGGTGATGCCGTGCTCTTATATGTCCACCCTGCTTTTTTTTCCTCTCTGTCCCACTTTACTCCATCAAAAAAATGAATATGGTCTATTATAAAGAGCTTGACACACAGCCAGGAGCATGTGTTTGTATGGGAGATGCTGCAACCTCTTATATCAAAGATGAAAAGGCAAAAGAAAAACAAAAAATGTGGTATTTTTCTTTACTTGGCAGTGAAGCCAAGATCTATACTTGCAGGATATGCTGGTCAGCATTGCTGAAGCAGTGCTAGCAAAGCAGATGGGAGGCTTTTGCATTTTCAAGAGGTTTTTCAACACCGCATCATTTCTTGGTCGAAGTAGTGCTTGGACAAAAGAACTGTCTAAAGATGATGAGATTTAATGGAAATAAAAGGCCTTTGTTTTGCTGTCTTGGACCAGATACCAAGTCACACAATCCTTTTACTTAAGCAGAGTGCTTTGAGTCACACAGTCCTGGGTGTATTCTGGGGCCCAGTCTCCGCTGACTGTCACACAAAGGTTTGAGCTCTCTGTGCTGGTCACTCAGAAAGCAAATCCCTGAGTTCTTTATCCAGCTCCATGCATGTGAGTACAGGCACATCCAGCTGCTCTTCTGAAGTGTTGTAGTTTTTCTGCTGCAAAAGGTGATGTGTAAAACAATTAAACCCGTTTGTGCTAGGAATGAGTGAAAATAGGTTAAAATGGGTTCCTTCTCACAAGGAGCCGCAAAGGTCTTTTGAGGTGGAAATTGTCCTAGAAGAACCCTGTGCCACTGTCTTGCTGAGATGGCACAGGGCTGATGGTGTGGCCACTGTCTTGAAAGGCAAGCACTAGTCCTGGGAGGTCACCAGGCCATGGACTTCTCGCAGAAGGTCACAGCTGGCTGCTGGCCCACACTGCTCCCCTCACTCCTGTCAGGCAGGTAACAGATTTGCCAGGCAGACGAGAATAAAATAGCAAGAATTCCATTCCCAGCCACGACACGGAGAGAAGCTGCCTGCTGAAATAGCCAGGTACATGTCACTGTGTGAGAGTGCTGGCTTTCCTGTGCTTGGAAAAGCAGCTCAGAACTAGATGACCCTGGCCCCTGATTAGGGGCATTTGGGTGACATCCTTTGCCTCTCCGAAAAGCTTATGGTGTGGTTTAATACAGTCAAGAAATTTGCAACTTCTGCTCCTCTGAGAGAAGAGAGGAAAGCTTCGTCCTGGATTGGGTAAAGAGGATCTCATGGCCCTCTTCCCCCAGGCAGTTCCGCAGACAAAGATAGCTGCTCTGAAGTGGGGCTGATGAATTACCAGCATCTCCAATTCTCATCTTTCCAAGTGGGAGCTGGCTGCCAGCCAGTGCTTTGCGTGTGCATGGACGTAGCTCCTGCCAGCCTCTCCCTTTGCGTCGATGTCTCCGGAGAAGTGTTTGTCTGCACAAGAAGATGGCCATTTAGAGTGTGCTGTGTACCAGCAGAGACTGTGCATCCTGGCTGAGGTCATGGGCCAGGGAACTTTATAAGTGTCTTGTATAATTTCCTCTTCATTCCTCTTTGTCCTTTTGATCTTGTAGTTTTATTTCCAAGTCACGAAGTACAGCCACAAAAAGGAATTAAATTAATGAATGACCTGATTGCTTTAGCCCTTAAGCTAATTTTAAATAATTGAAAAAGTAGCTGGCAAATAACATTCCCCGGAGAGTTTAATTCATTATGCAGGTGTTTAATTACAAGGAAGTTTTGAGACAGGAGAGAGACCAACTTGAAGTGTTAGAGAAGATGAGGTATCTTTTTTTATTTTCAAGAGTATCCTGCACAACAGCAAGTATTGTACATGAATTTTTCTTTGTTATTTATGCCTCACACATTTTGCTGAGCCAGACAGCCCCAGAGACATGTCAATATAGTCATACTGCAAGGGTATAAAACATCCTGATGCCAGAAGGGCACCCTCTTCATCCTGCTGTTACTTTTTGTTGCTTTGCTATTGACTCGTTATGTCACACTTTTATGAGAATGTGAGGATTGTTTCAGTCCACAGCTGCCACTAAACTGGAAGTGTCTGTAGTGTTCATGAATTCACTCAGAGGCCTGCCTGGTGGAGGCATCTGAAGAGTAGGGCAATAAATCTTCCACAGAGTTGATCGGGATTCAGTCTCCCTGACATTTAGGCAATTCTGACTAAGTTTAAAGAAGTTTTTAGTTCTTTAAACAGTGGGGTTTTAGTGTTTTGCTTTTTTTTAATTTTAGAGAGCAGGGATGCTGTTAGTAGGATTATGGAAATAGACTTGTTGGCAGGAATATGGAGGGGCTTTTGTTAGTAATCCTCACTTATCCCAGCTAAATAGTTCAATTTTTTGCATCTGCAAAGGTAGATTTTCCAGGAAGAATTACATTTCAGGAGAGGAAACTGAAGGAGCATGTTCACAGTCTGAGGGCAGAAACAGGGCACATTATTTTGCACCTCCCAATGCTTGCCCTGCTGAAAGAGGCATGAGAACAAAAGGAAGAGATCTCTTTGTGGGTCTGGGAATGGAACATGGTCCCTTCCTTCTGGCCATCCCAATGTCTGCTTCCACTGTCAGAAAAGCCAGAAGGTTTTGGATGCTTTGTGATGCGCTGAAGGTTTTCACATGCAAGATGGTAAATGATCTCCTTTGAAGTCTGCAGTGGCAAGGAGAACAGTGTTTATCTAGAGTAGTTCATTGGGTACTGTTTATAGAATAGACCTTTCTTTCATCTCATGCCGTGGCAGCACCCTTTGAAAAACAAGATTAGTGAAAAAAGGCCCTCTCACTTGAAGTTCAATGTATGCAGCAGTAAATGGATGAGAATGTTTTCAAGGCTTAAGGTTAACATTTTATCAGTCTGCAACATACTCAGAGTTTTTATATTCTTATCAAAGATTAACATCATGTACCAGAGACTCAGGGCTATATTCTAATCTTGAATATGCAGCTTGCTATCTCTCAGCATCTCTTCTGGTGAGGGTTTCTGAATTACTACTTTGTTTGAATGCACAGCAAAGGAAATGGATCACTTTTGATTTCAGTCTACACATCTCTTTCAAGCAGGCTGCAGAGTAGCACTCTGAAGATTTGAATCTAGTGAGCTAGGCACCCAAAGATTCTTCCCAGACAATGATAATTCTTCATTAAACTGACTGACTTCCCAGCAGTAGGAAAGAGATCAAGTTTTTATATATTTATTTTTGGAACAAACTACAAGAATCAGCTAAAAGGAAATGGGCTAGGATCTACCTTCACCTGTGCAGTTTGCATCTAAAATATTCAAACATCCTTTCAAGACATTTTCGTCATGTTGGTAATAAAACTTTACTCTTGGTAATAAAACTTATCTACAATTTTATCTTGGGGTGAAAAAACGATCAGTTTTTTCATGTCGTGAAAATCTTTCCCCCATGCCAGTTTGGTATTAAATACACTCATTATGGGTTGCGATGAGCAAGGAGTTATCAATGACATTTCCACATGTTGCATTATTGCCATTTCTTGCATTATTTCTAAGTAGTGTGGAAGAGTCAGGGTTGCTCCTGTGAATGCCGGTCCACACATGTCTGCAGGAGGACTCAGCTTCCTGCAGGAGGACAGCCAAGACCAGAGGCAGAAGAAGAGGTCTTACAGCATCCTCTGGGAAAGATGGGCTTGGCAGTCCCTGGCTTGAGTCCATCCCTTATCCTGCCATCATCATGAAATCCAGGAGAAAGGATGCAATTCTAACCAGCTGTTACTTGGAATTTCCATTCCCAGTGGTGGCCAGTGGGTGTTTCTGTCTGTCCCAGCATTATGAGGTGTATCACCATGAGGGATCTTTACTGTCTCTAGCAAGAGGCATAGAAATGTAGTGGTGGGAACAAGAAAGGCAATTTTTCTTCCCAGTTCTGTTCAGAGAGCCTTGTCTGGCTTGGATTTTGGACTTTCTGTGGCTCATTCATCTGATGGGGAATCTGTAGAAGGAATTGTGGAGAATTCATTCTCCACAGATCCAAACCAAACAGCTTCTCCCAGCACTTCCCTTTGCTCTGACAAGGATGTGCTGCAAAAGCTGGCGGTGGTCCTTGGGCTGACAACAGTAGAGAGCACGCTCCAAATCCTCACAGGTGTGATAACCCAGGAAGTGGGATTTGGTCCAGAGACACATGGGACCTTGTACTAATTTAAATAGTAACTGTCCCAGCCTGAGATTTCTGAATTCAGTTCAAGACACCACACTCAGTCATTGCTCCGAAGGTGTCCTCATTCCTTGACCTTGTCACACAGATGGCATTGTTCCGAGCAGGTTTCTACAGGCTGCAACTAATTAAGCAATTAATTAGGAGCCCTGGTTTACACAGACGCTATTGTAAAGCAAGAAATTCTGTGACCTCATAGGACCTTGTCACAGTGTCGGCCCCAAGACTGTCCAAATTATCTGTGCTAAGGAGTCAGTGTGTTCACCCAGTCTCAGCTGGACTATCCCCAGCGTCACCTGGGCCTTTCCTGACGTGTCCTCAGGATGTCACACGGATTTGAAAGGTTCACTTTGTTAAATGTGGTGCAGACCACGTTGTCCTGTGATATTCGGTGACTCTCTCTATGTCGTTGAGACACAAGTTTCTTGTTTCCCAGCACATTTAGTATCCCCCACAGTCAAAATCCATATTTAAATCCCAAGAGCATTGGCTCATATTCTTACCATATATGATTTTGTTCTGTCGAAACTTGAGCAATTTTTCCTCAATCAACCTAGTTTCAAAGCTTCAGATATTGTGATTCTAATTGTGTCAAGTAAGATCGTTCTTCCTAGCAATTTGCAACCCAAGGATCAATGGCAAAGTATAGAAATATCATCATTTGTAAACTCTGGCAAGGTGACTTTCTATTTATTCTTTTCACCACATGCATAGCAGAATCATGGAGTCTGTTTTAGGACAAAAGAGAGGAGAAAAATCAAAAGTGGAAAAAGGAGAGACCTGCTGGGAGGGGGCTTGAAGCTTGTCCGTGTAACCCTCCCAAATCCTAGGGAGTCCTTTGATCAGCTCAAGGCGCCTTTGGTGAATCCTGTAAAACTGTGTCACTGTGAGTTACGATGTGTCAAGGAAAATCCTGACTTCTTGCCTTAGAAAGAAACGAGCCAGAGACAGCAGTACTCTGAGAGGCAGAGACAGCTATGCCAAGGGAATCTCACCAGGGCATTTCAGCCAACCCAGATGGAAGGGATGCTCAGTTAAGCAGCCAGAACAAGAATTGCTGCTAAAGACAGCAGTTAAATATTTTAGTTGGTGTTTGGATGTAGCTATGGTGGAGACATTGCTGATTTGGTTTTGATGATGAAAGTTCTGTAAGTTGCCGAAAGACCACATTGTTCTGCTTTGCATATACAGGAGAAAGCCTCTCACTTTCCTCTAGTGAACTGATTTAAGAGAGAGGGGACACGTATTTTGTAGAAAGCAAATTAAAGGGTTTTTCGTTAATGAGAAATGGCTGAGCTTAATTTAATTTACTACTAATTCCAAGGAAAGGAAAGAGAACCATGATGTCATGTCTTTTTAGCTCCATTCAAATGTTTCATCACCTCTTTTTTGGACTGAAATGACTCATGAAATCATAGACACTGCACGTGGCAAAGACTTTTAAGTTCATCTTGTCCATCTGTCTGTCACCACCATGTTCTTATTCAGAATGGTAAACAAGAAAGCCACTTGAGAGACAGACACTCTTAAAGAGTGGGGAATACTAAAAAATCCTTTACTCATTTTTGTACATCACCCTGGGTCCGAAGGCAGAGCCCATCAAGTCAATGTGAATGAATTCAATGCCACGTAGCATCAAGTAAGGCTTACCTCACTTCTCACAGCTGCTTTGTCATGTGTTGTTTTGCTGATTTCCTTTTATGTTTAGTGGGTTACTTTTCAGAGCTTTCATGAGTCGCTGTGAACAATAAAGCCCTAGAGCATCCCTGGTGAGTGACATCTATGACTGGGGACATGAGGTTGAAGGGTAAAAAACGCAGCTGCTGGAAATAAAGGTGATCTGCTGGAAATCCAGAGCACAAAAGGCAGGGCTTAGAACAAAAGCTGATGGAAGAGAAAGGGTCTGTTATCACACCCTTTTACAGAACCTGGCCTACTCCGACCCTGAAACCGCCAAGGAAAGGCTGAGGGACACACGTCAGTGACTTCTCAGGAGCTGCAGTCACACACAAGCCAGCCATCCCCTCTGCCTCTCCTTGCACATTCATTACTGCTGTTGTGACGTCTCTGCTGCCGCTGCTGACTGAAAACCCTGCACGCTCCGGCTGTCCCGAGAGCAGTTCTGTCAGAGCTGGCAGTGTGGCTTTGCATGAGCAAACACCAGCACCTACGCTGCTGGACAGCTGCTTTTTCAACTTGTTTTATGGCACGCGGGTTCTCTAACATCGTGAGAACCCACCGGAAATTGTTATCCACAGGGCAACACGTGAAAACCCAATCCATCTCCGATGATGTGTGCCTGCTCAGCTCCCAGGAACACTTTCACTGTGGCCTCAGCAGCTTGTGGGCATGGGCTAATGCTTCCCTCTGGAGCAGAAGGGACTGGGACAGCTGCTCACCCTCCACATGGATTCCCTGACTTCCCTGATCGGCTATCTGTGACAGGGATCTCTGGGAGAACTCGCTGCCTCTGAGCCCCAGCGAGGAAGGATCATTAGCATGCAGCCTGTCTGCCTGTGGAAAATGATATCTCCATACCTACCAGCAAAGGATAACCATATCAACACCCAGCTGGACTCCATTAATATGGCTCTCAGGAGGCAAATGTCTCTTGACATGAAATTATGTGCCACTGATCATTTCAGCTGCCAGGGCTGCTCATTAGTTCACAAAATAGTTTTTTTTTCCTAGTGAAACACCTTCAAACAGCATCTTTCACAGGCACTGAATCTGCTTTCTTGAGTGTCAGGATATATGTGGAAGGGGCATTTTTGTACAGTTAGGAGCAGGGATCTAATTTCTGGTGCAGAATCCCAGCTAGGAATAAAGGTCTTGAGGTATTAAACCCATTTTGTCATGGCCTCCTTGTCACCCTTATCTTGGCACTTCCTTTGGTCAACTAAAATTTCCTGAGTAAGTCTCCTTATATTTGGGATATATTGGTCTTGTATTGGGAATGCCCAGTACCCTTGGTCCCTTCCATTAGCTGTGCTCCCTCTTCATTCTTCTCTTATCTCTGCAACCAGAGATGTGCCACCAAAAGCAATAATGGGCCCCCCCGTCTTTGACAGGGCTGATGGTGCTGGATCACCGTGAGGGAATATTACATGGCTTTATATTTGTGATTTATACAGACTGCACTGTGTGGGTTTACAGCCTAATGTGTGCACTCGCTGCTCTGCTGGGAGCTGTAAAGAAGAAAATCGTGTAATAAAAAGCCTTCTGGTCCTGACGTAAAATTCAGCACAATGCATCTCTGCCTGTGCCAACTCTTCCTTCTTTCTTTTGCCTACACTTCTATTGTGTGGCACAGTTACCAGGCTCATTAAATTCAACGTCTGAAGGGCAGCTAAGGCTCCTCGATGCTGCAGAGCAGAGAAGGGAAAAAGGCTGGAGAAGAGCTGAAGAGGGAGAAATTCAGGAATGCTCTCCAAGCATGGGAAAGGCAGGAAGTATTTATATTCTTCTCCACACACACTTCAGGATGACTAAAACACCCTCAGTCCAGTGAGATGGGTTTGATTTTAGAAAAAGCTTTCTAGAGGTAAAGAGGGTGAAATGCAATATCACTTCACCTGGGCAGAGATGGGCAAAAGGTTTAGATGAACAGCCAGGAATGGTTTTGCAGCTTTTATAGACTCAGATGAAGATCTCTACAAGCTTTTAATTACTTTTCCTTATGCCTGTTTGCTATGAACCAGAACTGATTTATTAACATGCCTCTTCTCTGTGACTAATTTCAGTGGGGAAAAAAAAGCGTAGTAATTTTTAATTTCACACAGCAGCAATCAATCTCCTTAAATTAGTTTACTGGCTGCTTTGGTATCTGGTGCATTTGCAGTCTTTTCCCAGTGATCTTCTTTACAGATCGTGGGGTTGGTGAGTACTGTCCTGTCTGTGTCTCCTAGCCAACTTTATTAGAAAACATAATGCCAGCGTTCTTTCAAGTCACAGAGGTAGGCAAATGGGCCTGAAAAGTAGCTCATTTCTTCAAAGACCAGAGAAGTGTTGGCAGCAAATACCTGGTGCCTCTTTTCTCCCACCATTAATTTCTCCTCCAACAGGAGAAAAAAAGCAACTCATTTTTCAACTTAAGAAGTCTTTCCAGATTTCAAAAATTTTCCTTAGGATCAAATTCCAGTTCTGACATTTCGATGCTTTTTATGAAGAAATGGGAAAGAGGTGGGACTGATGATTAGAAATCACTTTGCAGCTCTGGAAACCCTGCATTATGAGATAAGAGGTCTCCATTTCCCATAAATGGGTGCTTTTAAGGCTCTAGGATTTAATTTTCTACTTAAGGTCTATACTTTGTTTCTGAGTAATGGGACAGATCAAGACTCCAGGCCGGTTCCTTCTGAATTATTCTTAATATCCATGAAACATTGTATGCTTCCTTTGCTTTCAGGTATAATGTTCATTTTGCATGATTTCTCACTTCTTCATGCAACTTTTGTGTGCTTCAGCTGGTGAAGTGACATAAGATCTCTGTCACATTTGTATTGTGTTTGCGTTCACTTGGTCTGATGTCATGTTTATAACATAATATTTTGGTGAATTTCCTAGATGGTGACCCTACTGCTTTTTTAGGATTGCAGAGATCAAGACTGTTGTTTTTAGAATATTTACTTATTTTGTGCTTTATTAACCCCCCTAATCTGAAAATAATAAGTAGTCTCCTCCAGCAGGAAGACTTTCAGAGGTTTCTTAATACTCAGTAAACCTAAAGTGTATATCTAAGAATAGTTACAAATTCATACTGAGAGGCTGTGTTGATACATTTCTGGCCATCAAAAAGGGTTTGACAGTTGGTCCAAAAGCAGAATATTTCCCTTTTTTTTCCCCCCTCCCTGCAAAAAGGGAACTTAAACCCAACAAACGACACCCCAGTGAGAACGCACGAGTCAAAGCAAAAACAAAAGGAAACCCAAGTTTGCAGCTAAAGGACTCCATACAGAATTGCTACCCTGGTTTTCATTTGTGTTCTCTAGTGGTGGTAGGAGTCCCTGCAGGAACATCCTGGAACTTCCTGGCCATGGAACATCCTGGTGGAGCTGCCTTTGAGCCACAGTACAGCAGAGAATTGGAACCAAATTATTTCCCTTTTCTCAGAGCAGTTTTACACATCCCCAGGAAAATTTTCACGGGGAGATGTCCCATTCTGTCAAATGTCATAATACAGGCAAACAAACATGAAACACATGGAGAAAAAATTCCCAGCCAGGCCCTGCCGATTGTTGTTGTAAATCTCAGGTTCTGCCTTGCAAGTTTAGAGGTAAAGAAAGGGCTGTGAAAAATTCCCCCTGGGTTCTGTATTCCTGGGATGCTGTGGCTCTATGTCTATGTCAGCTGACAGCTATTTCCTCCACTGAAACTTATCCACTTAGAACAGGAGCACTTTTAGTCCATGCTCTGCCAGCAGTCACAGCTATTTTAATCACCTCTTTTGCCAATTCTGGATCCTGCACATCATTTTGACATCCTCTTCAACCTGATCAGGCAAGCAAACAGCTGCTTTCAGAGCACCCCTATCTGGAAGGTTGCTCCAAATTACAGAAGGCGGATCTGTATATTAATATTTAAGATCTGTCACTGACTGTGCCAGCCAGCCTGATGGTTCAGCTGAGATCTTCACTGCACAAAGGAATGAACAAAGTAACAAAGCAAACAAAAGGGATCTGAGATCTCTAAATCGTTCTTTTTCCATGGCAACCTTCCTTGAAGACTAGAAGGCTGTTTAGGGGAAATAGCTTAGTGTACTTTCCCAGCCTTTTTACACTTTCCAGGGTATGTTTCCCACTGATGAAGACTTCAAGTGTCCATTCTTTGATGTTATGCAAGCTCGTTTTGCCAGCCTCAGACTTGCTGAGGAACAGCAGTACTGCTAATGGAGCAAGCAGTGATCGCCATCTTTTTTGGATCCCAAAGAGTGGTCTCTCCTCCGAGCCTAGCAGCATTAGAGATGAGATTTCCAAGGATTCATAGCAAGACATATGTAATGAGAATACTATAGTCAATGCCTACTTTGGTACCAGCAAAGTAGCGTGAACACTGGATTTTGTTTTATGAAACGGAGCCACAAAAACAAACTTGTCTGGAGGTGTTCTGTCCTTGGACCACCTCAGGTCTGTCCCACTGAGGTCTGTAACATCTGCTACAAATGCAAAGTCTGCCTTCCTGTCCTCTTCCTCGAACTTCTTGCTATTTTTTTGTTATCCCACAAGGATATCCCACTTTTGCAGTCCCTCAGAAGGGACCACAACGGTGAATTCTGGGATTTTTTTTTGAGCCACACTTTTCCAGACCTCTTGAAAGAGTTGATGCACATTGGTCCTGCCTCTCCCTTTGTCTGCTGTGGGAGGATGTCCTCACCTCTGTGTTCATGGGAGGAACTTGAGAAACTCTCTATATGCCACTGCACAATAAGGACATGGACAAACTCCAGTACAGATTACGCTGGTGCTTTACCACATCTGTATCCTCTCCCCGCTGTAGTTGTGCTTCGTCCCCAAGTGTCCTTGCTCTGAAGAGCTTAATTTGCTCTCATTCATGGTGGAATACCAACCACAGGAAGAGCAGGTCACCCAGGATCAAGGCTGGGGATGGGGGGACCCAAAGCTGTCCTTGGCCCTGCCGTGTCACCCGGGATCTTGCTTTGCCCTTGGGCTTGCACTCTGAGATGATGGATGCAAAGGGCTGATCATATTCTTTGAAGCAAGACCCCTGACAAGGCATGGAAGTGTTCTTGCAGTTGTTGAGTGGCAGGTGGGGAGCAGAGCTGGTGCAGGCACTGAGAGGTGCCTCGGATCTGGCTGCTGTTGCTGCTACCTGTGTGTCATTCTGGCAGAACAGTGTTGCTAAGTTCCCCATGCAGCCCTGGGAGCGTGTCATTCTCCACGTGGGTGGGTGTAAAAAAGCTGTTGCAGAAAGTTTCAAAAGAAGCTTAGCAGTGAGAAGAGCTGCAGCTCAGGCCCATTTGCAAAACACGAATGCCACCTCCGCTCTGCTCAGGGATCAGCTGACACCGGCAGGAACAGTGCCACTTCTTCAATTACTCTTGCGGTTTTTTTCAGTTCTTCACAAAAATTATTTGGCTCAAAACACAGGTCAGTTAATCAGGATCAAGGCAAGGGCAGGGTAGCACACCTGCCACTGGCCCCTGGTGCTGCTGAGAAAGGCTCCGTGCTGGCAGTCTTACGGGTTTGGGAAGGTTGCTGTAGAGCAGGGTAGAAGTCAGAGCTGACCAAGTTCTTAATGTTTTTCTGAATCAAAGCCCCCTTGCCAGCCCACTCTGTGTTATGAAGACCTTCATGTCCTGTTGAATTTGCCAAGAGGAGATTTTTGAATAAAACTTACAAATGACAATAAATTTCAAATTCCAGAGGACTTAAAGGCCACCAAATATTAATGTTTGAGTTCTCCAGCTATTTATTCTTGATTCTTCATTGCAGAAGGGCCTCTTATCTTTCTCCTTGTCATCCCTATTCCCCTTCCCAGTGCTCTTTGGCTTGTGCCTAATACTGAGCTGGAGAAGGACCTTTCAATCTGCAGTCCTGGCCAAGAGGGGAGGCAGCACAGAGAAGAGCTGAAGCACCACATCCAGCCCCTCTGGAGTCCCACACAGCACTTCAGTGCACACCACTGGCAATCTGTCCTGCTGCCCAGGACTGCCAAAATCACCAACAGTTGTGACTGTTCTGCACCACCTCCCAGAGCTGTCAGGAGGCCTTCTGGCTTCAAAACCTCCCCTTTCCTGGAACTCCACTCCTTCCGCATCATCCCAGATCTCTCTGGACATTTGAAGGCCCTCTTTCTGGCTGGTGCTTGCCCGTGGGACGTATTTGCTCACATCCCCTGAAAGGGTATCATCAAGTGGATACTTCTCTTCACCCCCCAGCATGCAGACACCACAGCCCATGTCTTAAGTCTGTCTCAGCCGCAGGTTTTAAATGTCACAGAGACATTTGCTGAGGGAGTCAGGGACAGAGTCCTGCAGTACCATTGCCATCGGGAGTGGCGGAGCCGTGCCCTGGGAAAGTGATGTTCTATCTCTGCACGTTTTGCTTTTGATGCTGCTGTTGGCACAAGGAACCTCCAAATGAGCAGGAATAACTCTACTTATACAACACGGAAATATCTCCTCCAGCAGCAGACAGCTTTTCTGTAGAGGGAGACAGAAATGTAAGAACAAGAGCAAAGTATCTTTACCTTAGAGTGTTTTTGGGGTTGGCATCCTTGCCACTGTGAGAACCTCCTCTCTGAACTGAAGGGCAACAGAGGGCCTCAGAGCACACTGTAATAACATTTTCATCCTGTCCCAAAAAGTGTTGGGGCCTTCTGCTATTTTCCAGTGGAAGAGAGAAGTGTGGACAGTTAACTTCGTGTCACTAGGATGCTCTTGATAACATCAGTATCTCTTTTACTGCCACCAGCACTTGTCCAGGAAAAGGGTCCCTAATTTCCTAGGAGCTCTACAAATCAAAGACCTTGGAAATATTAAGAAAAGTGCTTGAGCCCCTCCCTGAGGACTTACAGTTTAAAATAAGTGAGACACAGAGGGGGAGAAGAAGGTGATAATGGGAAAGTGCTGGTTACCAAGGCAGACAGTTGTTTTAGGCCTCTGGCAGAGTAGCTGCCATGAAGTCATTAAACACTGAGCAAATAATTAAAACTGTTGTTCATGAATATTTCAGTGGAATATTTTCGGAGAGGATGTATTTCAGTCATGAAACATGTATTAGCCCAGTGAGGCGGAGACATGACAGGGAAAGACAGAGAGAAGGTGAAGGAGAAGTGAACAAGCAAACTCTGAAATAATTAATTATCAAATCCTTTTCCACTTGCGTGACTTCCTGCTGAAATCTTCTGTTGGAGGAATGCAACAGTTACATCAGATCAAGATAGGTTTTGGGCCTCACTGAGTAACTCTCCTTTTGTAGCTCCACTGTGGAAGATAATTAAGCAACCACACTGTTTATATCTTCACATCCAGACCCTCACCTTGCTTGACTTGCTGCCACCTGTGGATGGGGCCCACCATGTTCCGTAGCCTTTTGTGTAAAACTGCAACTGAGTGAATCAGACGGGTCTGTTTATCTCCACAAGAGGTTAGAGTCGCTCTGTACAACTTCTGAGAAATTGATCCACAGAGGCAGACCAGATCTTCCTTCACTACTCTGCTCTTACTTGGGAACCCACACAGGAGGCAGATTTTAAAAACAGCTTGGCATTGACTGCCCCTTCCATCTGTTCCCAGCTGGCTGAGGTCTTGGGAAAACCCTGGCACAAGCAAATCCAAGATATGTATACTGTGAGCTGTCAGATCCTAAGGCACACTGGTTCCCAGCCTTCCCCAGGCTGAGGTGAAGCCCCTGGCTCGTGTACTTTCGGCGTCTCAGCTGATAGATGGACGTTTTTGCTGTAGTGGTTTGGCACGCAATCACTTTCAGGAAGAGTGACATCCTGTATTTAACAGGGAAGGAGAGACTTCATCTGGGTTTTGCAGGAAAAGCAAAAGCAAACTTGCAGCACTCCTCTTCCTGCCTGTATGTGATGGAGTGATCTTGGACATGAGACAGCCCAAATAAAGGGACTTACATGTGGCAGGAGATTTCCTTCCTAGATGCTGCCATCCTGCCAGATGCCCAGGGTAGGACACCCTGCTCCCCATACCTTAAAAGAAAGGGACTGGATAGCAAGAAGCAAAGTCCTTTCAGTATGAGGAGGGTGGCCTGCCCTGATTCCTGGGGTTTGCATTTGACAGGATGAGTCCTCTGTTCAACCAGGGCATCCTGCTGAGGCTTTTATCCCCCTTCACACAGCGCACCATATGGATCGGCTGCTCCCGCAGGGAATGTGTTTGTGCGTTCCTGCCTCTCCCCAGCCATCCCCTCAGTGCAGGATGTGCAGGCAGGGACACAGACAAACAACCCTTCACACAGGGAGCTGCAGCAGCTGCTGCTCAGGCTTGACCCACCTGCTGCTAGACAAGCCAACAGGCTGGAGAGCAGAGCTTTTGATTCCTGTGATTCATTTCTTTTGGCATAAACAGCCAGGCCAATTAAATCACAGATGAGGAGACACTTCCTATATGTATGCAAAAGAATGAGAGGCAAAGAGAAAAGAAGCAGACTTCATGTTTTTGTTTGTATACACTGGAATAATTTTACATTAAAAAACTTGAGCAGGTTGTTGATGACTACTGAAAGGCACGAAGAAAGATCCTTGTTAGCAATCTCTGCTCTCCCTGTTGGGCAATGAGGACTTATGTTTGTGTGCTAATGGGTTTCCACGGAGGAAAAACCCTGTTCCTGCGGAGCAGTTTGTTAAAGGGAGAAGAGACCCCTGGGGTGGCCTCTTTCTTCCACCAGCCATGATCGAAGCAGCAAATATTCTGACTTGGGGCCCTGGGAAGCAAAAATGAAGTGATCCCAGAATGCCAACATAGGAAATGATGCAGCACTATTTCATCCTACTCCTTTCTCTTAGTACAGCAATAGGAGATCCAGGGAGCAAGGCTGCATCCAGAAAACAATATCATGAGGTGGTTACAGCAGGCATTACTGACATGCTGGACAAAAAGAGCACCAGAGTTAGAGAATCCTTGGAGATCCATGCCTCAAGGCGGTTTACTTTCTTCCTGAGGTCAAGAATAGAAGCTGACTCAGGCACGATGGAGGCACATTAGCAGGATGTTCTTGAAATCATGGAACTTAAACGTGCAGCTCTGTGCTACAAGACCTACAGGGCTCTCTCATTTACTCATTTTCTTATTGCCCTGCCTGTGATGCAGGCAGACACAATGTTGGGAGAAGCTGTTCTTTGTACTCGGGCAGGTGACTCACGCTTCAGCAGCATCATTTCTGGAGAACTGCCCTGATTTATCACCAGCTTTCCGCCCTGCTCACTGTGCAGTGGAAGGATGGGCAAAGCCTTTCTGGCTGCCTCTTGGTGCTGCTGGGCTCCTTGCAGCTGCACACCTGACTGTCTTCTGCACACCTACAACTCAGCTCTTCCATGGGGGAAGAGATGAATCTCCTTGAATGACAGCCACACACGTGCAAACCCTGCCCGCTGCAACCCAGCAGTGCCTGCCTCTAACTGCTACAGTTGTAGGAGGGAGGGCTTTTGTTTACAAGAGATTAGGGGCTGGTATCTGCTGGCATGACAACACTGGGATGTGTTTCTGCTGGAGAACATGGAGTTCTTGTCTTGCAGTTGCTGAGTCACAGAAAAGGCAGAGCAGTAATTTGAGGGTGCTGACAGCTTAACATGAGGTTAGACCTTCCATTTCCATGCCAACAGCGGTGCTGACGCACAGCAATTAATTATTCCAGGTCAGCTGGTGAACTTCTGCCATTGTGAAAAATGGGATCTTGTTGAGTCTACCTATACTGAGCACAGAGCTGAATCCAGGGATTCCAGAACACATGCTCCAGTTTCTTCAGCCGGTGCTACTGACACTGGTAGATGCTAATGGGTGTCTGGGTATGATGCCTGTCTTATGGAGCATTTTTTTCTCCTTATTCTCTCTTTCCTCATCCACGGACGGTTTTGGAGACTAGGCAGGAAGGATGCCAGATATGTTCTTTGTACTGCAGTGATCACACTAAGTAATGCAATTACCAGGTCTCCCCCACAGAACGAGCATCCTGGCCGGGAATAATTTCCTTAGTGTCTCCCTTCTCAGCTCTGTGTTTTCCAAAGTACATCCCCAAGTCTGCAGCCAGCAGCAGAGACAAAATACCCCCTAGGTCCAGAACATCTCTTCCCAGGAGCTTATTCACCTAAACCTCCCAGCCTCAATGAGAGGAGTTGATTCCTCAGTAGGATCACACTTATGGAGAAGAAACATGTGTTGACTACCGAAAAGCAATTAAAAATTGAATGTTTAATGACCCAAATAGGAATTTATGCACCAAACTTTCACTGATTTGTTAAGACTTTGTATCCATATTATTTATATTAAGCACTTCAGGAAAGAGTTTATTTGAGAAATTTATTGTATCAGAAGGTGCTTAAAAGTATTTTGGAAATATTTGATCATCCTGTATCAATACATTTTCAAGCAGAACAAAATGAATGCCTTTTTTCAGTTGACAAGAAACTTTTCATCTGCAAGGTTTAGTTAATGTATATCTATGAAAAAACACACAGAAAAGCTCAAAAGCAGCAAGAAATAGTTCAAAATTATGTCTAGAAACTGCTAAAATTAATTTCCGTAATTAAAAAAGAATTCTGATGGCATACATTTGTGTTCAACAAAATTTTTTTACAGTGTTTTCTGCTCTTGGGCAGAAAGAAATGAAAATTTTCATCTCAGTCCCTTGCCTTTGTCTCTGATTAACCTTCAATAGAGTTAGATTTTAAAAAAATTATTAAAAGATCTCCCTCTTCTTCTTTTCTTCTCCTCTAGAACTTTTTAAACTTTCCTTCTGTGTTTTTACCTTCTGGAATGTCACAGTTGTATTTTTAATGCAATTAAATTAATTGGCAAAGTCCAGACATTTTTGTTTCATATGGGAAGGAGGTGTTAATCATTTTAATCAGAAGAGAAAGGGAACACATTAAATTTTTGAAATGAAAAAAAACCGAACACCTGAGTGTCTGCAAGAAAGAGCTGATTTTGTCCAGGGTTGTTTTCTGTTGCCGCTCAGAGGGAATCCCTGAGCCTTGAGACACCTGGAACACGGATTTTGTGACACTCAGCTGGGTTTGCTGCTGTTGTCTGGCTGGGAGCCAAAGTCAGGAGGCAGGAAAATGCTGACTGAGAGCAGGCAGCTGCTGCTCCTGTTGTGGAATGGTTGTGGATATGAAGAGAAGGAACTGAAGCTCCTGGGCTTATTTTTGTGGACTGGGCTTTGTGGTGCCAAGCTTGGCCCTTCCTGGGGACTTCAGACCACCAGGAGTTTCCTGGAGTTGAGTTTAGGGCTGCCTGCTATTTATCTCTCTCCTCTCTATCATCATCTATCTTCAGTGTTTCGTACTATGTCAAATGCATCCTTCTAACACCAGATCCACATTAACTGAGTCACTTTCTTCTTGACACACATTAGCAAAGCTCCTTGCACCTTTTCAAAACCAAAGCCTTTCCTTGCAGAGAAGAGCCTTGCTCAACCCTGCAAGGTGATGTATTGCAGAGCTGACTTGCTCAAAAAGCTCAGTGCAAACTGATTTGCACCTTAAAGCAATACAATTAAACCAGCAAATATTCTGTGTAGACACTTTCTGTATCCTAGTGACCCTGTGATTTAGTTAGATTTCCTTCTGATTGATGTTAAAATAAGAGTTTCGTGGAATCCAAATACCTTGCAGAAGCCTGAGTTTGCTGAAGCCTCTGCCTTTCCTTGCAGGATTTTTCTGGTGAGAAGTGAGTAAAAGACACAGATCTCTCTCTAGAGGATCTTGCAGGCTCAGAAACAATGTGATTTTGAGCCCCATTTTGTAGCCACTTTGAAAAAACATGAATTCTCCCACTGTATTCAAAGGAGAATTTAGTCTCAGACTTTTGGAGAAAGTTTCCAGCTTTTTCCTGGTGTTGTGATCCAGTGGGTGAGAGATGCCCCTGCTCAAGTTAATGTGCAAATAAGACCATATGCCAAAGTCAATAATGTAGATTTTAATTAATAGTAAGTGTGAGGTAGAGCGATAGAAAGAAATAGAAAAGATTGAGAGAGATCAAGCAGAAGATGATCACCACCTGTGGATCCAGAAGCATCCTGTTGGTCCTTCCTCACCCTTCTTGGTGGTGGGGGGGTCCCAGAGAGTTGTTTTTCTGAGGGTCCCACCTTTATACAGTCCAAGTTCTGTGTATCTACAGAGCACAGATGCCATTCCCACAATTTGAGGCAATATGTGTATCAGCAGTTGCTTCTTTTCCAACATCATGCCACAGTGGGAACTTTTGTCCTAATCAGATATATCCTCAGGCCTGGAATTAGCACCTTTCTGTGACAAATTTCTGCCACCTGTGCTTATTTCAAGTTGCCACTGTGGTGACTTATGGCAAGTTCCTTCTGTGGCCTTGACAGTGTTTGGAGACAGGGAACTCTATTATGTCCTTACACCTGGCCACAGGGAAATTGAAGGCAGCCTGCTAATGTTAATTCAGACAGGACTCTAAGTGGGATGTATCCCTGCTGAAGTCGTTTGCCTGGCAAGAATGCTTCAGGGTCATCAGGCTCTTAATTACCCAGTGTTCTCTCCAGTTACAAAGCAAACTGGCTAAACATTCTGGCCTAGTGTAGAGGTGGTTAAAACACTCACAGCCTGTGGCCCTCCTTGCCCTTAGCATTTTTTTGTGACGGATTAAGTGTGCTAGGAGCCCAGGAACAACTTTTTCTCAGTATTTTTTTGTCAGGCATTTTTCTCATATCCCACTCAACACAATCCATGGACTATGGTTATTGTTCCCTGTTAATCACCCCTCCGGTCATGAAGCTCCTTGTGCCTGCCTGCTAAAGCCAGTTGCATCACTTATGCTGTGTCTCCAGGAGAGAGGGAGAAGAGAGGATTAAGTTTTAAAGAAAACAAAACTGTAATGCAAGAAAAAAATAAAGATTTGGGTTGGTTTTTTTTTGCCCCATTGTTGGGGTTTTTTGTGGGCTTTGACAAAGTAGAGGAATGGAAAGGGGAAAAAGACTTTCCTATGAAAGAGATAATCTTCATCATTCGATCTTTGGTGACTCTTGTGAAAAGCTGAGTTCACTCAAGGTAAACAGAAAGGAAGATGATTAAGTTACCTCACATCCACATCCAGATGCTGCAGAGTCCACAGTGCCTGGTAACTTCTTACCCTGCTAGTTAACATATCAAATTACAAAATGTTTCTCAGGAAGTAGCTCAGGCTGGATGTCCTTCCTAGAAAAATGAAGCCACATCTGTAGGGATCAGAGGAATTGCAGACTTTGCAGGCTGGTCTGGCAAATGGTACTCCCAGGAAGAACCCTCCAGGGACAATTCCATATAACTGGTGTGATACTCACCACTTGTGTTGGGAAAAAAACAAACTCTCCTAAGGAAACCTGGTTCTGACAATAACAGTTCAGAAAGTGCTGTTCTTAAAGTCATCAACACATGAAATTGGGAGTGGATAAACAGCGTGACACAGATTACATGTAGGGAAATCATGGGTGGTTGCAACACCAAAAAAAGTAGCTGGGAAAGCTACTGTGATCAACAAATGAGTGAATCTTACCTCAAGAGTCCTTAGTCTTATCTACAAAATCATTAATATGGTAGGGGACTCGATAATTCCCAGAGATTTCGTTTCAGCTCAGGAGGGACTCCTGTGGGTGAGGAAATCGATGAACTAATTCTCTGATCAAACTCTTCCTGTCAGGAGGAGAAACCACCCCAGAGAGGCTTTTAAAACTGCACCTGTTGTCTTTACCTTGTTCTTCTCCAAAATGTGGCTCAGGGTGCCCAAGGCAGAAACCCCCATCATTCTTGTCTGTTCCAAGGATGGGAGGTAAGGATCAAGGACTGAAATCTTCTCTGGCAGCACTGAGCAGCATCCTCCACCCTTTCCTGTGCTGTGTGACTCATGCTGGAGGGAAGAGACATTTTATGAACGTAAAGTACACACTGACATGGTCTTCCTCCCATCACAAATGAGGAAGAGGACCAGATAGAAGGAACCTCAGCAAAAATGAAAAGACAGGACTGGTTCCCTCTCATTTGTACTGTGGACATACTGCAGGGAGGAGAAGTAGGTTTGGATTGGGACAAAGAATCTGCTCTCTACACCAACCTTATGTAACAAGTTAGGGGTAGAAAGAGATGAATGCAGCTTTTCCCAGAGCCTACCTCTAGCAGGGCCTTCAGCAGAGCCCTAACAAAGTCATCACAGGGTTTTAAAAGCCCTGCTTTTCCCTGTGAAACGGAGAGGAGAATTTCCCCAGGCATATTTGTATATAAGCAGATTGTGAATAACACCTTGCACAACTTTGTACAACAGTAAGGACTTGTAAGTCTCTGAATTCATATGTTTAAACTGGGCTTCCCCACCTGTCATCTTTCCCAAATTTTCTTCTCTTTCATCACAAAACGTCTGCTTGAGGGCTAGAAGCAAATGGAAGGGCAAAATCATCTTCTTTACCATAAACATCCAAATTTCTGTATATGTGAGGAAAAGAGAATTGCCTTTGTATCTCAGGCTGAGGTCTCATTCTCTCCAGTGCAATCAAATGAACAGCTGTTGCTGTGGAGCTTGTCTAAAAACATCTCTTTGCATTCTGCTCATTCAGGTCTTTTATGCCTGCTGTTCCCATTATTGTGCTCTTTTTCCAAGTGTTGAATTTTCACTCGGACATTTATAGTTTTATCTCTACTCAAGGACACAATCAAACGCCACAGGCACCACCAGCCAGGGGCTGAATCATGTCTTTGCCTATGCCATATTTTCAAATTCCAGCAGAATGCTTTGATACCAAAATGATCCAATGGCTGAAACCCAGATTTTATGAAAGCTGAACATGCAAAAGAGAGAGACTCAAGCTGGTCTTCATTTACACCCTCATCTCCACTATTCACACTCTCTTCTCTTGAACCTTTCATGGATTTCCAGGGATAAATATTGTTCCCAGTATGTCTCCTTCTACCAACACAGCATCATTTAATTTGGTGGCAGTAGAAGTACCATTTCTCAGGCCACTGCTTTTCACCCGCCACATCACTGTTCAGGAGCTTGGCAGGAAATTGTAAAGGTTGAAAGTTAACATGATATTGCAGGGAAAAGAAGGGGATGCTCACAATGGAAATGCCACTTGAAAGGCTGGATAAAGAAAGGTCAGATTAAACTACAGAGGGGCTTAAATGGTTTAGATCTGCTTGAAAGTACCTGCATTTCAGGTGACACCTGCTCCCCATTGTTTCCTCAGTGAGTTCCAGAGAGAGAATGTCTGCTTGGGACTCATGTCCATTCCCTGGGCCATCCTTCCAGCAGAAATTACAGAAACCTCTGGAAGAACTCTTTGCCACCACAGGCTGAACTTTCCATTATACCGTGGGCATAATGGAATTTTCAAATGCCTGGCAGAGCAAAGAACAATTTGTCCTTTATTTAGTTCATCATTTCTGCCTGTGGAGCTGTTTGGTCGGACTGCAGAGTCCCTTTGATGCTCTCCTCAGGACTGAAAACTATTCTGCCATGTCCCAATCCCTGTGTTGTTTCTGTCAGCCCCATGCTTTCCCCAGCTGACTGGCACCTCCCTGCTGTCATTGTCAAGGTCCAGAGCCAGATCCTGACTTCACCTTTTACCCATCCATGTCTTTAGCAAAGACACTGGAGTCTTTTTCTCGCCATCAGTGGAAATAAGTGGTATAAGCCTGAAGGTGGAATTATTGCCCAAAAATTGGAGATCAGGAGAAGTACAAGTTAGGCAAGCTAAAAAGAGGAGACAGAGAATTTGACTAGAGGAAAGATAGAAGATGCAGGAGCAGAAGCATCATCTGTATGAGCTACTCCTCGTTCTGTGGCTTTTTTTTTTGCATGTCACTTGAAGAACTAAAACTTAAGGTCCAGCTAGTGGCTGCACAGAGCCTGTGCATCCCTGGCCTTTCTGGCTCTTTGTTCCCACAAAGTGAAAACAAATCCTTTCATCACCTGACCAAAGGGGCCAAGATAATCTCTTCTCCTCCTGCATGGAGCCAATCCTGCTCTCCAGCCTCGGGGAGATGAGGCAGGATTAATAATTGTGATCAATGTGTTTCTTGTTTCCAGATACTGCGTACCAGAAGGTATTTTGAGAGTATGATATATGAGTCACTGTGGGATGCAGCAGAATGTTTTAGCCTTGCAGCTTGGAGGTACATTATTCATCTTCTCTCGGCCTATAAAACATGCAGCCCAGAGACACCCTGAATATGGTCTGCAGAAGCTCAACTTGAACCTCCAGGGAAGTTCCTTGAAAGTGTTTCTAGAAAAGACATTCATTTTTTTGTTAAACAAAAGTAGATAGCCCTTCCAGATCTCCTTACCCTTTCTTCCCCTACCCCTCCTCACTTTTCTGGCTTACTTCCAAAGCCTCTAAAGAGAAGATTGATTGGCAACTGGTATTTGCTAAAATCCCTGTTTTCAGCCTCATAGCACCCAGACTTCACCATAGCCCGTGCCCCCTGCTCCCATCCAAAGGCTGCATTAAATTGTTATATCCATCATCTGGCTGCCAGCCACAGCCTTGCCAGGGAAGGGAAGAAGTGAGTGGACAGAAGTACTATAAAACTCCACAGATAACACAATTTGGATCAGGAAGAACACCAGCTTTTGCAGCAACTTTCAAGCACATTAGAAAAGGCTGAGACACTTGTTATTGAGACATGTAGCTTGAAGAGGCTGTAGTGAATTAAGCTCTTGTTAGTAGGGCGTTTGGATCTTCATTCTTGCACCAGTCCTGGCTGCTCTATCCTCTGAAAGAGATGTTGCTGAAAAAGACATGGAAAAGCTGGTGTATCTGGGTGCAATTTGGCTCTCTGATCTACACAAGACATTTCTTGGCCTCACGGGATTTGCCAGAGAACAGATATCTCTCATGTAAAACTCAGCAGGATGTAATTTCTTCATGTCAGGTATGAAACGGACTGGGTCAAGTAGTTGGATTGGTCCCAAAACCAAGGGACTTTCTCAAAGTGATCAAAACCACCAAAGTGCTGATCCCTGGCAAAAAAAAGAAAATAAAGAAAAACTGTTTATTATTTGGTAGATGCTAAACTATTACATTTGGCCTCAATTGCATTTTGTTCGGTAAGTATTTTCAGATCCTTTTAGCTTAAACCTGCAGAAATGCTGTAATTTTCATATAACGGCATTGAGTACTAATGTGAGGGTTTTGTTAATTAGGAAATAGCATCAAAGAATTTTCTTATTACTAGCAAATTCTTTCAGACTACTCTTTCTCCATGGATGAAAGCTGGTTTCTGTGTGGATGGTTTCTCCATCTCAATGTAAATCTTTCTGACTGGAATAAAGGAGAACTGTAAGATTGTCCTTCCCATGTGCCCTTACCAATGCAGTCTACAGTAAAAATTCCATATAGGAGGGATTTAATTTTCCTAAATCACGAAATATGCATTAAGTTAAGAGGGAAAAAAATGCACTCAGATTAGGTAATTTGTTGGAAACTAGAATTTCTGTGAAGGCGCGGGTGTGATCCCCAGGCAAAATCACTCTTTATCATAATGTCTGGAGCTGCATAATTCAAAAACTTCATGGCAGCACATGACTAATATGAGACATCTGGTTTTGGCTGGGTGCACGTTTTAACAAGAAGCTGGATTTTCACCACAGGACCAGTCCTTTCACAAAGGTCAGGGCTGTCCTCAAAGAGTTCATCAAGGAAAAAAACCCTGTTCTTTTTGAGCAGGTTTGTTGCTACGCTGAAGATCCTATCAGGAAAAGGGCTACTAGTATTTGAAAAATCAGCTGTCTGAATCCTTTTTGGTCTTTCAACTCATTATTTTTGGTAAATCCAACCTCTTCTATTGAAACAATCACGATATACTGTCAAGTTTTCAGATTATTTGACATTTTGACTAATGGTTTCTTTTCCCTTTGACTGCCCATCTATTTTTAGGTGAAGAAATGCTGGTTTAAACGTTTACAAAGTTTCACTTAAAGAGGTCAACCCAAATGTTGCAGATTTTTCTGTTACGTAAAGCGACATTTCAGAAATGCCAATTTGAAAATGTTCTATCATTTTTAAACTTTCCCTCCGGTTTGGGGGGTTGAACCCCGGTTTATCCAAAAGCTCTGTTATCTTCATTGCTGAGCATTTACATTATTGAGTCAGTCCAGTTTCAGTAAACAGGAGCCTTTCAGATCCAGACTGGTTCTGTGGTGGGCAGCAGGTGCATGAGGAAAGTCTTTGAGGGGAGCTGAAGGACCAGCTCTTTCTAAAGCCTTCTCTGCTTTCCTTGCCAACACTTTTAAGAGACCCTAACATGATCCCAAAATGCCCTGGCATTTTTTTAAGAAGGGATCTTCTTTTGAGTCTTTGGTGGTTCCAGACAAGAAGATCCTGAAATCCTTGGTTACCCTGCTGAGAGGCTTTGCAAAGTGAGCAGAATGCCTTCCCTGCCTAAACCAAAGGACGCGACAGCAGGTGCGCAAACCTGTGTTGTTCCTGTCTTGCTGTTTTGAAACAGCTCCCTCCAGCCTTCAGCCTCGCCCATATTGTTTGGTATTGTTCCTGCCTGAAATATTCATAAAGCATTATGCTTTAAAAATTAGGTTGATGAATGAGAAGAGACAGTTCTCCTAATAAAGTCATTGACAGAAAGGCTGAAGCGTTTTGTTTCTGTTTTTTATCTGTGTGGAAGCTTGTCATTTGGCTGCTGCAAATTGGTCTGAGTAGCAAAAAAAAAAACCAAAAAAAACCCCAAAAACCAAAAAAACCCGACAAAAATAGAGTAGTAGATGGCACTGAAGAAGAAAGTGCCCCAGCAAATCGATTGTTTGTGGAGACATACAACTGAAGCCTTGAGGATTCCTCACTCATTGTAATGAGGGAACAAAGACTGCCTCAGAGCTTATGGAGCTCATTTGCTTATACAAGACCTGTCCTGTAGGTGACAGATCTCTGACTGCCCGCGGGATGTCCCTGCTTGATACCACAGCATGGTCTATAAAAATGACACCCTCCTTTCAGATGCTGCTGGTTCCATCACCATCTCAGTTGTGCAAATGACCTCATTTGACTAAAAAAATGTCTGATTGCCAACCAGTTTAACCTATCACGTCCCAGGACCCTGTTTCAGCCAAGAAATTAGCGTCACATCTTTATTTCCAGGTAAAACAAATGAATATATGGCATTGTTGTTGTTGTTGTATCTCTTGCAGACAAACAAAGCAGTAGCCAAGGGGGATTTCCACCACGCAAGCTCCAGCTCCCGGCGAGCTCTCTTCCTGGCTGTCCTGTCCATCACAATCGGAACTGGCATCTACGTCGGGGTAGCTGTGGCTCTTATTGCCTACCTGTCAAAAAACAACCATCTATGAGCCTCAGGAAGGGGGGAAGCACCAGCCAACCCGGCTCCTGCACTGCAGAAGTCCCCAGCACATCAGACTGCGTGGTTTTCCAAAAAGAGACAAACACTTTCTGGGGGCAGGTACAGGATGAGATGGGCTTGTGCATTGTTGTAGGGTGGGAAGTTGGCGGGGCTGGGGGAAGTTCCACCATTTGTGATGCACAAGTCTTGCTTATCTTCATCAACCCCTGTACAAAAAAGGGAAAGAAAGAGCAAAAGAGAGACAAAGAATGAAAAAAAGAAAAAATAAAAGGAAGGAAGACGGGGGATGTGTGGAGAAGGGTGTTTTGCCTTTGCCTTCTTTTCAATATGGTGTTTACAAGCATCTGGCAAACTGAGCTGTTCTCTTAATACCTTCTTGGTCACCTGAACTTTGCAGCCAGCATGAGCTTGTGCTTAATTTGCTTGTTAAGCACGGCACTGAGATCTGGGAAAGCATGGACAGTGACTGGTTCTCTGAGAGAGCAATATAAAAACAAGAGGAAGAACATGGCTTTTTTTGTCTTTGGAACGCAGGACTCATTTGCCTAAGAGTGAATCAGACACCTCAGCACAGAGTGGTATTGCCTACTCTTCTTGTTGGGGGTAGGTCTCCACGGAAGGAGAAAAGGAAATTAAAAACATTTTCCCTTCCTTTCCTTGTTTTTGGATTAAGGTGTGCCCCACAGGCCCACTCAGTGAAGAACAGCTGAGGTTACAACTGCATGACTCGGCTCCGCAGACAGAGTGCAATTCCGAAGTAACATGAGACCCGTTGTAAAATTAAATCCTCCATCCAGTCACATTGTGATAACAGCACTTTACTGTGGCATTATTGCTCATCTGGGCTGCTCCACCTTGCCGTGGAGACCTGCACAGCAGTCAGTGCAAGAAACCTGGGGAAAAATGCAAACTGAAATACTAATAAGTTTTTAATTTAAAAATCACGGTAAAGCATGGGAATTAACCAGAGAAAGGAATGCTTCATACATTTCTGGGGTCCTGCTCATACACAGACCAGTGAAGACCACTCAGATCAGAAGCTCACAGCTCAGCTGTGCATCAGGGACACGGCATAGCCATGGAGAGACAAGTCTGTTCCCCAATAAGCAGAGCAGTGGTAAATTGTAGGGGAATTGAGCCTTGTCCTTACTTCACTGACTGAAATGATACATTTAATTTCTTCTTTACTTGCTCCCCACACTCAACTATTTTTCTGTCTTACAGATTTCCCTGCACTCAACTATTTTTTTGTCTTACCATTTCGTCCCGCCCCAGGGTGTATCAGCATAGACATATATATGTAGCTACATATATATATATACACACAGAGGGGAAAACCAATCAAATCAATGACCATTTTATTATTCAATTGCCTCGTGTTTTACAAACATGGTTTCTTTAAACAAGGATGTCATCAAAGACCTTTTTTCCCAACTCTGTATTGTGTGTCATCTTTGCTCTGGGACAGTTCTTTCTCTTGTTTCGGGTTCCCATTATTTTGGTTTGAATTTGACTTCATTTGTTTTAGCGGGGGAGAACAAACACATGCAATCCTATTTTTCTGGTAGCCATATGGTTTATTAAAACACATGGTATACAGCTACCGGTGCTTTGTGTGATACTTTTTTTGGGGGTGGATGTGAAGCGTTAGACTGAGTGAAACTTGCCCCAGCACACCCAGTCCAGCTACCTCGAGAGGTGCTTGTATGGAACCATCTCATGCTGTCCCTGGACCCAAAAGCCTGTTGCAGCCACTGACGGGTTTTTTGGCATTGAATGTGTAGAACCAGAGAATGATTTCAGTGGGAAGGTAGATTGAAAATCATTTAGATCAAACTCCCTTGCCACGGACAGGGATTCTGTCCACATTGGCAAATTGTTGGGCTTCAAGCTAAGCCTGAAGGTCAGCAATGTACTCCTAGTCCCTTCTGCATATGTATTATGCATGATTTGTGGGATATAGTCTTTCCCATAAAGCCTGAGCTTTGGCGTACATGATATTGAATAAAAAACCTCTAAATATTCATTTAAAGGGAAAGGAGCCAGTATTTCCTAGCCTTGGTTTGAAGTTAACCTGGAGTTCAAAAAAATTAGAAAGCAAATACAGGTACTGTAAGGTCATTAAGCAAGCCTAACAACAATAATAGTAATGTAATTTTAAAACCAGTCTTATGGTTAAGGACTCTGCCTTATGAACTTTGGTGATTGTGCTGGCTGAATATTGACCTGAGAGGCAAAAGCCAGCTCTGGAGCTAGAAGAAACTTTCCCACAAGGGCAGCCTTAAAAATACCATACAGGCCCTTGCACCCAGCTTTAAAAATAGCATCCCAGATCCAGGGAGGGCAGCTTTCCATGTCCCCAGGAAACCCCAGTGGACAGCAAACAGGAGCAGCAGCACTGTGGGAAAGACCTGCATAGCAGGAGCACTCCTGGAAACATCACCTGGCTGAAAGTTGATGCTCTCATGCTTCACGTCCTGAAGCAACCCACAGTGTGACATGGAGCTGGCACTTGGAACGGCAGTCCAGGGTGACGAACTAGGAAGCTAAAGGGGGCTTGCACGCTGGGGAGGTGGACCTGGGCCTCACTGCAGTTGAGAGTGGGGATAAAGCTCCCAGTGATTGTTTTTGTGCCTTAGTAGGGGTCCAGTTTGCTGATTGCCTGAGCTGTGGGTCACTGAGGAGCTGAACAGGGACCTGTGTCTTCCTAAGAAAAGTGATGTTGTCACGGCCTGCTGCAACATCTCTGGTTGGCAGAGCAGATGCAATCATCTAAACATCTAAAATCCTCTAAATCTGTGGCATGAAGACTAGAAACTGCCACCAACACTTGCTCTTTCTGAGACAGCACCAGTTTACCCCACATGGTCCTTCTCTCCCCATCCTTGGGGAGGAGCAAGAAGGTCCATACTCAGTGAGCTCGTGTTGGATACAGGGACATCTTTACAATAGATCTCTGCCATCCCAGAGAGAGAGGAGAGAAGCCTTTCTGAAGTGAGACCTTTTGGCCATATTGGCTAAATGAGGAGGTGTTAAAGAAATGGCACCAGTATCTTTAACCAGATGACAAGCTGCTGTGATACCTAAGATCAGCTGCAAGGAGAAATCCCAAACTGTAAAGTCCAGGGACAGAAAGCTCCAACTTAATTGTATAATGTAGGATGTCATTGTGGATTAACCTCAAAAGACACATGGGGAGTGCTGGAGGCTCACTGAGAGGGAAGAAAAAAATCCTTCTTTGTGAAAGTCTCACAGTTCAAGGGAACAGAGACACTCAGCAAATAATGTGCTGGGTCAGAGACTAATATTGCATCTGTCATCTGACAGGATTTCATAACTCCCTGGTACCTCCATTGATTTTTTTGTGCCTTCATTTGGGAATCTCCTAGCCTTGAGCATTTTTATAGCTCAGTCTGAAATTAATTTCTCCCATCATCCAGGCTTGCAAGAGCTCCCTGCTGAGGAAACAAGAGGGCATAACTTGGGAACATCTCTGTACACCAAGGCTGGAACAGCAGCAGCAGTGACAACCACCTTCTCTGGGCTGGCTGCCACGCATCTCTCACAATTTTGGAAATGCCACCTGCTGACTTGCAAAGGAAATTCAAAGGCAGCCAAAAATTTAATGCAATTAGGTGCTTATGAACTTCACTGTAAGGAAGATATGAGAAAGGGCACAAAGAGAGAGTGCCCTGTGTTTTAGATGCCAGAGAACACACGCTCAGGCTGCTGAAAGCCCCAGCAAGTGGTGGAACCTCAGCTGGGGGCACAATAAGCCACATCTGCAGAGGAAGTGGCTTCAATCTGAGATCATTACACTTGTCTGAGCAGTGCAAGGCCACAGGATGAGAATCTGCAGAAGGGCTGCACCTGAGAGATTTCTTCAGGGTAAGATGGAATCCAAACATCTATCTTTGGATTAGACAGCTTCAAATCTAAGATAGGGGGCAGAGGTGGAGGTGGGCAACAAGAACAGTGTCGGTTTTCTCGATTAAACCAACACAACCCTTTTCAGTACCCTGCACCAGCTTCTCTCTGTATGAGGCCAGCACAAAGGATGCTTTTGCTGGCTGCATGGCTTTGCTCACAGATGTGTAGTGACACACTCAGCAAAGTAAGGGCAGGCAATCAGGTCACCAGAGCACATGGTCCTGCTTCCCTGGTGCACAAAAACTAACATTGGATTTTGCTCCAGACATCGTGGCATGACTCAGTGCTGCAGACATCAGGATCACAGCCGTGCCAAAGGAATGAGAGCAGGAGCTGCCAACACTGTTACAAGCTTAAGGCTGTGTGGTGAGCACAACATATGTCTGCTATTTACTAATCATGAGGCAGTCTCCGGAGAACCTGTTCCAAGCAGCTGTCAGAAGGTGGGTGGCGCTCCTTCGTGTCATCACCTTTCCCTCTTCGGACATGTCCAAGTGTACTTATAACCAGGTAGTCTGCATTTCAGGGTCTGCAGGAGGAAGCAGAGGGGAGGAAAAGGCTCCTGTGAGAGAGATGTGAGGTGGGAGGTAGGAGAGAATCTGTAATTTGCTACATGCAATCTATGACTGCACACAGCCAGAGTGCCATGTGGCTGGGAAGAAAGCCACCTTCTCTTGGCTGATAACTCAGTGTTGCTTTGGTCAAAACCCTCCCTCTGAAGAATTTCCTTGCAAGTAACAGACTGAGCTTAGGCAGAGGATAAGCATCTGAAGTGATGCACCAGATGGGTTACAGTAGCCCTCCCTTCCCAAAACAAGGTCAGGTGTTTGCATACAAATTCAATTTGTCCTTCCAGAACACTCAGTGGTGTTTCAGACTCCTCTTTCAGACTCCTGCTTTCTTAGTGCTCTATAGGTACAGATACACATCCATACGTTTATGTACATATGGACAGGTACCTGTACACATACACATCCATACTCACATACAGGCATATGTGAAGTGCTGAAAAAGAAAGGGAAATCAATTTTGTTCTCAATCAAGGAGAAGGCTGCAATTTCAGCAATAAAAATAACAACAATGCTGCTCAATAGTCACCTGCAGAGGGGACAGCAGGCTGTGAGAGCTGGACTTCGCTGCTTCCCTGCTGTATTTTCGAGTCAGCTGTTTGGTGCTTCTTTTCTGCCTTCCACCTTTTCCCAGTGCGTCTTTTGCTGGCACTGAGTGGGGCCAAACTGGTGGCTGTGCATGGAAGTGGTAGTGGCACATCCTCAGCAGCATCTCCTCCTTGTTTCAAAATGGGAAGGACACAGCCCTAGGAAGGCAGGCCTTGATCCATCTTGGCCATGGATTTAATCTCTGTCTTTTGATAAGCCTTCAGAGCTCATCTGCATTGTCTACCACCTCTCTGGAGTCCTCCTGCCATCTGGAATCTCTGGGATTAAAGATGGTGTTCTGCGTATAGAACCTTAGAGTACCTGGGGCTACATTTCTTTGTTGCATCCTAGAACTGGTTTATCCATCCTGTTTTTAGAAGGCCTGCCATAGTCCTGGTGTATTCATTATTTTCTACTCATCTGAGACACACTCAAGAGGCAAGACTGATCACAACAAATAAATAAGTACTCAAACAAGCCAGTATAAGCTAACTAGTATAGATTTTCTTTCAAAAACAGCTTAATGAAGCAACAGCTTGTATTACTACTAAATTGTTGGCAGCGGCAACTCACAAATCTGCATCATGAATAAATAACCCAAAATATCTCATTGAAGGCTGAACATGCTTACATACAAGAGGAAGACTTTTAAGATAACACTTAACAGTGGCATTTCTGAAAACAGCCTGAAATGGGAGCTCTCATCAGTAACTTTCAAGCAGCCAGTGGCTTGTTGAAGCAACAAATAAAAAATAAAAAAAAGCCCAAGTAACCACCTGTTGAGTAAAGCACACAGAAAACTGGGATAAAATAAACCTTCTTGGTGGCGCTCAGAGCTCTGAGGGGCTGGGTGCAGCTGGACCTTATTCCCATTTATTACCAGTTCAGCACTATGAGTTTGGTCATGTTCAACAAGAACTTTCGTGATGACAGATTCATGAATAATGTGATTTACTGATGCCATAGGTCTGGCTGAATTCAGTAAGCACATCCAGAATCCAGATTCACAAATAGTGTGGTTTATTGAAGCAAAGGGAAAACAGTCCAAGGTTGCTGGTGATAAATACACTAACTACAGCATGTGTCTGGACAGAAGGCATAGTAACAGAGATTTATTAGATATATACATTAAAATATTTCTGGGTCTGTTCCAGTGCAGTTGGAGGCAAAAATCTCACCTGAAAGTATCCCTTTGTAAAAGGCAGAGAGACAAAGTCCATCTACTGATCCTGAGCTAGCAGAGGTGTTTTTCTCCTGTTTTATTCTTCTCTTCCCTTCTCTTCTCTTCTCTTCTCTTCTCTTCTCTTCTCTTCTCTTCTCTTCTCTTTTTTTTTCTTTTCTTTTCTTTTCTTCTCTTCTCTTCTCTTCTCTTCTCTTCTCTTCGTCTTTGCTGTGGAACCCCCTCATTCTTATACAATAATTTTTAGTTCTTCCCAAAGAGAACGACAATTGTATGTCATAGGCTGGGTGTTGGTGACTGAGATCACACACGTAAGGCATATCCTCTTTTCTCTTCATTTGTGTTCTAAGGGGTGTGAGAGTTAATATGTAAATAACTCTTAATGAGGGTCTTGGTTACTTTTGGTCAGCATTTGTGGTTGGTACAAAAGGTGAAATAATCGCATTGGTTCACCCCAGACACCATTTTGTTGTTAACCTTTGCTCAAGACAGCTGCAGGATCCGTGGGAAGCCCTGTTTGGGTTTTTCTTGATCATCGATTCATCACTGACTTCGACCAACTCTGTAGCAAGTGTGACCATTTACCACACCTCTCTTTTCCTGCTGCCCTCAAAGAAAGGAACCTGTTGGCATTGACTTGACACAGAGCAGCAATCATTTTCTGTTCACTAAGAACATTTTTCATCACAAAATAACATTTAAACACAGAGAAGTTCGGCTGCAGGAAAACGTTTGTTTTAAGGACGTTTTGTAACTGAGAAAATAAAAAGCGAAACCCTTTCACAATCACAGAACACTTCACACTGACCTTTTTGAGATGCAACACCGGTACTTTCTTTTGAAATTATTTTTCTCTGAAATATTTGATACTGATCCAAGTGTAGTTTGGCTGGCAAGAGCACATCTTGAATTTTCTAACTGACTTTGTTTGACAGATCCAAACTGAAATCTTAAAAATATTTTTTTTGTTTATTTTTTGAGAGAACAGGCAAAGCACAATATTTTACTGGTTTGAGCCAGGGAGAACTGTTCAGATTGCAGTATTAACCTCTCAGACAGGAAGTCCCATTAACAGATTTTTATATTTCATTTTTCTGTAGATTAATTTTCCATGGCCCTGTGTTAGTTGTCCTAAGCCACCTTGCAGTTGCCTGGAGATTAGTGGGAGCAACTCACTAGGAACCCCTTCCTAAATTCCCAGGCCAAGGTGCCACTGGCATTTTGAGGAAGACACTGACGTGCCATCATCCCTTGTCATCTCCAAGGAACTGTCAGCTGGGAGGCAGCTGGGGAACGTTCCGTTGGCTGAAGGTGCCCTTTGTCTCATTCTGGACTGGCCCTTCTTTTAGTCCAGCACCAAAACATCCTAACAGGCATTTGGGAGGGACTCAGGGTGGGAGGTCAGAGTGGAATGTCTTCTGACAGCTGAGCTGCAGGCTCAACGCTGTGGCCCAGAGCATCTTTTAAGGTTGCATTCTTGTTTTCTTTGGCAGGGGAATTCTCTTGAAGATGGATTTCCTGATATTTTCACTTCCTCCCTTATCTATCAACACAAATTATCTTTTCTTCCTTCTTTCTTGGCTTTCCTCACCACAGACACTGTTGGTCAGCTTATTCATCTGGAATCTGGCATTTGCTAACTGATCTGATTAGAGTTAATTACTAATTATTTGTATTACTACAACCCTGATGTTATACTCACCATGGGAATATAATTTAATTACGGAATAATATCAATCAGATGCATAAATTAAAATGTTCACATATTAATATGAACCAATTTTCTACTTTGAGCTGTGTGATCTGCCAGTCTTGGAGGAGAAATAAAGCTCTTCCTCCAGCTTCCCTTTGGAGGATGGGGAATTCTCCAAAATCAGGTGGAGGGGTTCACAGTTGAATGAATGGGACTCACAGTTCCCAGGTGTGTAAGAAGAATTATTTCTAGAAGGATTTTTAACAGGAAGAGCTGTAACTGAACACTATTTTAAGCTCTACAGCTCTCCCCACAAGGATAATTCTGGGCAGGACTAGGTGCAGGATTTACTTCCACTTCCCAGCCTTGCACAGCTGGCACATGGCTGCCTGCCCCTCAGTGATATTTGGGCCAGATGTGGGCCTGGGTGTTGGGTCAGGGGTGAGATGAATGTAAGGAGATGTTTCTCCTGGCACAACAACCTGCAGAATCTCAGAGCAGGTGTTCCCAGGTTCTCTTGGCTTACAGGTTACTCCTGCTGCTCTTGACTTGGGAAAAGCCAAATGTGCATCCAACAGCTTGTCTGCCTCACCCCTATCACCAGTCCACCAGAAGTTACCTTAGGTGACCTTCTGCCATGCAGTCAAAGTGGAGCTGTGGCCACACATCACCCTTGGAACACCTAAAAACAGCCAGCTCACAAATCATGCACACAGCTTCCAACCAAAACTGGCCAGGGGCAGAAGTCTTCTCCCAGAGTTCCTCACATGTGGTTCACGAGCTCACTGTTTTGGTGCTTATACAGAAGATGTCTTTTTGCAAAAGTTTTTGATTATCAAACTCCAGGCAGGCACTATTCTTTACAAGCTCTGTATCTTCCCCGGCAATCCTTTTTCTCTGAGGTCCCAGACCTGAGCTCTCCCAGAGTTTAGGCGTTCTTTCCCATCATAACACAGCTGTGGAGCAAGCCGGCCCAGCAGACATCACCCGCAGGTGAATGGGACAGTTCAGTGCTTCCCTTTCTAACCATAGTTTTTCAGACAAAGCAACAGCTAAAGCATATTTCCAGCTTTTCCTGGGAGTGGAACAGCCTTTGTCACACTCTGGCCCCATCTGCACCCTGTCTGCTAAGAAGTGATGAAACTCACCCTTTCCAAGGGACTTCCAGCAAATGCTGAGGGACTTATCAACTCTGCATAACCCTATGGATGCCAGTTTACTGTGATTGTACACTGCCTATTGATGAAAGCAGCTGTGGAACAATACCAGGTAATGCATATATTGGAGGGAGCAGAAGATACATCTTGAATGTGTAACTAGATCCTGCTTTGACTTCAATTTTCCTGCTCAGTCGTGGGTGTGCTGTATGCATTTACCACATACAATAGAACTAAACCCAGGAACTGTCTGTTTGCAACACTTGTTACCTCTGGAGAATTCAAAAATTGAGTGAAAGGAAATGTACTTCTGTTTGTAGAATGTCAGCTGAGTGCTTATGAATTTCAAACACTCAGCCACGGGCAGGAACTGAAATACCAGCATCTCCTGCCTCTTTCTATACCAAACTCCTTTCTTCAGAATTCATTTTTTCCTTTCTCCCTTTGTTCCTTTGATTTTCTCCGCTGTTGCTGATGCGGCTTGCATCGACAAAAAAGGCTTGAATGCCACCAGCATAAGAAAGTTTTGAATACGCCAATGTGGAGCTTGGGTAGCCAAACCAGGATACAAGTGCCTGATGAGAAAAAGTTTTAACCATGATGCCTTTTGTCCTTTGGTTTTCACTTTTGGGGTTTGTTTGGGGTTTGGGGTTTTTTTTAAACAAGGCTTCAGTCCTTTGGAAAAGAATTGGTCCCTCTGCTATGAAAACAGAATAGTCCATGAGCAGTTTCCACTTAGCTGGAAAGGCATTTACCACTGAGCAGTGTCTGTCCTGCTCATCCAGAGAGCTCGTGGCTTAGGTTTCTCCTGCTGTCCCTGGGCTCCATGAGCCACTCAACCACAGCAGAACAGAAAAGGATCCACTGCCACCAGCTGTCATGGACCCCTGGCTGGAGGACAAGCAGGCTCTGTTTGTTGAGCCTTCCCTCCTGTGACAAAGAGGTGGGGAGAAGCTGATTTGTGTGAACAACACCGTGCCAACCTGGTAGAAACAGGAAACATCAATTTGCCTGTGGGCTTGGATCTCTTCAGCCATCAGTTCCGTGTGGAAAACTGCAGGGAGCTTCTGAGCATCCTTTTGTGCTGCAGATTCCAAAATTAAAACATCTCACACTTGCAGACAACTCTGAGATATTTATTTCCATTCACTTGTGTTAACAGTGTTTACTCTAAGAGAGTGGCTACTCCTCCCAACATTATTGTGTAAGGATCCATTCACAGGAGCCTAGGATACATAAGTTGTATTGGAATATAAAGCTACTGAGAAATTAACTTATTTTTGTGAAATAGTCACACTTCTGTGTATCTATATACATATATATGTATGTGTTTTTAACAAATGAAACAATAAGTATGATTTAAAACTTCAGCTAACAGAATTATGTGGTTTTATAGAGAAACAGAGTTTTACAGCTCCTGCTAATTACTACATGACTCTGATGGAGCAGCTGAAAATCTAGCCCAAAAAAGTTGCTTTTAATTTTCTAACAATTTTAAACTACAAATTGGACTCCTTTTGTTAGTTTTTAATTTTATGTTTCAATGCTAAAGGAATATTAAGGACTCGTGTTTTCCAAAATTTGTGGCTGCAAAAGTTACTGAGACAAGGAGGTTTGGTTTCATCTTGATTGTGTCATGCTTCACTTCTTAAAGGTAAGAAAAAGGAAAAAAAGACACAGAGAAATGAAGTTATTGAGGATAAAGCTTGAAGTGAAGATGAATGGACAGCAGATTCCAAATAAAAGAAGCAGAGAATAACAAAGAATGGTCAAGTTACCTTCTACAGATGGTTTAAATTTTTTTAAAAAGAGAAGTTTTTTCATCCTTATCTATTTCTTCTCACACCACACAGAGTTACACCTCTGTCACAATTCCTGTGATGAAGAACAACCAGCTCTGATTGCTGTGGAGATTTACTGTTGCAGTTCCCTTCCCAGCAGGTTTTTTTTAGCACTGAGAGTCATAAGTTTTTTTTAGCACTGAGAATCATAAGAAGTCCTTCAAGAGCCTACCTGGATGAGGTGCTTAGTTGGGCTGCAAACCTTCTTGCAGACACTTCCAGAAGTTTGTAATGATCCCCTTTGACACTCAGACACACTGAGGTTCCACTCTTCAGTCTCAGAAACCTGGAAAATGTGGACTCCAGAGCCACTCAGTCTGTGCTGTGAAACCTTTCATCGTTTTCCTCCTCTGCTTTACTACTCCTATGCAACGTGTAAGCAAACACGTCACGAAAATTTCCAGTCAAACCCATTCCACTGTAAAAAAACCCATTCCAGTCAAAACCATTCCACTGTTAATGCCCTCATGTTCTCCAACCTTCCTTTGACTTGGAGGCCACCTGCAGGAGGCAGAGCCTCTCCTTCTTGTGTGCTCCCACCTCTGTAACTTTGGCTGGACCTCAGCACTCAGGTCTGACCCAGCCCACCTGATCCAGCCACACATGAAAAAGCAAAAGCATTTGAGCCCAGCACGAGCAGCATCCCCAGCCTCCAGCACAGCACTGCTGCGAGATGCTGCCCTCCAATGTCTCCTCTGCTCTGAGCCTTTCTCCCTCCCTAGGCTGTGCTCATGGACATTCTGGTAGCCCAACAGCAATGAGAAAGGGTTATAACACACAAGACCATTCCGCTAATTAAGCCGGGTAAAAACTGACTTCCTTTTGGAAAACAAACAAACAATCTGAAGTGACACAAAGTATGAAGTTGTATTTAAAGCCTTGGTTCCCATCAAAGTGAGCATCTTCATCTGGATTTTTCTGGTCCAGGAGACTAAGGAAAGCTATAAACTGTCCCTCTCCGAGGGATGAAGAGAAAGAGTATTTCCTGGTCTGCTTCCTGATTCCTGGTGTCTTGGTTGGAGGTGTCCTGTGGGTTATCAGCATCAGGATGGCTCATTCTTGCAGCTGGAGGGTGCTGTCCTTCAAGACCCATCACCTTTACCTAAGCCACTTCACCCTTCAAACTGCTTCCCATGGGATCCCTTGCTCCCCTGCTCTGAGGCACAGCTGGGACTCTGGTTTCCGAGAAATTCCTGCTTCTGTCTTCCCAGAGCAGCAGAGCCCAGCACAGCACAGCATAGCACAGGCTAGTAGCAATTTAACAAAACTGTAAAACCACAAGCAGAGTGAAAGGGATAAATAACATGAATCCAGGACAACGCTGTAGAAATCTCCATACAGGATCTATTCTCTGAGGAATTAAAGGGAACACAAGGCAAATAAATCAGTTTTCATGGAAAATAGGCCTTGTCAAACAAACCTGATTTCACTCTGTGATGAGATTACAAATTTTGTTGATAAAGGGAACTGTCCAGATGTAATAGGCCTAGATCGTCAGAGCGCTTTTGACTTAGTATGAAATGATATTTGGGTTTAAAATGTTGTACTGTGTAGCATCAATAAAGCATGAAATAAACAGGTTAAGAACTGCCTACCTGACAAATATCAAGAAAAAACCAGTCAGGGGAAATCAGCACAGCCCTGGTGAGGTGGTATGAGGAACAGGACTATGCCCAGAACTCTCTGCTGCTTTCAGCTGTGCTCCGGGAGTTGATGCAGATAAAATTGGCAAATGAAGCAAATACCAGCAGCTCAGCAGGGACTGATAAGCTGAGGCCGTGATACCAAAATACCTGGGTAACTGAGGGTGGGGGGGTCAGAACTGGCTTGAATATACATAGTTATGTGTCTAGAAAGGAAGAAGTCCTAGAACAGGGACTGCAACCCAAAATAGGAGTTGCAATGGCCGTCGGGCTGAACGTGGCCTCGCAGAACGAGGACTGGCAGAGAGACAAAAATCCATGCCTACCAATAGACTGCATGTGGCTGACTTTTCATGCTGTGATGAGGATACAAGTCCTGGATAAAATGCCGTCTTCTGGCATCTGGAGATCAAGAAAGCACAGAAATGTCAAAGACAGAGAGGAAAAATGCTACGTGAACTATCCAGACCAGGCCCAGCCTCTCACACACAGCTCCTTGCTGCAGGTAGGGGAGATTGGAAAGGATATTCAAGCCTTAGCAGTGCACTCTGACACACAAATAGACCCAGGAATAATGGGCTGTGCTACTTCTAATTTACAGCTTCCTCGACACTGTAATTTGCAATTTTTCCCAAATGAGACATTTGCATGTCAATTGTCTGCTACCAATTGCAAGGTGGGCAGTACATGTCCTGAAAAATAGCATCAGCCCCTTTTGGGAACATTAAAAGACAGCGCTGCAAACTCACCTGGGCATTTTAGGGGCTTAACCAACCAAAAATGGCAGTTTTTTTTTTTTTTTTTTTTAAAAAA